>CM065740.1:37561100-37568600 GCA_033310375.1 Conus canariensis
CCTTTGAAAGTCTTCATCGGCCGATCGGTTTATCTCCTTTACCTTGTATGTCAGTTGCCTATTTACTGGAAATAGTTCCCCCCCTCCCCCCCCCCCCCCCCCCCCCCCCCTCTCCTTTTTGGGGCGGTCTTTTTTTTTTCCTTTTTATTTATATTTTTGTCTTTCTTTCTTTTGTTGTTGTTTGCTTGTTTGTTTGTTTGTTTGTTTGTTTGTTAATTACCTACAAAGTTGAAACAGAACTGACGTTCAAAATCGCGGAATTGCCAACATGCACCCCCAAGGGAGAGCAACAACAACCTTATGACTTAACAGTGTGCTGATGAATACCAGCCAGGGGACGTAAGTCGGCTCTGACCATGCGATGCAAACGGTTCGGTGAGTGTGTGTGTGAGTGA
Source organism: Conus canariensis (assembly GCA_033310375.1). Classification (NCBI taxonomy): domain Eukaryota; kingdom Metazoa; phylum Mollusca; class Gastropoda; order Neogastropoda; family Conidae; genus Conus; species Conus canariensis. Next base: position 37,561,496 of record CM065740.1, read on the forward strand.
GTGGGTGAGATTAACGTCCTATTGGCCTGAGGCCCTTAAGGACAAGGTTTCCCAGACTGTAGTCTGTGCAGTTTTTGGTGTTGCTGTCCCCCATGGTGATTGGTCGTAGTCGGTGTCGTTGGTCGTCTGCTCTCTGTGGCAGTCTCCTCCCCCAGGCCTTTTACAGTCCCTTTTCAGGGCCACTAGATACGGATCCACACGATCCAATTCTGGCCAGCTCGGTAGAACACTCTAAATGGTCGCCCCCCACTCCCCACCCCGCCTCCCCCGGCTGTGAAGCCAGAGGACAGGGGTGTCAGTCTTACAGGTTCAAACCCAAGGCTGGACGTTGGGGATCCTCTTTGCAATAGTTCGGTTTACAACAAGGGTTGTGATGGCCCCCGCGCATGCTGCCAGAGAAAGATTCACCATTGACGCTGTAGTGGTACCCGTTCCTTCATCCCCATTTCAGTCCAATCTCACCACCCCACGCCTTACAATTTTTCGCTGACTCCCCCATTTCCTCAACCCCCCCCCCCCCCCCCCCCGCCCCTTTCAAAAAGATTGTGTGTGTGTGCGCGCGTATCTAGAGAGATCTAGCTAGCTAGCTATCTATGTATCTATTTATCAGGCATCTATCTTGATATACAGAGAGAGAGAGAGTGAGAGAGAGAGAGAATCATTTACACAACGACTGCTGAATATAACACAAAAGAGCTACTGTTACCAAAAACAAAACAGATGAATAAATGAACAAATACGTTAAGAAACGAAAATAAAATGGAAAAAAAAATGTTTTCGATACATCTTCATTACAGTAGAGCGAGGAAGTTCCTTGGACAGGCAATTAGTTAGCTAATGAGTTATTTGACTGGTTGATTGATGACGTGTGGTTTACGTCATGGATGTATTTAATCATTGAAGGTGTGGTTTACTGACCGATTTCCGTTTTCTTCGATGAAATGTCGATTTAGTGATCGATTGAGTTGTTTATTTATGTATATGATTTATGATGATAGAACATATATCCTCTCTTCTCTCTCTCTCTCTCTCTCTCTCTCTCTCTCTCTCTCTCTCTCTCTCTCTCATGCACTAGAGCAGGACAAGTTCCGCACAGCGTGTGTGTTTGTTTGAATGATTCGCATGCGTTTGGGTAGTTCTTTTTATGTAAGCTGTAAGTTTTTATGTAAGTTTATTGAATTCCTTGCTGAGAGACGGTACAGAAAGAAAAACAGAACATGAGAACTACACGCAAGAGTAAGTAAACAGAAGAATAAAAAAAAAAATGCAAAAAAAAAAAAAAAAAAAAAGGGGGGGGGGGTGACTTTGGACAATGTGAGATTCAGCCTGTGATTTGCCAGTTTGTCTTGTGTGACGTCTATGCAACTCGTGAGAGAGAGAGAGAGAGAGAGAGAGAGAGAGAGAGAGAGAGAGAGAGAGAGAGAGAGAAGAGAGAACTCTGAACGTTGAACGTTTGACGTTTTGTATGGAACTCGTCAGAGAGAGAGAGAGAGAGAGAGAGAGAGAGAGAATGAGCAGCAAACTAACTTCTCCCAAGTAAAAACCACTCGACCGCATCAGTTGTGTACTTTCACCCCTCTCCGCCCCTCGCAGAATGGAACAGAGAGAGGGAGAGAATCTCCTCACCCCCCTTCTTCCACTCCCTCTCTCCCTTCCACCGCGCCTGGCTCGTCCCTCCCCCACCCCTCACCCTTCCCCCTCTCCCATCCACTCTTCGACATATCCTTTTCCCACCACCGCTACTATCCCACCCCCCACTCCCCACCCCCCATCCATGCCCACACCCTACCGTTTCCCCTCGGCGCCATGCCACACCCCCACCCCCCTCTCCCCGCCTTTCCCCTCTCCTCCCTCCCCCTCCGCCGACCCCCAACCTCCTCTCTCACCCCCCCCCCAACTACCCTGCAGCGCCGCCAAGCGGACAAAAGGTAGCGTGAAAAGCTGGACATGCACCGCGGCCTCTTCCTCCACCCCTCCACCCCCCCCCCCCCTCGCCCCGCACATCCCCTCCCCTCCCCTCCTCAGTCCCTCCTCCACCCCACCCCCATCCCCACCCCCACACCCGCCTCCCACTTTTCCCTCCCGACTTCACACTTCAGTGCCACTCTACCCTCGCTTGCTCTTACACACAAACACAAACCACCGCGCGCAGTTCGTCTCTCTCTAGAGAGAGAGAGAGAGAGAGAGAGAGAGAGAGAGAGAGAGAGAGTCCGGGCGACGCTAAAAAAAAATTGAAAAAAAAAGAAGAAAAAAACATCAACTGGCCTCTTCTCTCTCTCTCTCTCTCTCTCTCTCTCTTCCCTGCTTGGCAATGTATTCCGCCCCCTCGTGACAGCTCCAGCCAATCAGAGGGCTTGGATTTCCGCCCTGCCAAAGGAAAAGGGGGGCGGAGCTTAAGCGGACGACTGACGACGGCGACTGGCCTTCCCTCGCCTTGGCTTGTGCTGTGTGTGTGTGTATATTGGGGCAGCGATTAGCGATTTGAAAGTAGTGGTTATCAACCGACCCAAGCAGAGTCTAAGTGTGTGCAGCGTTGGGGTTGGCGAGTTGAGCAGGGCCTATATTATCTGAAAATTACCCATAATCACAGTCAGACAAGCGCACAGCCAACGCGGACGGACGAGTCGACCAACGGATCGACAGGCCGTGGTTGGAGAGTGGTTGGGGCCCCACCAGCCAAGGGAACCCGGGGTTTGTAGCTATCAAGCATTTATCTGTTGATGTGGGGCTAATTTGTGTGTGTTTTTCATCAGTTACAGATCTATCGACCCAGGGACTAGTTAACCGACTTTGAAGAAAAATTTGTCATCGGCAAGTTTTCAAGCTTGGCCGGCTGGGGTGGTGGTGGGTGGTGGTGGTGGTGGTGGGGTGGTCGATTGGGGCCTTCTTCTTGATGATTATCTAGTTCACTTTTGTCGTTGTTATTGTTGTTGTGATTGTTGTTGTGGCTGGTGGTGGTGGTGGTGGTTGTTGTTGGTTGTTGTTGGTTTCATTGCTGGCTTCCGCGGTCCTGGCCAGTTTGGTTTTAAACAGCTCGATCGATTTTGTTTTCCTCTTTTTTAATTTTTTTCAATTTTTTTTTTTAATTTTACGTTTTCGCTCCATTCGTCTTGTTTTAAGCTCGGGTAAGGTCTTTCTTTTTTTGAGAACGAGGCGTGACTGTCGTCACGATTTAGTTGTCACGTTTGACACTGCCGAAGAGAAAGAGAGAGACAGAGAGAAAAGATAAACTGAACTGGAAAGATGAACTGAAGTGATAGTTGACGAAAAAAAAAGGTTGACAATACAGGAATGTATTAACGTATGTGTGCGTGTCACACACACACACAAGACACACGCTGTTCCCATCCCGTGCATAGCTTTGAACTCCCTGCTTGTTGTCGTGTGTTTCAGCCGACTCGGATGGTTGTGTGTGTGAGACTGCGTTCACCCGTCGTTGTTGACACGTCGTATCATCATCACCACCACAACAGCACGGGGACCGTGGAACGGGTAGGAGAAGGAGACAGAGACTGAGTAGTGAGTGAGCGAGGCCAGGGGATACCCGTGAACTGAGAGAGAGAGAGAGAGAGAGAGAGAGAGAGAGAGAAGAGACAGAGAGACTGAGGCAACTCAACTGGCGCGCTCTCTTGGTGTTCTCTCTCTCTTTCTCACGCACTCTTCTCTGTCTCAGCTACGTCACAGTCTCTTCTCTCTCCTGTCTCTCTCTCTTTCCTACAGCTTAGAGCTCGGGGCGCGAGGACAAAGTTTCCGGGTGGGCGAGTTGCGTTTCTTCCACCCGTTCTGGCTACTCGGACTACTACTACTATTAGCAGCATAGCTGCTGCTGCTACTGACTCGGCCCAGTGGACAAACCTTTGTGTACGGTGGTGCCCCCCCAGTGGACAAAAGTTTGTGTGTTCAACGTGGACATCGGACGGACAGTTAGTCTGGCTGCTGTGGGTGTGTGTGTGTGTGTGTGTGTGTGTGATCAGTGGCCCTTTTCGCACTCACGTGTGTGTCGTCGTCGTCGGGACTGCCGCAAGCTAAGAGCAGCGCCTCGTCCCCGTTAAAAAGAAAAGAAAAAAAAAGAAAAAAAAAAAAGGAAAAAAGACTCTTCCATCATGATCAACATGAACGGGAGCATGGACGGGCTGGAGCAGGAGCTGCCCAAGTCGGCGTTCATGGACCTGCAGCAGCCCCAGCAGATGGCGCCCATGCACCCGGCCTACTCCTCCATCCGCACCAGCTATCCCTCCCAGCACCACCACCACCAGCACGACAGTGTCTTCTCCACCACCCCCCAGCACCCCAGGGGCGCGGCCCTGGGCTACCCCTTCGCCATGAACTCCATGGGCCCCGGAGGATACAGCGCGGCCCCCCACCCACTTCTCCATGCCCCCCTACGGGGCCACCCCCTCCCCGCCGCTCAGAGACGGTAAGTTGCATTGTTTTTGCAAATAAATAAATAAATAAATTGTTCTTATTCTTTCCTTTTTTTCTTTTTCTTTTTTTTCTGTCCCCCCCCCCCCCCCTTTTGTTGTTGTTGTTGTTGTTGTTGTTCTGACTTTAACGTCAGGAATTTTTCAGCTGTTGTTGTTATCGTTTTGATCATGGTGGTGGTGGTGGTGGTGGTGGTGCATGCGTGTGTGTGTGTGTGTGTGTGTGTGTGTGTGTGTGTGTGTGTGTGTGTGTGTGTTCGTTCGGTTTGTTTGTTTGTTTGTGTTGTAGTCTTCTTGTTGTATTGCGGTGAATGTGGTCGTGCGTCGTTGTCGAACACAACAAGCTCGTTTGTGCTTTTTGTTTGTTTGTGTGTTTGTTTATCTGTTTGTTTATTCATTGAGCTGACAGTAGCGTGTAGACTTAACGTACTTTATTTACAAATACTGTTGTCACAAGTACTCGTGTCCTTCTCCGCACATTTCATGTCAGACATTCGGCCACAGACTGAAGAGTGTTTAGGAATAATGATAACGATAATTATGATATTAACAATAACAATAATAATAGTAACAATTTAATGATAATGACAATGATGATAAAAACATATATAATTATAATGATGATTAAAAATGATAATAATTACTACTATTATTACCATTATTGTTGTTGTTACTATGATTAGTATCATTCCTAACTGTGTGTTGTTAGACTCTAAGCTATGCTGAGACGAATGCGGTAGAATTAGCAACGTCATCAGACAGGAATCGCCTTAGAAGCAAAATCGGGAGCGCCACAGCAAAAACATTCAGTTAACGTGCTCGAACATGTAATATCTGTCACACATCACCTTCAACCGTGAACTTGACGACCGCCAGGGGAACCGTAACAGCACACAACCGTAATACCCACCAGATATATATATATATATATAAACTTGTTTGTTCGAATCTCTCTTCAGTCAAACAAGTTTATCAATCAACTCTTTCCACACGCGGAAGGAAACCGTGTGGTGACTTCATAAAAGAGATATGTATGGATGTATGCCGGGGGGGGGAGGGGGGGGGGGAGTAGGTGAGGTGTAGAAAATTTTGGAATTTTGTGTTTATTTGTTTTTTTTTTAAAGAGAGAGAGAAAAAAACACAACAGTGAAGTGAACTAAACACAATCCGAACACTCGATGGAAAATGAATGGCAAAAGTCGAATTAAAAATGTGACGATGCTGGGTCGATATCATAGATAATAACTGTGATAATCATAACGACAATAATAGTAATGATGATAATGTAATAATAATAATGATAGTGAGAATAATAACAATAATACTAATACTAATAATCATGATAACAATATGAACAACAACAATGATAATAGAAATAATAAAAATGAAATTAAGAATGACAATGATAATGGATGATGATGATAGATTAACATTATTATGATGACAACAACAGTAATGATAAGAATTTAAAATGACAATGTAGAGATGATGATAATAATAACTATGATAATAATAATCATTATTATCATTATGATAACAGTAATAGTTATAATAGATAGTAGTAATAAATATTGATCATTATTAGAATGACAACAAAGATAATAATGAGTAACAATAATAATCATAATAAAAGAGCATAATATAAATAACATTAACATCATACAACGAATAATGGTGGACTACCTGTTAAGTAACAATAGTATAATGAAAGTAGCAGATTTAGTAGTATTTGTTCCAGTAATTAGTAGTAACACTATAGTAATGATAGCATTACTCGACTCGCTCTCCCGGTTTTCACAATCCTGTCATTGTGAGGATTATCATCAACTTTATCTTTATGTCCATCATCATGCCCATCAACATTATCATCAGTATCATCATCATCACCATGGTCATAGATTTCATCAGCCTACCCAACCATCTGTTGTTGTTGTTGTTGTTGTCATGCCCATCATCATCATCATCATCATCATCATCATCATCATCACTATGCTCATAAATTTGAGCAAACCATCGAACTGTGGTGGTGTTGTTGTTGTTGTTGCTGTTGTTGTTTTCCTGCTGTAAGCAACGGCCGAAAAGCAGATTCCCCACTGCACATTCATCTGTGCTTCTCTGTCCCATCTCCCTCCCCTTGCCCCCCCCCCCCCCCCCCCTCTCTCTCTCTCTCTCTCTGTCTCCGTCGGTCTCTTTGTATTTGTCTCACTCTGTCTCTCTCTGTCCCTGCTCTCTCTCTCTCTCTATCTCTCTCTCTCTCTCTCTCTCTTTCTCTTTTGTCTGTCTGTCTGTCTGTCTGTCTCTCCCCTCTCTCTCTCTCTCTCTCTCTCTCTCTCTTTCACACACACACCACACACCACACACACACACAACACATGGCGTAGTGTGTAGTAAGAAATCAATTATACAAAGCGAAAGGAAACGACAGTCTAGTTCACTTTAGCGCAGCGGGACGGGAAAAGAAAAAAAAAAGAAGAAGAAAAAAGGGAAGCAACAATATTTTCACAATGGATTGAAATCGATTCTCCATCGTCGAAGAAATGAATTTAATTCGATTTTCCCCGAACGCGGAGGGACCAGGGGAGGAGTGTGTGTGGGGGGGGGGAGGGGGGGGGGGGATTAAAGAGGGTGGGGATCGGGTGTGAGGGACGGAAGAGGGGTGAAATGGAAAAAGAAACCTTTTATAC
>CM065740.1:37573600-37576100 GCA_033310375.1 Conus canariensis
CCCCCCCCCCCCCCCCCCACCCACACCCACACCACACACCACACGATTTCTCATCTCCTTCTCCCTTCGCCTCTTCACCATCTCCTTCCAAAATCTCTCCTTTCTCGTTTCTCTCTCCTCGTCAGCCCCCCTCCTTCCCCCCCCCCCCCCCCCCCCCATGCACCTTTTTCATCATCCCCTCTTCTGGAAGAATTACTCAGGCAAACCATGTCCCCTCTTTGGAGTGGGGGTGGGGGGTGGGGGGGGGGGGGGTGGACGTTAAACATGAATGTAACGAACCACAGATGATAATGATGCGATGATGATGACGACGACACCGGATAAATTCATATAGCGTCAGAGTCCGAATCATTCTTTGCCGTAAGGTGCTTAGCCGCAGAGAACAATGCAAAATATCAACGGACACTATACACGTGCATAAACTTACATTATCGTGTGACATGAATTTCCATAGATAATATTTCAACTGTTTATTATTATTATTATTATTATTATTATTATTATTATTATCACCACCATCATTATGATCCTTATTATTGTAATTGTTGTGGTTGTTGTTATTATTATTATTATTATATTGCAAAATGTCTGATTTAACAAGAAAAAAAAAAAGCAAGACGCGTGAATATTCTGTAGGACTAAGCCATCTGTCTTCCTTTTATTTGAATTGAGTGCGATTTTGTTTGTGCATTCGGCGTGATTGTCTTTTGGTTTTGTGAGGTTTGTTTGGTTTTGTGTGGTTTGTTTGCGGTCATTAACAACCTGCATATTCATTTGGTCACAACTAAATAGGTTATAACGTCTTGTCTCTGTAAAAAAAGTGATAAGGTACTGGGAAGGAATTAGGCCTATTCCGACCTGTCTTTTGCACTCGGGTTCGTGTGCCGTTTTTTTTTTTTTTTTTAGTTATTTGGGGAAGGGGGAGGGGGGGGGGGGGGCGTCTGTTGGTTTTCACCTGTTCAAAATGCTGTTTTGATGAATCTGTTTCTGTCTTTTGTCCCTGTCTGTCTGTGCGCCCCCTCCCCCCCCTCCCTCCTCCCACCTGCTGCTACTCTTTCTCTCTTTCTTTGTGTGTGTGTGTGTGTGTGTGTGTGTGTGTGTGTGTGTGTGTGTGTTTGTGACTCTGTGTGTGTGTGTGTGTGTGTGTGTGTGTGTGTGGTTTGTATGTGTGTGTGTTTGACTCTGTGTGTGTGGTTTTGTTTTGTTTGTGTACTGTGTGTGTGGTGTGTGTGTGTGTGTGTGTGCGTGCGCGCGCGTTTGCTCCCCTGCGCTCCAGTGTGTGTATATGTTGGCGACTTCGTTTCTCTTAGTGATGGACTTTACAAAAAGAACTATTAATACACATATCCAAACTAACAGCATAAAATCTACCAACAAACTAACAACGTAACATTTACCGACAAGTCATAACACAAATAAATAAAGGAATAAGACTTAGAAAATGAATAAATGAATAGATGACTTGATTAAATAAATGAAGAAACAAATTATTTTATGAAATAGAAAGGGCCAACAACATCAACCCACAAAACAAAAAAGGAGAGATATCTAGAGACAAAAAAAAAGACAAAAACAGCCAACCGTAACACTTTTTCATGCTTCCCTAAACAACAACAACAACAAACCAACCATGTAAGCACAGCCAAACAAAACAAAAGAGGGACATCAAACCAAGGACTCGACAGAGAGAGAGAGAGAGAGGAGAGAGAGGAGAGAGAGAGAGAGAGAGAGAGAGAGTGAGTGACAGGGACAGCGACAGGGGACGCAACCACGCAAAGCTCTAGACACTCGCCCAGAACCTCTTCCCAAGGGATCCATGAAGATTCAGGATAAATATCACAGGCACCGCCGCGGCCGATCGGTCCATGGCTGTAAAAAAAAAAAAAAAAAAAGACGATGGGCAACGAGGTAATAAAATAATTGCCGGCGAGGACCCCCACCCTCAAAGGAGACGGTTAATCAAGTGCTTGTTCATGGAGCTCGCCCGTAATGAGGCGGATTCTCTAGCTACTACTGGCGGTGTCATTAATTGACCTGTCCGCAGCAGAGATTGCGCCCGGGTGGGTTTGGTGGGTGGGATGGGGTCTTTGGTGATGATGAGGAGGATGGTGATGGTGAGGGTGAGGGTGTTGATGTTGTTGATGATGATGATGATGATGTGTGCAGTGGATTGTGTGTATGTAGAGAGTGGCAGCAGGTTTTTGTGATGAAAGGGAGCGAATCTGAACTGAGGCAGGGAACAGTAAACAAAGTAGGTTTTGTGATGTTGGATGATAACAAGTGGTGGTGGTGGTTGTTGGTGGTTGCTGGTGGTGGTTTGGCGGCGGTGGTAGTGATGGTGGTGGTGGTGGTGGTGGTGGTGATGGTGATGGTGTCGGCAGCGGTTTGTCACAGTGATTTGCGATGCAGAAAGTCGACCGTCAACTTAATTCAGAGCAAGATCCTTAAACTGGGAGAGAAAAGAAAAAAAACAAAAACAGAAAAAGTCAAAGATCGCCGA
>CM065740.1:37583600-37601100 GCA_033310375.1 Conus canariensis
AGAAGCTCGGCACTGAGTGTGAAGCCCAGCCTCGTCTTTCCAAACTGTCCTATTGGAGACAGACAGGCAAGACGAGGCAAGGCAAGGCAAATTGGCAAGGCAAGGCAAAGCGAGTAAGTAGGTAGGTAGGCGAGAGAGAAGGGGGGAACGGGTGGAAATCTTGCCTGAAAACGAGCTTTCCTCCCGTTCCCCAGGTGTGACCTTCCTGCCCCCGGCCTTGCTGTCCACGCTGTCCGCACTGAGCCGCGGACACCAGCTGACCACCTGGACCGTGACGGTGGAGGGTCAGGCGTCCATCCTGCACATGCGTTGGGAGCCCTGTGTCCAGGATGACCTCTCCGCTTCTGCTGCCGCCGTCGCCGCCGCCGCCGCCGCGTCTGCTTCCGCTACAGCCACTACTTCGGCTGCGTCCAACCCTGACCTGACGAAGCACGTGATGGGATGTTCGGACAGACCGTTGAGCTCCGAGCTGAGGATATCCGAATCGCCCCCTGGTGGAGGAGTAGGAGGTGGAGGAGGTGGAGGAGGAGGAGGAGGAGGAAGGGGGGTCGTGCGGAGTGTGGGGGACCGAAGGGGGACAGCGGAGAAGGCGGCGGAAGGGGAGGAGGAAGGGCGCGTGGGACTGTCTCCGGTCGGGACGCTCATCAAGAAGGAGGAGAGGTCGCCCTCCTCGTCCTGCCGGTGCGACGGAACCGGTTCCTCGGCCACTCCCCTGGACGTCAGCTACGCCGACAAGACCCCGGGCTCCGGCAGCGCCGGGGTTCAACCTCTACCACCACCTCCACCTCCACCACCGCCTCTACCTCTCCCGAACGGCGATCCACTGAGTGGGTTGTCTCCCCTGAGTGGGGTACCTCATCCAGGAAGCAGGCCCCCTCTGCCTCAGGACAACATCTTTTTCCCCAGCCTGATGAAGGCGGAAGGAGGAGGAAGAGGAGGAGGAGGAGGAGAAGGTGTTGGAGGAGGAGGAGGAGGAGCAGAGAGTGAGGAGGACGAGGAGGACAATGATGAGTTCGAATCGGAGGAGGAAACCCCCACCTACCTGCCTCAGTTCCCCTTCTTCCACCCGCAGATGTATTACGCTTCAGGTACAGTTCCCGTCTGCAGCTCGTGTAGATAGATCCCTCTTTTCCTCCCCCCCCCCCTCCTCCCCTACTTGTTTCTTCCTTTGTTTCGGAGTTCAAACTAACTCTCCCCCCCCTCCCTCCTCACCTTACTCGGTTAAATTCATTCTACTACGTTGCACGAACTATTACTTTGCTTAGTGAGATCGTGGAGTTTTGTGGATACGTAACTTAACAAGTAAAAAAATAAATAAATAGATGAAGAAAGAAAAAAAAGACAGGGCTGAAAAGCAAAGACCAAGTGCAAACTATCTAGTTTCTAATTTAGTTTTTTTTTCCGTTTCTGCTTCATCTTTGATAGGAACGAGATGAACGTTGTCTCGAAGGGCTACAGTTTACAGAACACACACACACACACACACACCACACACACACACACACACCACACACCACACACACTTAGTTTTCCATCTGTGTTAAACGTTCAGCCAATATTTGCCCTCATTCACCAAAAATAGGAAAGCCGTCTTATTGGTAAAAGAGCCGTCCTCACGTGTTGCCCAGGCAGAGCGTTCTGTAACAAACTTGCCGCTCTCTCTGGTCAATGACAAGTTTGCGACGCGAGCGCTCGAAGCGTTCTGTAACGGTCCTCAGACCGTCGTTCCCAGTGGGAAACAAGATGGCGGCAATGGCAGTCAGAGAAGACCCTCTTTATTTTAATTTTCGCGTATGGATTTTGGATTTCATTTGTGGCATTAGTTCAGCAACAAGAACATGTTGTCTAACGGATCATTCTGTGATGATAGGCTTCGATCGTATTAGGTCGTCCGGTAAGGAAACGAACGATCAGTAAACGAAACAGGCCGGAAGCGAGTTATCTTCTCTTTTGACGAAGTTCAACAATGAGAAGCATTGTTGCGTCTGCCATCCTTATCTGACTCGGTTGCCAAGATAACCTCAGTGCTTAGGCCTAGGCTGCTATGAAAAACTCTGAAAACAAACAAACAAACAAACACAGACAAACAAACCAACCAGTGTACACATTAGAAAATACCGATCCCCAAAACTCCAACGCGGTGGCAACGCACATTCAACATTCTGGAGAAACAAACCACACACACAGACACTCTCTCTCTCTCTCTCTCTCTCTCTCTCTCTCTTCTCCACACACACACACACACACACACACACACACACACACACACACACACACACACACACACACACACAATGGCGGCGGAATGAATGGTTCCCAAAGTTATGCGGACTCTGGAACCGTTGGTTTACGCGTCACTCAACGATCCTGAATCTCCGAGCTAAAAGATCGCGTAAGTGAAGGCAAGTTAAGTTAGTAGATAAGTAGTCTGCTGTGAATCTGCAATGTTGTTTTCACAACAACAACAGAGAAATGACCTCCTTCCAGTCGTTGAAATCTGGAATGCGTGGACAGTACTTATAGTCTGCATGCTTTTTAATATCCATACTAATTTTGAGACGGTTTGTTGTGAAGTGGATTTTATTGTATGGTTCTTTTTTGTTTTTGTTTTAGTAGAAATAGCTTACTTTTTTTTCTTTTTTTTTTTTTTTTTTGGGGGGGGGGGGGGGGGGGCAAATTATTCAAAGTATACAAAAGATCATTGAACAAGGGGAACCTATGTTAACTTTACGATATGCTTGCAGTTTTCTGGCAATTGGTTTCATTATTGGAAAGATAAGTGACTCTGCGTTCTTTGCTCGTACTGTCTTAAATGTTGTTTTTGCCCGAAGAAGACCCAAGAGGTCGAAATGCATTGTGTCTTGTCCTGTACTTTGTTTGTCTAAGTCCTTGGCGGTAACTAACCCCCTCTCTTTCTAAATTTTGCTTCATTTTCCGCCCTCAGTCACTCCATTTTGAAACTCCATCATTTAGTTCATCAGAAGAGGGCCGTCTAACAAAAATCCTTAATTTTTTTTTTATCAATACGACTGACAGTTTCGCGTTACCGTGGCAGACGTGGGACAACAGAAAAAAAGCGCACGTGCGTGTATGTTCTTTGTTGCCACTCCACCCGACTCTTGCTAGATGTGTCAGACATGGGCAGCACCACGCTGAGTAAGGTATGGAGGTGGTGTCGGCGGCAGCGATGACAAGTCTCAGACCTAGTGAAGAACGAACGGGAACTTTCCCCCCCTGGAGGTCCCCCCGCTCTGTCTGCCGAAGGGTGGTAGTAGGGGTGCGAAGGTACTCACCGAAGCATGGCGCCAAGGGTAGTGTAGTGTAGTGTAGTGTGTGTGTGTGTGGAGGGTAGGGGGGGGAGGGTAGGAGGAGGGAGGGGGAGTTGACAAGTGGAAGAATGAGGGAGGGAGGTGGGATGTTGGGGTGTTGTAGAGGGGCTTGGTGAAGGGTGGGTGGGTGGGGGTGGGGAGGGGGGAAGGGGGTGGGGAGGTGCGTTGTCCATTGAAGCGTGGAGTGAGTGGATGGATGGACTGGCCGAAGAGTTGTTCAGGTCCTTGTGTTGGAGAAGGCGTTGTGGTGTGGCGCTTGCTTGCTTTTGTTCCTTTCCCCTGGCCGCTCAGTCTTTAACCTTTTACTGGTGGAACTGCTGATTCAAGGGCCGTCGGCTTTCTGTGTGTGTGTGTGTGTGTGTGTGTGTGTGTGTGTGTGTGTGTGTGTGTGTGTGTGTCTCCTTATCTCTGTCTGTCTTCTGTCTGTCTGTCTGTCTTCTGTCTCGTCTTCTTCTTCTCGTCTCTCTGCTCTCTCTCTCTCTCTCTCTCTCTCTCTCTCTGTTGTTGTTGTTGCTGTTGTTTTTCGTTTGTTGTTGTTGTTGTTGTTTTTTAGGTATGTGGAGCAGCATATCTGTCTGTGCGCACCCGACTGTGTTTGAGAATGTACGCGCGCGCACTGTCCGTCTCACAGTCTTTGTCTTTGTCTGTCTGTCAGTCTCTGTCTTTGTCTGTCTCTCAGTCTCTGTCTTTGTCTGTCCGTCTCTCAGTCTCTGTCTTTGTCTGTCTGTCTGTCTGTCTGTCTGTCTGTCTGTCCCCCCCCTCTCTCTCTCTCTCTCTCTGATGATGTTGTTGTTGTTGATTTTTCAGTTGTTGTTTTTTTTTACCAGGTATGTGGAGCAGCATATCCGACTGTGTTCGGGAATGTGTGTGGCGCGCGCTGTCCGTCTCACAACCTGTGTGTGTGTGTGTGTGTGTGTGTGTGTGTGTGTGTGTGTGTGTGTGTGTCTCTGTGTGTGTGGTGTGTGTGTGTGTGTGTGTGTGTGTGTGTTGTTTGTTGTTGTTGTTGTTGTTGTTGTTGATTTTTTTAGTTTTTTTTTTTTAACTACGTATGTGGAGCAGCATATCCGTCTGTGTGCGTCCGACTGTGTTCGGGAATGTGCGTGCGCCTCTGTCTGTCCGTCTCCTTCTCACTCTTTCTCTCACTCCCTCACTCACTCTCCCTCTCTATCTCTCTGCCCGGTCTGCCTCTCTCCTCTCTCTCTCTCTGTCTGCCTCTCTCCTCTCTCCCTCTGTCTCCTCTCTTCTCTCTCTCTCTCTTCTGCTCTCTCTTCTCTCTCTCTCTCTCCTCTCTCTCTCTCTCTCTCTCTGTCTGCCTCTCTCCTCTCTCCCTCTGTCTGCCTCTCTTCTCTCTCTCTCTGTCTGCCTCTCTTCTCTCTCTCTCTGTCTGCCTCTCTCCTCTCTCTCTCTCTCTCTGTCTGCCTCTCTCCTCTCTCCTCTGTCTGCCTCTCTTCTCTCTCTCTCTGTCTGCCTCTCTTCTCTCTCTCTCTGTCTGCCTCTCTCCTCTCTCTCTCTCTCTCTCTCTCTCTGTCTGCCTCTCTCCTCTCTCCCTCTGTCTGCCTCTCTTCTCTCTCTCTGTCTGCCTCTCTCCTCTCTCTCTCTGTCTGCCTCTCTCCTCTCTCTCTCTGTCTGCCTCTCTCCTCTCTCTCTGTCTGCCTCTCTCCTCTCTCTCTCTCTCTCTGTCTGCCTCTCTCCTCTCTCTCTCTCTCTCTGTCTGCCTCTCTTCTCTCTCTCTCTGTCTGCCTCTCTCCTCTCTCTCTCTCTGTCTGCCTCTCTCCTCTCTCTCTCTGTCTGCCTCTCTCCTCTCTCTCTCTCTCTGTCTGCCTCTCTCCTCTCTCTCTCTGTCTGCCTCTCCTCTCTCTCTCTCTCTCTCTCTCTCTCTCTCTCTCTCTGTCTGCCTCTCTCCTCTCTCTCTGTCTGCCTCTCTCCTCTCTCTGTCTGTCTGCCTCTCTCCTCTCTCTCTGTCTGCCTCTCTCCTCTCTCTCTGTCTGCCTCTCTCCTCTCTCTCTCTGTCTGCCTCTCTCCTCTCTCCCTCTCTCTCTCGTCTGCCTCTCTCCTCTCTCTCTCTCTGTCTGCCTCTCTCTCTCTCTCTCTCTCTCTCTCTCTCTCTGTCTGCCTCTCTCCTCTCTCTCTCTCTCTCTCTCCTCTCTCTCTCTCTCTCTCTGTCTGCCTCTCTCCTCTCTCTCTGTCTGCCTCTCTCTCTCTCTCTCTCTCTCTCTCTCTCTCTCTCTCTCTCTCTCTGTCTGCCTCTCTCCTCTCTCTCTCTGTCTGCCTCTCTCCTCTCTCTCTCTCTCTCTCTCTCTCTCTGTCTGCCTCTCTCCTCTCTCTCTCTGTCTGCCTCTCTCCTCTCTCTCTCTCTCTCTCTCTGTCTGCCTCTCTCCTCTCTCTCTCTCTGTCTGCCTCTCTCACCTCTTCCCCTATCCCTCACTCCCCCCCCCTCATCGCCCCCTCTCTCTCTCTCCTCTCCCCTGTTCGACCGCTCTCTCTCTCTCTCTCTCTCTCTCTCTTCCTCTCTCTGCCTCTCTCTTTCCCACCCCTTCCCCTCTCATCTTCTCTCTCTGTCTGCCTCTCTCCTCTCTCTCTGTCTGCCTCTCTCCTCTCTCTCTGTCTGCCTCTCTCACCTCTTCCCGTATTCCTCACTACCCCCCCCTCATCGCCCCCCCCTCTCTCTCTCCTCTCCCCTGTTCGACCGCTCTCTCTCTCTCTCTCTCTCTCTCTCTCTCTCTCTCTCTCTCTCTCTCTCTCTCTCTCTCTCTCTTTCCTACCCCTTCCCCTCTCATCTTCTCTCTCTGTCTCAGGAATGCGTGTGTTCGTTCGCATCGTCTGCGATTGCGTATCCTCCAGTCACCCCTCTCCCTCCCCCCACCCCCTCTCCACAACCACCCCCCCCTCTTCTCCCCCCCCCCCCCCCCACACACACACCTCCGAAGGACACTAAGCAAGGACACTAAACACCAAAGAAGGATGTCGGCACAAGAGGAAGAGGGGAGGAGGAGGGATGGGGCTGAGTGGGGGGGGGGGTGAATGGTAGATGGGGGGGGGGGGAGGGGGAGAGAAGAGGTGAAGGGCAAAGTGCCACAAAAAGTGGACAGTCTTGTTTTTGGGCAGCCTCTTGAAACATTCCTCACTCACGTGTGAGCTACTACACCACCACCACCACCACCACCAATACTAACACACGTGACGTGGCAAACGCAGTCTCCCGCCATCCCCAATCAGGGGACACCGGTTTCGCTGCGGCCAAAACTGCTTTAAAGCAAACCGTCCCCTCCTTGTCGTCACCCTCTTCTACCCCCTCCCCCCTTCCCTCTTCCTCCTCCTTCACCTTCCTGCCCTCCTCTCCTCGCCTGTCCTTTCCCTCCTCCCCCCCTCCTCCCTCCCCTCCCTCCCCCCCCCACCCATCTCTTTTCCTTAACAGGTGGATTAGGTCCTGCACACTTTCACGAGCGGCTTGTAAACACTTGAGAGTTTACGTACGGTGCGTAGCTCGCGGTTGACCACCCAACCAGGATTTAGGGCCCGGCGCAGGCGAGCAAAGCAAACAAACGATTATCCTACTACTACTCCGACTCTTCCCCCCCCTCCGCCCCTTTCATGACCCCTATTCCCCCCTCCCCCTTCTCACATACCCACAGTACCCAAACCCTCCAGCCAGTCACGAGTTAGAGCCACTGAAGTTTGAAGTGGTGCGTAGTAGCGCCCCTTCAGTTGCAACAACAACAACAACAACAGCAGCAACAACAATAACACCACAACAGTGGCACTTCACTGGTTCGTTTGGGTTGGGAGTTGTAGAGGCGAAAACGACCCTGTACCAACACAGACAGACGAGTACGGCTCCCTGAGGGGAAAAACCATTCATGGACTTTTTTGCACTTGCTTGTGAATCCGTTAACTCTCACTCCCACACACCACACAGACCCCTCTTCAAACCGCCTCTCTCTCTCCTCTCTCCTCTCTCTCTCTCTCTCTCTCTCTCCTCTCTCTCTTCTTCACCCCCCTCTCTCTCTCTCGCCCCCCTCTCTCTCTCTTCCAATCTGCCCCTCTACCTCTCTCTCTCTCTCTCTGTCTTCCAATCCATCTCTCTCTCTCTCTCTGTTGTTGTTGTTGCTGTTGTTTTTCGTTTGTTGTTGTTGTTGTTGTTTTTTAGGTATGTGGAGCAGCATATCTGTCTGTGCGCACCCGACTGTGTTTGAGAATGTCGCGCGCGCACTGTCCGTCTCACAGTCTTTGTCTTTGTCTGTCTGTCAGTCTCTGTCTTTGTCTGTCTCTCAGTCTCTGTCTTTGTCTGTCCGTCTTCAGTCTCTGTCTTTGTCTGTCTGTCTGTCTGTCTGTCTGTCTGTCTGTCCCCCCCCTCTCTCTCTCTCTCTCTCTGATGATGTTGTTGTTGTTGATTTTTCAGTTTGTTGTTTTTTTTACCAGGTATGTGGAGCAGCATATCCGACTGTGTTCGGGAATGTGTGTGCGCGCGCTGTCCGTCTCACAACCTGTGTGTGTGTGTGTGTGTGTGTGTGTGTGTGTGTGTGTGTGTGTGTGCCTGTGTGTGTGGTGTGTGTGTGTTGTTGTTGTTGTTGTTGTTGTTGTTGTTGTTTTGTTTTTTAGTTTTTTTTTTTTTAACTACGTATGTGGAGCAGCATATCGTCTGTGTGCGTCCGACTGTGTTCGGGAATGTGCGTGCGCCTCTGTCTGTCCGTCTCCTTCTCACTCTTTCTCTCACTCCCTCACTCACTCTCCCTCTCTATCTCTCTGCCCGGTCTGCCTCTCTCCTCTCTCTCTCTCTGTCTGCCTCTCTCCTCTGCCTCGTCTGCCTCTCTTCTCTTCTCTCTCTCTGTCTGCCTCTCTTCTCTCTCTCTGTCTGCCTCTCCTCCTCTCTCTCTCTCTCTGTCTGCCTCTCTCCTCTCTCCCTCTGTCTGCCTCTCTTCTCTCTCTCTCTTCTCTGCTCCTCTCCTTCTCTCTCTCTTCTGTCTGCCTCTCTCCTCTCTCTCTCTCTCTCTTGTCTGCCTCTCTCCTCTCTCCTCTGTCTGCCTCTCTTCTCTCTCTCTCTGTCTGCCTCTCTTCTCTCTCTCTCTGTCTGCCTCTCTCCTCTCTCTCTGTCTGCTCTCTCTCTCTCTCTCTGTCTGCCTCTCTCCTCTCTCTCCTCTGTCTGCCTCTCTTCTCTTCTCTCTGTCTGCCTCCCTCTCTCTCTCTCTCTCTGTCTGCCTCTCTCCTCTCTCTCTCTGTCTGCCTTCTCTCTCTCTCTCTCTGTCTCCTCTCTCTCTCTCTCTCTCTCTCTCTTGTCTGCCTCTCCTCCTCTCTCTCTCTCTCTCTGTCTGCTCTCTCTCCTCTCTCTCTGTCTGCTCTTCTCTCTTTCTGTCTGCCTCTCTTTCTCTCTCCTCTCCTCTCTCCTCTCTCTCTCTCTCTCTCTCTCTCTCTCTCTGTCTGCCTCTCTCCTCTCTCTCTGTCTGCCTCTCTCTCTCTCTCTCTTCTCCTCTCTCCTCTCTCTCTCTCTCTCCCTCTCTCTCTGTCTGCCTCTCTCCTCTCTCTCTCTGTCTGCCTCTCTCCTCTCTTCTCTCTCTCCTCTCTCTCTCTGTCTGCCTCTCTCCTCTCTCTCTTCTGTCTCCTCTCTCCTCTCTCTCTCTCTCTCTCTCTCTCTGTTCTGCCTCTCTCTCTCTCTCTCTCTCTTCTGTCTGCCTCTCTCCCCTCTTCCCTATCCCTCACTCCCCCCTCCTCCTCTCGCCCCTCTCTCTCTCTCTCTCCTCTCCCCTTTCGACCGCTCTCTCTCTCTCTCTCTCTCTCTTCCTCTCTCTGCCTCTCTCTTTCCCCCCTTTCCCCTCTTCTCTCTCTCTCTGTCTGCTTCTCTCCTCTTTTCTCTGTCTGCCTCTCTCCTCTCTCTCTGTCTGCCTCTCTCACCTCTTCCCGTATTCCTCACTCCCCCCCTCTGCGCCCCCCCCTCTCTCTCTCTCTCTCTCCCCCTGTTCGACCGCCTCTCTCTCTCTCTCTCTCCTTCTCTCTCTCTCCCCCCTCTTTTCTCTCTCTCTCTCTCTCTCTCTCTTCTTTCCTACCCTTCCCCTCTCATCTTCTCTCTCTGTCTCAGGAATGCGTGTGTTCGTTCGCATCGTCTGCGATTGCGTATCCTCCAGTCACCCCTCTCCCTCCCCCCACCCCCTCTCCACAACCACCCCCCCCTCTTCTCCCCCCCCCCCCCCCCCACACACACACCTCCGAAGGACACTAAGCAAGGACACTAAACACCAAAGAAGGATGTCGGCACAAGAGGAAGAGGGGAGGAGGAGGGATGGGGCTGAGTGGGGGGGGGGGTGAATGGTAGATGGGGGGGGGGGGGAGGGGGAGAGAAGAGGTGAAGGGCAAAGTGCCACAAAAAGTGGACAGTCTTGTTTTTGGGCAGCCTCTTGAAACATTCCTCACTCACGTGTGAGCTACTACACACCACCACCACCATACCAAACAACACACGTGACGTGGCAAACGCAGTCTCCCGCCATCCCCAATCAGGGGACACCGGTTTCGTGCGGCAAATGCTTTAAAGCAAACCGTCCCCTCCTTGTCGTCACCCTCTTCTACCCCCCCCCCCCCCTTCCCTCTTCCTCCTCTCCTTCACCTTCCTGCCCTCCTCTCCTCGCCTGTCCTTTCCCCCCCCCGCTCCCCCTCCCCTCCCCCCCCCCCCACCCATCTCTTTCCTTAACAGGTGGATTAGGTCCTGCACACTTTCACGAGCGGCTTGTAAACACTTGAGAGTTTACGTACGGTGCGTAGCTCGCGGTTGACCACCCAACCAGGATTTAGGGCCCGGCGCAGGCGAGCAAAGCAAACAAACGATTATCCTACTACTACTCCGACTCTCCCCCCCCCTCCGCCCCTTTCATGACCCCTATTCCCCCTCCCCCTTCTCACATACCCACAGTACCCAAACCCTCCAGCCAGTCACGAGTTAGAGCCACTGAAGTTTGAAGTGGTGCGTAGTAGCGCCCCTTCAGTTGCAACAACAACAACAACAACAGCAGCAACAACAATAACACCACAACAGTGGCACTTCACTGGTTCGTTTGGGTTGGGAGTTGTAGAGGCGAAAACGACCCTGTACCAACACAGACAGACGAGTACGGCTCCCTGAGGGGAAAAACCATTCATGGACTTTTTTGCACTTGCTTGTGAATCCGTTAACTCTCACTCCCACACACCACACAGACCCCTCTTCAAACCGCCTCTCTCTCTCTCTCTCTCTCCTCTCTTCTCTCTCTCTCTCTCCTCTTCTTCCACCCCCCTCTCTCTCTCTGCCCCCCTTCTCTCTCTTCCAATCTGCCCCTCTCTCTCTCTCTCTCTCTCTCTCTGTCTTCCAATCCATCTCTCTCTCTCTGCCCCCTCTCTCTCTCTTCCAATCTGCCTCTCTCTCTCGTCTTCCAACCCATCTTTCTCTCTGCCCCCCCCCTCTCTCTCTCTTTTCTCTCTTCCAATCCGCCTCTCTCTCTCTCTCTCTCTCTCTCTCTCTCTCGCAACCCACCTCTCTCTTTCTCTCTCTCTCTCTCTCTCTCTCTCTTGCAACCCACCTCTCTCTCTCTCTGTGTCCTCTCTCTCTCCTCTCTCTCTCCCCTCTCTCTCTCTTGCAACCCACCCTTCTCTCTCTTCACCCTCTCTCCTCTCTCTCTCTCTCTCTCGCAACCCACCTCTCTCTTCTCTCTCTCTCTCTCTCCTCTCTCTCTCTCTCTCTCGCAACCCGCCTCTCTCTCTGTCTCTCTCTTTCTCTGTCTTCCAATCCGTCTCTCTCTCTCAACTGAAATCTCTCTCTGTCTCTGTGTCTGTCTCTCCATTCTCTTTTTCTCTCTTCCAACCCACCTCTCTTCTCTCTCTCTCTCTCTCTCTCTCTCTCTCTCTCTCTCTCTCTCTCTCTCTCCTCAGACTCGCTGGTGATTAACCCACCCACCCCCGCGAAGCGACCCTGAGGAACGGCGCCACCAGCAGAGGCGAAATGAGCGGGCGATTATCCCTAATCGGTTGAGTTTGTTTGTTAGCTTTAGCCGCCAGGCTGTGAACGACTTGGAAACGGCGCCGGTTCGCGAGTGGCTGTCATTTGCAAATGGCTTCTTTTTTTTATTTTACTACTACTATTACTGTTACTGTAACAGCGGCTACTACTACTACTACTACTACTACTACTACTACTAGTGCTGCTGCTGCTGCTGCTGCCGCCGCCGCTGCGACATATATTATAGCGCCTCTGTATTTGTTGTTTCTGTCACCTGTTACCGTTACCGCCGCCGCGACATATATAGCGCTTCTGAAGTGTTGTATTTGTTACGTCACTGTTGTTGCTTGTGTTGCTGCTGCCTCCGCGACATATATAGCGCCTCTGTATTTGTTGTACCTGTTACCTCACTGTCGCTGATGTTTCTGCCGCCGTTGCGACCTCTATAGCGCTACTGTAGTTGTTGTATCTGTTATCTTTTGTGTTGTGGGTGGTGTGACGAAGGGTTCTACATATACATTGGAAATGTAATGTTCCACCCACCCACCCCAAACACAACACACACACACACACACACACACACACACACACACACACACACACACACACACATATACCACCCCCACCCTTTCTTCCGCATCCGTATCGCACCCAAACACGCCGCGGGGTAGTTAAGTTACGGCAGTGTGTGGCCAGTGTTCGACTTTTGTTCGTGTTGTTGTTGACGGTTCGAATCCCCGCGAGTGCTTTGCGCAAGAGCGGTGGTGTGAAAGGGTGGGTGGGTGGGTGGGTGGGTGCGTGGATGGGGGAGGGGTGGGGTATGTGGTGTCTTGGAGACGGTGACTTGTCCGCAAGTGGAGGGAAAGATGAAGGGGTGGGGGTGGGGGTGGGTGGGAGGGAAGGAGGGATTGTTGCCTCTGTGTGTGTGTGTGTGTGTGTGTGTGTGTGTGTGTGTGCAGTGTGTGTGTGTGTGTGTGTGTGTGTGTGTGGTGTGTGCAGTGTGTGTGTGTGTGTGTGTGTGTGTGTGTGTGTGTGTGTGTGCAGTGTGTGTGTGTCTGTGTGCTCTGTGTGTGTGTGTGTGTGTGTGTGTGTGTGTGTGTGTGTGTGTGTGTTGTCAACTCGCGTTTCAGCCTGTCTGCATTGGCTCCTACTTCACCGCTGTTGTTCGGATTTTAGAAATGTGCTGCGAAGAGCTTTGGTTTTCAATAAAGATCCCCTCCTTTCCCCCTTCCACACACACACACACACACACACACACACACACACACACACACACACACACACGCCCGCACACACAAACGCACACACGCACGCGCACACGCACAGACACAGACACAGACACATACACACAAACACACACACACGCACGCAGACACACACAACACACATACACTGTACACACACACACACACACACACACACACACACACACACACACACTGCGCGTGCACACACACACACACACACCACACACACACACACACACACACACACACACACACACACACCACACACGCACCACACACACACACACACACACACACACACACACACACAAATCAATGAGGGGAAAGAAACAATGAGGAAAAATGCGAGCTGCCTCTGTGTCTGGCTCTCTGCCTACCTGCTTGCCTGCCTGTCTGTCTGTCTGTGCCTCTGTGTCCCTCTCTGTCTCCGTCTCTGTCTCTGTCTCTGTCTCTCTCTCTCTATCTCTATCTCTCTCTCTCTCTCTCTCTCTCGCTCCCCTCTCTCTCGCTCCTCCTCTCTCTCTCTCCTCTCTCTCTCTCTCTCTCTCTCTCTCTCTCTCTCTCTCTGTTGACTGTCTTTGTCTCTTTGTTTCAGTTTTTCTCTTTCACCCTCCCTCTCCCTCTCTTTCCTTGTCTTTCTCTCCGTCACCCCACTCGTCTCCCTGTTTCTGACTTACTATCTGTCCGTCTGTCTGTCTACCTGCCTGCTTCCCTGTCTGTCAGTCTGTCTGTCTGTCTGCCTGTCTGTCTGTCTCTCTCTGTCTCTGTCTCTCTGTCTCTCTGTCTCTGTCTCTCTGTCCTCTGTCTGTCTGTCTGTCTGTCTGTCTGTCTGTCTGTCTGTCTCTCTCTCTCTCTCTCTCTCTCTCTCTCTTTCCTCACCCATCCGAAAACACACACACACACACACACACACACACACACCACACACGCACGCACGCACGCACGCACGCAAGCACGCGCACGCACGCACACACACACATACACACACACACACACACACACACGTACAAACAACAAGGTCATTCTCAAATAACTAACAACAAGTAGGAAAGAAGAATGTAATTATAGCTTTTCTTTATTGTCCTGCGCTTAAAGAAAAAAAAAAGAAAGAACAGGGAAGGGACTTGGGGGACTGGGGCTGGGTGGGGATGGAGCGAGGGAGAGAACAGGGAGGGGGGGGGGGAGAGTGAGCAGGGGAGAGGGGGTGATGATGCTTTAGGCGGATGATGATGATGGTGTTTGTGTCATGATGGGGTCAAGCTGGTCGGATGGACGGTGGCGAATAGCTGTAAGGGTTTCGCAGACGATGTTGTGGGACCTCGATGCCTCTGTTTCTTCCCATCTTCCACCCCCCCCCCCTTTCCCCCTACCTCTAACGCCACCTCTCTCTCTCTCTTCCTCTCTCTCTCTCTCTCTCTCTGTTTCTTTGCCTTTCTCTCTCTATTGTCTCTCTCTTTGTGTGTCCCTCTCCCTCTCAATGCTCATTCTCTCCTCTCTCACTTTTCTCTCCCTCCCTCCCTCCTCTCTCTCTCTCTCTCTCTCTCTCTCTCTCTCTATTCTCTCTTTGTGTGTCCCTCTCCCTCTCATGCTCTTCTCTCCTCTCTCACTTTTCTCTCCCTCCCTCCTCCCTCTCTCTCTCTCTCTCTCTCTCTCTCTCTCTCTCTCTATTCTCTCTTTGTGTTCCTCTCCTCTCAGTGCTCTCTTTCTCCTCTTCTCTCTCTCTCTCTCTCTCTCTCTCTCTCTCTCTCTCTCTCTCTGCCTTCTCTCTATTCTCTCTCTCTCTCTCTCCTCTCTCTCTTCTCTCTCCTTCTCTCTCTTCTCAGTTCTTCCCTCTCTCTCTCTCTCCCCTCTCTCCTCTTCTCCTTTTACTACGCGCTTTATGCGCGTTTGTGCGTGTGTTTGCGTGGGATAAAGAGAGAGCGAAAAAAAAAAAAGGGAGAGAGAGAGAGAGAGGGAGAGAGAAGAGAGAGAGAGAGAGAGAGAGATAGAGAGAGAGAGGCGAAGGCGGAGTATGTGGGGGGGGGGGGGGCAGAAAAAGGATCCGCCCAAGTGTGAAGGTGGGCCTGTGCCAACGTCGTCTGTCTGACATGTGGGACACTTCTTCCCCTGGACACTCCACTCCATGGCATCCCCCCCCCCCTCTGTGTGTGTGTGTGTGTGTGTGTGTGTGTGTGGTGTGTGTGTGTGTGTGTGACAAGTAAGCAGTAGGGAAAAGCAGGTCAGCAATTTGTTTTTTTCTGTCTGTCGTTACACAATGGACAGGCGAAGCTCTTCGTCTCCGCATTTCAACCACTGATAGGGGAAAACGCGCCACGGCGCGCACCACCCTTCCGGGTATCCACGGCGCCCACCACCCTTCCGGGTATCCACGGCGCCCACCACCCTTCTGGGTATCCTGAGGCACGCTAGGTATCCTTTTTTGTTGTTTTTGTTCTTTAAATTCTCGTGTCTTGTCATCCACCAAAACGCTGACGTGAGTGAGTCACAAGATCTTGAAAAATCTATCAGCAGGTGAATGGCGCAGTCTCTGTGCTCCAATCACATGGCAGTTTTCAAAACTCATCGAACAACACGTTGACAGTGGGTCACAGGATGTTTGAAAGTCTGTCAGCAGGTGAATGGCACAGTCTCTGTGCTCCAGTCACAAGGAAGTTTACAAAACTCGTCGGCGAACACACCCTGACGTAAGTCACAAGATCTTGTAAAACGTCTGTCAGCAAAGTGCAGGGCACACAGTCGCTGCGTTCCAATCACAAGGCAGTTTACAAAGCTGGACCAATGAACTTGCCCGGCAGTACATGATATTAACTGCTTATGAATGAAAAAGGGACAGAGATCCAGAACGATGTCGAAACAATCTGGTTTCTAATGAATTTTCTTTCCGTTGAAAAAGTCACTTCTGATTTCAATATGAAAAACATAACCAATATGGAAAGAGTGAAAAGTCAAAGAGATCAAAAACGAATGTTGAAACAATCTAGTTTCTAGTTTATTTTTCTTTCGGTTTAAAAAGTCACGACCAGTTCAAGATAAACATGACAACTATGGGAAGAGAGAAAAGTCAAAGAGATCAAAAACAATGTTGAAGCAATCTAGTTTCTAACTTATCTTCTTTCCGTTTTAAAAGCCATTCCCGCTTCAATGATGCAGAGACAATAGTTGCAAGAGAAAGCCACAGAGGACATCTTTTGGAACTGGCAGTGGCTTTCATAGCCAAGGCAAGAGGAGATAATCCATTGACGGAAAGAAGCTCAACGGGGGCCGGATTAGCTCAGTTGGTAGAGCGCCGGACTCGTGATCCTGCGGGTTTGAATTTCGGTACAGGGGGATTTTTCCCTCGGAGTTAACATTGGTTCTGACTCCACTCCCATACAGTTCTTCGAATGAGACTATGAACCGAGGTTCCGTGTGTGAAAGCACGCACAACATCTTACGCACACGTAAAATCCCATCACCAACTTTCGGAAGAGAAGGCTAGTTTGGCCGTTGGTATGGATGACACCTTACACATAGCATGCACCTTCCCCGAAGATGGAGTATGAGAGAGAGGTTTGAAACAGCCCAGTGAATCGGCTGCTTTGTGTCTCAAATCCGCTTCCTTGTCAATATACGCAAGATACACTGTTGACTTGATGGTTTAGAGGTCGGACTGGACATTTTAACACGAAGATGTGAACCGCCACGGTTTTCTTCCACGCACAATCTCTTGTTATGTGTTCCGATTGGTGCTTGAAATGGTCGGCATTCTCTCTGTCTCTGTCTCTTCTCTTCTCTTCTCTCTCTCTCTCTCTCGTTTTTAATTTTTAAGAGAGGGCTGCTCTCCCCCTCCCCAACCCTACTCTCTCCACCCCCATTACCCCCTTCTCTCGCCCCCCTCCCCCTACCACTCCCCACTTCCCCCGTGACCCCCCCCCCTCCGTCCCTCTTCTGTCTGTCGGAGAGCAAAATCATCTTTTTCTCATGTCCTATCTGAAAGGACAATCAAGTCGTCATCTGGTTTCTTTTTCAGAATATGTTCTCCATCAGAACATGAGCGATTTTTCTTTCCTCCTCCTTCTTCTTCTTCTTTTTTTTTTTTTTTTTTTTTTTGAGGGAGGATAACTGGATTTGAAGGTGGCGGGGAGGTGGGCGGCGGGGATGGGGGAGATATCTCCTCAAATAAGAAAGAGTATAAAAGAAGAAGAGAGAATTTTTTTTTTAAGTTAAAGGGTACCTTCTCAAATACGAAAAAAAAACCATATATAAAAGAAGAGAGACTTTATTTTTAAAGTTAACTCAGAAGGTAGTCTGTGGGTCAAGATCCAATCCTATCCGACTACGACAGTTCGTACCTCCCCCCACCCACCCACCCACCAACCCTTCCCTCTCCACCCTCCCCCACTTTTTTTTTTTTTTTTATTAATGCGTACACGCGCACTCGTGTATCTATAGTCCACTTCAATCCACTCACACATACACACACACATACACATGCACGCGGGGCGCGCGCGAACACACACACACACACGCACACACATTCACACGCACACATACACACGCACGAGCACACACACGCGCGCGCGCGCGCGCGCGCGCGCGCCGCCGCACGCACATCTGTTGTGTGTGTGTGTGTGTGTGTGTTGTGTGGTCTGTGTGTCTCTCTCTGTGTGTTGACAGTGGCGTGTCCTCTTTACGACAAGTGAACAAAACAACTCGTTAAGACTCAAGCACCCTCGGTTTCCACTTCTCCCTCTTCTGCTTGTCATCTGATCTGCCTGACGATGGCGGGGCGGGGGTGGGGGTGGGGGTGGGGCGGGTGGCGGGTGGCGAAAGGGTGTGTTGGGGGGTGGGGGGGTGGGGGTGTGAGTGAGAGACAGAAGGGGGTGGGCCGGGCCGGGGTGAACGAGACAGGGACGGAGAGAGGGGTAGAATAGGAATTCATTAACTTAGTCACCCCCTTTCTCTCTCTCCCTATCTTCCCTTCTCCT
>CM065740.1:37616100-37623600 GCA_033310375.1 Conus canariensis
GCTTAGGGTCGTTTCAGTTGAAATCCTGCAGACGTAGTAGGCTCAGAGTCGGGGGGGGGGGGGGGGGGGGGGGTGAGGGGCGGGGGGTCTTACGAGTCTTTTGGGTGAGGGGGAGAGCTGGATAGAAGGGTGGGCGGGGGAGGAATTCGCGAGCGGGGGAGGGGGGTGGCGGAATTGGGCAGATGGGAGGGGGGGGGGGGTGTGAAAGGAAGAGAGGGGGCGGAGGAGGGAGAGGAGCAGCGCGAACTTAACGAAATCAGGAAGTAGGAGAAATAAATAACTAATAAACGAATCATTTTTTTTTCTTTCTTTTTTTTTTTTTAGATTGAAGGGAAACTGTAAGCACCTAAAAGAACGAAGAGTATTGAAGCAGGTGATTATAATATGAAGATGGATAAATTGAAAACAATAACAGACGGTTTTGGCTATGTGACGCGCGCACGCGCGCATTTGTTGTGTTTGTGTGTGTGTGTGTGTGTGTGTGTGTGTGTGTGTGTGTACGCGCGCGCGCGCGTGCATGGGTTATTTTGTGCGTGTTCACAAGTGTTTTGTTTGTTTTTCCTTCCTTTTTTTTTCTTTTTTATTTGTTGTTGTACCATTTCATATCATTGAGCTTGACTCAACGCTCCACTGACTCTGTGTGTGTGTGTGTGTGTGTGTGTGTGTGTGTGTGTGTGTGTGTGTGTGTGTGATGTCTGCAGAAGTCAGGTGGAGGAGCAACTGCACCGCATCAACGGCAAGGGCAAGAAGATGCGCAAGCCGCGCACCATCTACAGCAGCCTGCAGTTGCAGCAGCTCAACCGCCGCTTCCAGAGGACACAGTACCTGGCACTGCCGGAGAGAGCGGAGCTAGCGGCGTCCCTAGGGCTGACACAGACACAGGTGAGTGCGTGCATCGTGTGTGTGTGTGTGGGGGGGGGGGGGGGGGGGGGGGGGGGGGGGGGGGAGGGGGAGATGGGTGGATGGTTCGTCGAGCAAGTCTTTTTGAACCCCCTGGTTATAAGATAGTTGTTTGTTAGTTCGAGCCAAAGAGAAAACAAAACCTCCTTTATTTCCGTGAACGATTAGGGATTTTTTGATGGTTTCAAGTTTCTCATCAATGACCCAGATTCAGGTCAGTGCCTTGTGTGTGTGTGTGTGGGGGGGAGGGGGGGGGGGATGGTTCGCCGAGCGAGTGGCAGGGCCGGAAGTTATTCCCTTTTTGATCCCCTTGACTGTTTGTTAGTTCGACTCAAAGACAAAAAAAAAAAAAACTCCTTTGTTTCTGTCAACAATTAAGGGTTGTTGTTGTTGTTGTTATTGTTGTTGTTGTTTCAAGCATCTCAGGGAACGTACAGGTACAGTCAGGAGGGCAAGTGGAAAAAAAAAAATCCGAAATGATTTCCTTTTTGGCCCCCAGGTTATAATATTGTTCGTTCAAATCAAAGAAAGAAAGTCAACGAGAAAGGATTTTTGTTTGTTTGTTTTTGTTTGTTTTGTTTTGTGTGTATGTGTGTGTGTGTGGGGTGGGGGGGGGGGGTGGGGGGTGTGGGGGGGTTGTTTTTAAGCATCTCGGGAAACATACAGGCACAGTCATGGTGGCAAGTGAAATCAATTCCTGACTGTTTCATATACACCAGCTATAGTCAACAAAAAAGGGTCTCATGTTTCAACAGGTACTTTAGAAAATGGACGAGTGTGGTCGGAGAGGTACGGAGAATTTCCTTTTGGACCCCTGTCATAAGATCATTAGTTCAAATTAAAGAAGAAAGCTCCTTTCTTTCAGTCAACGATTACGAGTATTTTTGTTTTGTTTTTGTTTGTTTGTTTGTTTTTGCTTGTTGTTTTCAAGATCACAGGGAACACACAGGTACAGTCGGAAGAGCAAGTGAAAATGAAAAATCCTTTTTGACTGCTTGATATACGCAGGTTATAGTAAACAAAAAAGAACGTCTTATTTTTCAGATAGTTCAGGAAATATAAAAATATGATCACAAGGGCGAAGGCGAAGATTTCCTTTAACCCAGTGTGTATATACAAATACGATCAAAAGGGCCATAGAAAAGATGTCCTTTCTGCACCTTTGTATAAGACCGAGTCAAACAGATATCTTGTCATTTACAGTGGCTGTTAAGGACAATTCAGTAACACACAAACACTGTTTAGAATGGTGATATAGAATCCAGAAAACTGGATTAATGTTCACACACGTCAGAAGATCTCCACCGATCCTAATCATGACAGAAAGAAGTGGACGTTGTCCAGTAACGGGGGAGGGGCGGGGGGGGTCAAAGAGGAAATCATGTTGGTGTTGGGAGGAGAACAAAGGGAGCCAGGGGAGGGGTGGGGAATGAAGAGCCGAGGCACAGAGGGGAAGGGGGGGGGGGGGGGGGGAGGGGAGAGGTTTTTAGACGTATCAAGTCTTTGTGTTGTGTTGGCTGTTTGGCTGATCCTTTGATTCCAAATATTCTGTGTACTTCCCTTCTGTCTGTCGGCGTCCCCTCTGTCTGTCCGCTGTTTGTCTGCGTCCCTCTGTCCCCTGTCTGTCTGCGTCCCCTCTGTCCCCTGTCTGTCTGCGTCTGTCCAGCGATCTCTGTCTCTTCTCTTACGATTATCTTGCTCCTGTGATTTTGTTTGTCTCTGCCCTCCCACTCTTCTTCTTCTTCTTTCTCCAGCCTCTCTCTAATCACTCCCCGTCTCCTCCCTCCTCCCTTCCCTCCCTCCCTCCCCCACTCCCCCCCTCTCTTCAAAGATCTAGTACCTAACGAACGATCGTGACTACGTCTCATGAACCAGAAAAAGTCAATGAATCAGTATTCAGATACCTTTCGTCCATAGGAGTTGACTGGTACAGTCGATTATCGAGGGAAGGGGGAAAAGGTTGGAGCGGAGTGTGGGGTGTTGCTGACATTCTGCCTCATGACGACACCTACGTCATGGGGACAGGAGTGACAGGAATAACCCTCCCGAAACATGAAGAGGCGGAGGGAAATCTGTCTAATGCCGCAGTTACACACACCCCACCCACCCACCCCTCCACACACACACACACACACACACACACACACACACACACACACACACACACACACACACAAATGCCGTTTAACCTCACCCCCGTCCATTCCTCTTCAAAAAAAAAATCATGTTAGGATGGGCAGTGAGACGAGTTTCACGTTCCACCTAACCCCTTCAGGACTCGAACTAGCAACTTCTTGACACGCAAACCCTCACTTTAACCACCTAACCAACCAGCAATCATGATCGAACTTCCCCACCCCCAACTCCCATCCTCACCCCATCCCCGGTGATAAATCTGTTCAAAGATACATCGCCTAGCGACTGAAGACAGCCACTGAGCTGCGCGCGCATCGTCAGTGGTCCCTCTGGCTAAGATCGTCCCTGACGACCATGACGTCATGTAGGGTACTCTCAAGAAACCCCGCCTGCAGAAAACTTAAATATATAAACAGTTCACTCGTTTTGAAAGATGGTTTGGGGCAGGAACGGAGTGAGGCTGGGGGTGGGTGGGTGGGGGGGGGAGGGTTGTTGGTGGAAGGGGGGTGTTCGTGGGTGGATGGGGGTGGGTGGGGGGGCGCGAGATATATAATTTACATTCATAGAAGAGAGAGTGAAAGGCATCATTATACCAGAGGAGCTCGATGAGCCGTGTCCGCATCCACTTTTTTTCTTCTTCTTTTGTGTGTGTGTGTGTGTGTGTGTGTGTGTGTGTGTGTGTGTTTTCTTTTACACGCACTGGCAGTCAGGGTTGTCCACACACGCAACACTACCGTTCTTCGTCTTTTCTTCTTCTTCTTCTTCTTCGTCCCGTGGGTCGACAAGGGGGAGAACTTAAACTGTACGTCGCCTGTACGTACTCGGTGACTTGTCCCCGTGTACCGACTAACTTGCCCCTCTCCCCCGCTTTCTTTCTTTTCATTTTTTTTTTGACGTGGGGGCGTTTTAAAGGGTGCGTGTTGTTTGTTTGGGGGGGGGGGGGGGAGGTGTAGTGCCACAACCGTGGTGTTTACGGGCGTAACGCACGCAAAGTCACGGTGAAACAACGCTCCCTGGGCAAGTATTGGTTTGTGAGGGATGGGGGGGGGGGGGGGGGGGGGACCACTCGGTTGTGTTTTGTGGGATGGGGTGGGGGTGCCTTTTTTTTTTTTTAACTCGTTTTCTATTGCGGGATGCTTTGGTCTTTTGTTTACCGTTTGACACGAGGCGCCGAGGGCAGAGAGAAAGATTTAGAGAGAAAGGGAGAGAGAGAGTGAGTGAGTGGGATTAGGGAGGTTTAGAGACAGAGAGAAGGAGGGAGAGGGAGGGAGGGAGTGGAAGGGGAGAGAGGGTGGTGGTGGTGGCGGCGGTGGATGTGGTAGTGGTGTGGAGAGAGAGAGAGAGAGAGAGAGAGAGAGAGAGAGAGGAGAGGGAGAGAGAGAGAGGAGAGAGAGAGAGAAGGGGGTAGAGGAGACGGGTGGAGGGGTGGGATGGGGGAAGTGATAGAAGTGGGGTGAGTTGGGAGAGGAGGGGGTGGAGAAAGCGGGGTTGGGTGAGAGAGAGAGAGAGAGGTGAATGGGAGGGGGGGGGGGTGGATGGGGAGAGAGAGAAAGAGAGAGAGGGGAGGGGATTAGAATTAAGAGAAAGACAGATGAGATGGCGTCAGAGAGAGAGGAGGAGGCAGGGGAGCGTAAGAGAGCGAGAGAGAGAGAGAGACAGACAGACAGACAGACAGACAGACAGACAGACAGACAAAGAGACAGAGACAGACAGACAGAGAGAGCGAGACAGACAGACAGAGAGAGAGAGAGAGAGAGAGAGAGAGAGAGAGAGAGAGAGAGAGAGAGAAAGAGCTCCCGTATTTTTCCGTTCAGGCGACACACTTCCCGATCATCATCAACTATAACGGCGCCGACCATGAGCAGAGGAGATTAACATCAAAGTCCAGAGACACTTCAAAACACAAGAATTCAAAAAACCAAAGCAAAAAACAAAACAAAAAAAAAGAAAAATCAAAACAGCGTCGATTTCCAGTAAGGTATAAACCTAGAAGAAGAGTCCGGATCGTCCTCTCCCCGATCCCTGCACGCACGCTGTCCTCACTCGATCTTGCAACCAAAGCTTCAGAAAAATAAATAAATAAACAAGTAACATCTTGTGACCCGAAGTGGCTGAGCAGCGGTGCGCTGTCTTCTCCGGCGGGGCGCCCAACGTGTGACCTGACATTGCCAAGCTCTTGTGAACCGCTGGCAGTGGGCCTACTGCAGGACACAACGCTGGGATATAGGTTTATGTGTATATGTAGATAGATAGATAGATAGATAGATAGATTGATGGACTGATTGATTGATTGATTGATTGATTGATTGATAGATATAGGTCGCGAGTTTGGGATCTGCTTCGTGCCAGCTTGTAAGAGAGAGAGAGAGAGAGAGACAGAGACAGACAGACAGAGACAGACGGACAGACACAGAAAGAGAGACAGACAGACAGAGAGACAGACAGACAGACAGACAGAGAGACGAGAAGCGAGGTAGACATGTAAACAAGTAAACAAATAAACGAAAAATAAAAATGTTGCGTCAGGAAAATACCAAAGGCTGACTACCCCCCCCCCCCCCCCCCCCCACCCTCCCTCCAAACAACGAACGCCTGAAGAGCACTTGGCTGTCAAACTGAATCACTGCGAGGCGATTTCTAAAGAAAACGCACAAACTCAAACTTCTGGGTTCCTGGGGATTCCACATAAAGAGAGAGAGAGAGAGAGAGAGAGAGAGAGAGAGAGAGAGAGAGAGAGAGAGAGAGAGGCGGGGTTAGGGGTGGGGTGGGGATGGGGAAGGGGGTGGGGTAGGGTGGCGGTGCGGGTGGGGGTGGGGAGGGGTGAATTGGAACATTCCACGCCCATTTGATTTTGAGCTACGATCACAGCTTTGCCCGGGGATGGGGGAGGTGGGGATGGGGGAGAAGGGAAAGGGGAAGAAGGTGGGACGAGAAAAAAAAAAAAAAAGAAGAAACAAAAATTGAAGACAAAAAAGAAAAAGCCAACCAACCACTCAAACCTCTCTCTCTCTCTCTCTCTCTCTCTCTCTCTCTCTCTCTCTCTCTCTCTCTCTCTCTCTCTCTCTGTGGGAAGATCATGCCGCAAATCGGACGGATGGGTTAGATGCAGAAAATGTCAAATAAGCGACTTTTTTTTTCCCTTTGTCCTTTAGACAGAAAGTCATGCCCTCACCTCCTCCTCCTCCTCCTCCTCCTACTCCCTCCACCCCAACCCCCCCCCCCCCCCCCGCCTTCTCTTTCTCACCACCACCATCACCACAAGCAAGTCCAAGTACTCAAGTGGTTGTGGGCGAGGTTTTCTTGCTAGGGAGGGGGTGCAAAATAAGAAAGACAGAGAGGAAATACTGACAGACGAGTGAAATCGCGTTATATGTATTAAGTTAGCATAGAGCGGTTGTCCCGTATTGGGGGTACGGAGAGCACTCGACCCTGTTGGCTGTTTTCCACAGATTCTGTGTGTGTGTGTGTGTGTGTGTGTGTGTGTGTGTGTGTGTGTGTGCGTGTGAGGAGGAGGGGGCGGGGGGGGGGGGTGTTCATTCCGGACTGTGGTGCAAC
Source organism: Conus canariensis (assembly GCA_033310375.1). Classification (NCBI taxonomy): domain Eukaryota; kingdom Metazoa; phylum Mollusca; class Gastropoda; order Neogastropoda; family Conidae; genus Conus; species Conus canariensis. Next base: position 37,622,692 of record CM065740.1, read on the forward strand.
CTCACTACCAAATCTCCCCTCCTCCCCCCCCCCCTCTCTCTCTCTCTCTCTCTCTCTCTCTCTCTCTCTCTGTGCGCGCGCGCGCGCGCGTGTGTGTGTGTGATTTATTTGTCTGTCAATCTATCTGTCCATCTGTCTATCTGTCTGTTATGTCTGTCTTTCTGCCTAAGTCTCTGTCTACTCATCTGTCTATCGGTCTGTCTGCCTGCATGCCCGCCTGTCTTTCTGTCTGTCGTGTTTCTATGTAACTATTTCTCCGTATGTCCCTCAATCAGTCAGTCAACCAATCCATCAGTCTCTCTATCTACTGTCTGTGTATCTGTCTACGCCTCTATCAATCTGTTTATCCATCTGTCTATCTAAGGATGTGTGTGTGTGTGTGTGTGTGTGTGTGTGTGTGTGTGTGTGTGTGTGTGGTGTGTGCGCGCGCGCGCGTGCCCGTGCGCGCCTTTCTCTCAGTGCAAGAGTCATATTCTCCCCCCCCCCCTCCCCTCCGGTTTTCTTTTTCTTTCTTGTAACAATAGAAGGTGGACAACAAACACCGGTAGCTCCCATAGCGCTGGATGAGGAGGGCGGAGGGGGATGGGGGGGGGGGGGGCAGAGGGGGGTATACACGGCTGGCGAGGGGTCGGTGAGAGTGGAAGTGAGTAGAGATTGCTAAGAAGAACAATTACAAGAAGAAGAAGAAGGAAAAGAAGAAAGAAGGAGAAGAAGAAGAAGAAGAAAGACGAAGCAGGATGGAGGAGGAGGAGGAGGAGAAGAAGAAGAAGAAGAAGAAAGAAGAAAGTCTAAAGAAGAAGAAGCAGAGGAAGAATAAGAAGATAGAAAGAAGACGAAGAAACGAAGAAGCGTTCTTTTCAGAGGACTCTAAGTAGAAGGGAAGCAAGGAAGAACGGTAAAAGTGGTGAT
>CM065740.1:37633600-37640752 GCA_033310375.1 Conus canariensis
CGACCTCCTATCCATCCCCACCTCCCTCCACCCCACCACCTCCCATCTCTCTCCTTGCAGCTGCTGCAGCCGACCTCCTCCAACCCCCCCTCCCGTCCCATCCCCCTCACCATCCTCGTCCCTCCCCTCCTCCCCCATCCTTCCTCCGTCTTGACGGCTTCTACCCCACCACCGGGGTACCCGAAAACCGCTGCCGCCGCCTGTCTTCCTCCTCCTTCCTAGACCTGCGTTCCCCATCCTATCCCGTCCCACCCCCACCCCCTCACCCACCCCGCCTCCCCCCCCCCCCTTCTCACCTCCACCTGGCCCCCTAGTTGTCAGACTCTTCCTTCTCTGTCGACGACGTGATTCTGTACACCGTCTCTGAGTGTCTGTCTCATCAGTCTGTCTGTCTGCCTGTATGTCTGTCTGTCTGTCTCTCTCTCTCTCTCTCTCTCTCTCTCTCTCTCTCTCTGCTTCTGTATCTCTGTGTCTGTATCTTCGTCTGTCTGTCTGTCTGTCTCTCTCCCTGCTCTGTTTCCTCTGTGTTGTATCTCTCTGTCTGTCTCTGTTCTGTCTGTTGTCTGTCTGTCTGTCTGTCTGTCTCTCTCTCTCTCTCTCCTCTCTCTCTCTCTCTCTCTCTACCCTTCCTCCCAGCTTATCTCCACTCCCCCCCCGTCCTTCCATCCCTGACTTCCCTACCCCGCCACTATCTCCTTCCCTACCCTTAGCCCCACCCCCACCCCACATACCCACACCAGCCCACCCCCTGCTTCCTTAAAATTGCCCCCAAACCTAACCGCTTCTACAATCTGGAAAGTGTCTTCAATCCAGCGTCCCTCTTTGCCATGTGGTCCGTGACGTTAACGGCTGATTTGAAGAGGCGCGGGGGGGCGGGGGGGGGGGGGGGGGGCGCATTGTTATCAGACCAGGGCTGTTGTTGTTGTTGTCGTTGTCGTGTTGTCGTTGTCGTCGTCGTCGTCGTTGTCGTTGTTGTTGCTGTTGTTTGTTCTTGGCCTTTGATCACGTGAGGCCGGACGTCTGGCGCGTGTCAACCTTGGGGAGGGGGAGGGGGTGGGGTTCAGGAACAAACAACAAGGTTCCAAGGTCTTTGAGCTGAAAGGAGGATGGGGAGGGGAGGGGTGGAGAGAGGAGGAGCGTGAAGGCGGAGCGCAGGGGGGGTGGGGGTGGGTGGGGGTGGCTACAAGGTGAGGTGGGGGGGGGGGGCAACTCCAAATAGGAGAGTTGTCACCCACCTCCATCTATCCCTACCCAAAGCGAACAAACAAAAACAGAACAGAGAGAGAAAAGAAGAAGAAGAAGAAGAAAGAAGAAGAAGAAGAAAGGAAAGAAGAATTTAAAAGGGGAAAAAAAGTTCATCTTATTCTAGGACCATCACAGCTCAAGCTCTTAGTTAGTTTCATGACTGAAATACCAGTGTAAGAAATGACAAGACTCTCGTTTATTAAGGACCGCAAATCGATTCGGGCCACCCTTTGTAACCCCCGATTTAAGTTGACTCGATCTGTCCCAAGCAAGTATTGTGTAAGACCTCGTTCGTCGTACGTAGCAGATCGCACCGACCAAGTTTTTTGTTTGCATGTTGGTTTTGATGTCTCATCTCTCCCTCCTCCCGTCGTCACCCAGTTGTTTATCCCTCGGGGGCGTGGCAAAAATGACCACGACTTACGCTGCTATCACCGGGTGTGGATGGGGAGGGGGATGGGGTGGGGTGGGGTGGAGAGAGCGGAGGGGTCTACGAAGATGATGATCAGACCGATCCTGGCATTGAACAGTTGTTGTTGTATTGTTGTTGTTGTTGTTGTTGTTGTTGTTGTTATTGTCATACCCTGGCTAAAGATCCAGGGATCACCCGAACAGCCGAAGTACTTGAACACTATGGTACAAATGCATCAGCTGGGGATGAGAACATTAAGCGTGTGACCGGGTTTTATTTACCCCGCCACGTGGGCAGCCACACTCCGACTTCGGGGGATTTTGGAGAGATGATAATGTTATGCTAGGAGCTTGTCAAACTGAAGACAACTCCCCGCATAACTATGCAGAGCATAACAACATTTTGATGTAGCCTTGGTGTTCCAGCCTGTCAGTTGGCCTGACACAGCCTTAAGCCAAAGCGGGTGTGCAGTATGGACGGGCAGAAGACTCAGAGGTGAGCAGGCGGAAAGGGGGTGCTTGCTTGCTTTTTTTCCAACATGACGTGTTTGTTCCTTTGAATCCGCTCGCCTCGTTTCAAAGGTATTTCACTCCGGATTTGATCATGGTGGCCAGGTTGAGCGATCATGCGTAGCTTCTGCCCAGAAGGCAGCGGACTATGCTGCAGCACTTCGGTGAGGTCTTCAGGGTGTCTTCTTGAGTTGCTTTTCACTTCCGTGGGAACGCTTGCCGTCACGAGTCACCCAGTACCCACACCAGCACCGTCCCGCTCGCTCACTGACCCAATTCCCAAGTCGCTCGGTAATTCTCGCTGCTCTTATAATACAGCACACCCATACGCCCAGTCGCAACCCCTAATACCATTGCACATCACAAGGAGCAGTCAATATCAGGTCGCCCATTTCTCAGCAACCTCCCACTTTCATGTCGTCCAGAACAGCCATCTAGGTTGACCAGGGTGACCTTGGAGAATCCTTTCAGGTGCGTTCAGGTTGTCATTTTCTGATCCGTCTTGGAGCTGAAGAACATGGTCAGTGGTGCGGTGTCTCTGTTGTAAGGTTGCCTCTTGGCGGCGGCGACTGGACTTTGATTTGCTCTTCGTAGATTGCGGTGATTGGGTTCGCGATAAAACGAAACTTGGGCGTTGTTGCATACATGGATGGGTGTGGGTGTGTGGTGAGTAGCGGAGGGGTGGGGGAGGGGGTGGGGGGGGGGAGAAGGGGAAGGAGGGGTGGGATGGGACGGGGCAGAAAAAGAACGCCGCAGATTTCTCTCTCTCTCTCTCTCTCTCTCTTGTCTCTGTGTCTCTCTCTCTCTCTCTTCCCCTCCTCTTCTCTCTCTCTGTCTCTGTCTCTCTGTCTCTGTCTCTGTCTCTGTCTCTCTCTCTCTCTCTCTCTCCTCTCTTCTCTCTTTCTCTCTCTCTCTTCAGGAAGTCGTCTTCAGTCCAGCGTTCCTCTTTGCCCTGTGGTCCGTGACGTTAACGGCTGATTTGAAGAGGGGAGGGGGCGTTGTTGTCAGAACCAGAGCTGTTGTTGTTGTCGTCGTTATCGTTGTCGTCGTCGCCGTCGTCGTAGTTGTTTGTTCTTGGCCTTTGATCACGCTGAGGCCCGGACGTGTGGCGCGTGTCACACCTTGGGGAGTTTCAGGAACAAACAACGAGGTTCAAGGTCTTGGAGCTGAAAGGGGTCTCTGAATGTGTGTGTGTGTGTGTGTGTGTGTGTGTGTGTGTGTGTGTGTGTGTGTGTGTGTGTGTGTGTGTGTGAAACTAGCAGGTGGGGGAGAGGGGAGAAACTAGCAGGTGGGGAGGGGGGGAGGCTATTTAGTGACGTGGAGCCTGCGTGTGTTAGGACCAGGCAGCAAAAGTCAGGAAGAAACGATGTCACCCACCTGCACCTCTCTACCCTAAGGGAACAACCAGCCAACCAGCAAACAACCAACAAAGAGAAGCCCATCTAGTTTCTGGCATCACAGACTTTAAAGCACTCGCTTAATTTAACAGACGACATACCAGTTTAAAAAAATCCTCGGATCTCATTTAGGTCACAAATCGTTTCCCCCTCCCCTTCCCCCCCCCCCCCCCCCCCCCCCCCCCCCCCCTTTCCCCCAATTTCATCACCCCACATTTCGCCCGGTCTGTATCGTGCTAATACCTCATCCATATACATAAGTAGATCGCACCAACCAGTTTTTTTGGTTGTTTTTTTTTGATTTTTTCCCTCTTCTTCGCATCTTCTTCTTCCCCACCCCCCATCCTCCCCCCTGGCATTACCCCCCAATCTTTCGGTCTCTCCTTGTGCCCAAACACGTAGCTACACCCACCCCGCCCTGTAAACCCCCCAATAGCGCGCATTTACAAGGAGCAACAATACCGGGATGCCATCAGCAACCCCCCCACTTTTCCTTTCGTAGAAAAACCCCTTGGGCTGACCAAGGTTTGGGGTTGGAAAATCCTCTTATAATTTCTGGTGCTTTTGTTTTGTCATTGCTGACAAGGTTTATTTGGATAATCCTTCAGGCCCCTTTGTTTTGTCATTGCTGACCAAGGCTTATCTTGGAAAACCCTCTAGGGCGTTTAGTTTTGTCTTTGCTGCCCCAAGGTTTATCTTGGTAACCCTTTCAGGTGCGTTTAGTTCTGTCTTCTGACCAAGGTTTTTTTGGGATACACCTCTCAGGTTCTAGTTTGTCATTGCTCCCCAAGGTTGATCTTGGATAACCTCTCAGATGAGTGAGTTTTGTCATTGTGATCAAGGTTTATCTTGGATAAAAATTCAGATCTTTATTTTTGTTTTTGCTGAAAAGGGGTTTATCTTAAAAAATGCTTCAGGTGTTTTGAGTTTTGTTTTTGTGCCAAGGTTTTTATTTGGGGAAAATCCTTAAATTTCGTTTAGTTTTGTCATTGCTCCCCAAGGTTTATTTAAAATAATCCTCTCGGGCTTTTAGTTTGGTCATTGCTTTTGTAGTCCTTAAATTTCTTTCTTTCTTCTGCGTACGGGGGGTGATCCCCCGGGACACTGCCTGTATAGACAGGTGGGAGTTTTGTGTGTTGCCAGGTTTTTTTATCCCGCCATTAAGGCACCATACTCCTCTTCGGGAAGGTGCTGCTCGTGTAACGTGTCACCATACCAACGGCCAAAGGGCCTTCTTTCCGTGTGTTATGTCTCTTCGAAGGATGTGGGGGGAATGGAGTCAAACCCAAAGTTAACTCCGAGGGAAAAATCCCCTTGTACCGAAATTCAAACCCCGGGCCCCAGGATCACGAATCCGGCGCTCTACCACTGAGCTATTCCGGCCCCATCCTTGAACAAAACCGGGCCCCGCAATAACTACTGGTCGGCGACAGTGCGGGTCATGAGGCGGGGTGATTTGGCGGCGATGGATTTGGTTTTGTTCATCGGGGGGGGCGGGGGGGGTGTCGTTTGCACGAAACAACAAAACTTGGTTTTTACTGTGTGTATGTGGGCTGGGGTGGTGGGGGTGAGTAGGTGGGGGATGGGGGGAGGGGGCGAGGAGGGTGGGGGATTTAAAAACCTGGGGGAAGGGGGAGGGGGGTAAAAAGGGGGGGGGGGGGAATGAGAAGGGGTGGGGTGGGGAAAATGGGGGGTAGAAGACGGAAATCTTGTCTGTCTGAGTCTCCTTTTCTCTCTGTCTCTTTCAGTACATGATTGTAACCCCTGTGTCTGTGTGCTGTCGTGTGTCTGTGGTGTGTGTGTGTGTGTGTTCTCCTCCTTTCTCTCTCTCTCCTCTTCTCTCCCCTCTCTCTCTCTCTCAAGGATTTGTGTCGAGTTCGGCCAGGGGTTTCCTCACCCCGGTTTGACCCAGGGGAAACCCCCCCGTTTCTAGGAAAAACCCCCCCCCCCCCGGCCCCACCCCCCCCCTGTTTTACCCCAACTTGCCTTTTCACTTCGGTTAGGGGGGTATCCCCCCACGACCGTACCCCCCTTTTCTGCCCCAATTTAGCCTTTTTTTGGGTTTGGTTAGGGGGATATCCATAGCCACCCTCCCCTGTTTTGCCATAATTTAGCCTTTTTAGTTCGGTTTTGGGGATACCCACCTATTTATTTTTAACCAAGGGGGGTTTCCCAAAAAATTTCTCTCTCTCTTCTTCTCTCTTCTTTCTCTCTCTCTCTCCTCTCTTTCTGGGGGGGGTAACAGCAAGTACAGTTGCATAAATGCTTCCGTTCGAAAATTGTTTTTTCTATGATATTGTTATGCGATGGGGGGGATTAGAAAACGTAATTGATTTGTTGTTGTTGTTTTTTTTTTTGTTAAATAAAAAAAGGGGGAAAAAAAAGTCTCCTCTTTTTGATAGCAGTGTGCAAAAAAAAAAATGCCCTTCCCTCCCCTTTTAAAAAAATTTTATATTCCAAAAAATTTCTCTCTCTCTCTCTTTTCTTTCTCTCTTCTCTCTTTCTTCTCTCCTCTCTCTCTCTCTTCTCTTTTGACACCACAAAATGTTTCCCCAAAGAAAATTTTAGGGCCTATTAATTTGGAGGGGGGCTTATTCATTTAACGTAAGGTTTTTTTTTTTAAGACATCCCCAAATTTTTAATTCTGTGCAGCTTTTTTAAAAAATTTTTAAAAGGTCAAACTTCCCCCCGGGTCAAAACTAAACTCTTCTCTTCTTCTCTCTTCTCTCTTCCTCTTTCTCTCTCTTTTCTCTCTCTCTCCTAACCCCACCTTTTTTCTTTTTTTTTTTCCTGACAGAGGTGTATCCCCTGATGCTTTGCGCCGGGGGGGGGCGCCCTGGCAGTCTTTTGAACAGCGTCTGTCCCCCTGACACCCCCCCCCCCCCCCTCTGTCACATCCGCCCACCCCCCCTCCCCCACTCTCTTGTTGGTCTCTCTTTTTTTCTCTCTCTTCTTTCTCTCTCTCTCTCTCTCTCCTGTGTTTCTGCTCTCTGTCTGTCTGTCTTGTTGTCTTCTCTGTGTCTGTCTCTGTCCTCTGCTTGTCTCTTTTTTTTCTGTCTCTCTGTTTGTCTGTCTCTGTCTCTGTCTCTGTCTTTTTTTCTCTCTCTCTCTTTTTTTTTTTCTTTGCTCCTGTGTTGTGTGTTGTCAGTGTGTTTGTGTGCCTGTTGTCTGTTGTCCTCTGTATCAAAATGTATATAAAAATAGCCAAAGTAGATAAAAAACCAAACGGCTAGTTTAGAAGTCCAACTTTCGGCTTTAATGGCCTTCGGCAGTGGGTACTTCTGTATATGTATGTATGAATGTAATGTATGATGTATGAAGATGTTTGTATGTTTGTATGTACGTGTCATGTATTCGGTCCCCCTTACATTTACCGTAGAGCCCCATTGCCTTCCTGGTCCCCCCCTCCTCTCCCCGGCCTCTTTTTTTTTGTCAGTTTCTGTCTTTCTGATTCTTGGCTCCCGTTGTCGATGTGTGTGTGTGGTGTGTGTGTGTGTGTGGTGTGTGTGTTTTTTTGTGGGGTGTGTGGTGTGCGTGCTGGTGTGGTGTGTGTGGGTGGGTGTGGTGTGTGTGTGTGTGTGTGTGTGGG
>CM065740.1:37645852-37650852 GCA_033310375.1 Conus canariensis
CCTGCCTCTGTACCTCTGTGTCTGTATCTCTCTGTCTGTCTCTGTCTCTGTCTGTCTGTCTGTCTGTCTGTCTGTCTGTCTCTCTCTCTCTCTCTCTCTCTCTCTCTCTCTCTCTCTCTACCCTCTCCTCCCAGCTTATCTCCACTCCCCCCCCCCGTCCTTCCATCCCTGACTTCCCTACCCCCCACTATCTCCTTCCCTACCCTTAGCCCCACCCCCACCCCACACTACCCACACCAGCCCACCCCCTGCTTCCTTAACTTGCCCCCCAAACCCTAACCCGCTTCTACAATCTGGAAAGTCGTCTTCAATCCAGCGTCCCTCTTTGCCATGTGGTCCGTGACGTTAACGGCTGATTTGAAGAGAGGCGCGGGGGGGCGGGGGGGGGGGGGGGGGGGGCGGCATTGTTATCAGAACCAGGGCTGTTGTTGTTGTTGTCGTTGTCGTGTTGTCGTTGTCGTCGTCGTCGTCGTTGTCGTTGTTGTTGCTGTTGTTTGTTCTTGGCCTTTGATCACGCTGAGGCCCGGACGTCTGGCGCGTGTCAACCTTGGGGAGGGGGAGGGGGTGGGGTTCAGGAACAAACAACAAGGTTCCAAGGTCTTTGAGCTGAAAGGAGGATGGGGAGGGGAGGGGTGGAGAGAGGAGGAGCGTGAAGGCGGAGCGCAGGGCGGGGGTGGGGGTGGGTGGGGGTGGCTACAAGGTGAGGTGGGGGGGGGGGGGGCAACTCCAAATAGGAGAGTTGTCACCCACCTCCATCTATCCCTACCCCAAAGCGAACAAAACAAAAAACAGAACAGAGAGAGAAAAGAAGAAGAAGAAAGAAGAAGAAGAAGAAGAAGAAAGGAAAGAAAGAAATTTAAAAGGGGAAAAAAGTTCATCTTATTCTAGGACCATCACAGCTCAAGCTCTTAGTTAGTTTCATGACTGAAATACCAGTGTAAGAAATGACAAGACTCTCGTTTAATTAAGGACCCGCAAATCGATTCGGGCCACCCTTAGTAACACCCCGATTTAAGTTGACTCGATCTGTCCCAAGCACGTATTGTGTAAGACCTCGTTCGTCGTACGTAGCAGATCGCACCGACCAAGTTTTTTGTTTGCATGTTGGTTTTGATGTCTCATCTCTCCCTCCTCCCGTCGTCACCCAGTTGTTTATCCCTCGGGGGCGTGGCAAAAATGACCACGACTTACGCTGCTATCACCGGGTGTGGATGGGGAGGGGGATGGGGTGGGGTGGGGTGGAGAGAGCGGAGGGGTCTACGAAGATGACTGATCAGACCGATCCTGGCATTGAACAGTCTGTTGTTGTATTGTTGTTGTTGTTGTTGTTGTTGTTGTTGTTATTGTCATACCCTGGCTAAAAGACTCCAGGGATCACCCGAACAGCCGAAGTACTTGAACACTATGGTACAAATGCATCAGCTGGGGATGAGAACATTACGCGTGTGACCGGGTTTTATTACCCCGCCACGTGGGCAGCCACACTCCGACTTCGGGGGATTTTGGAGACTGATAATGTTATGCTAGGAGCTTGTCACAACTGAAGACAATCCCCGCATAACTATGCAGAGCATAACAACATTTTGATGTAGCCTTGGTGTTCCAGCCTGTCAGTTGGCCTGACACAGCCTTAAGCCAAAGCGGTGTTGCAGTATGGACGGGCAGAAGACTCAGAGGTGAGCCAGGCGGAAAGGGGGTGCTTGCTCTGCTTTTTTCCAACACTGACGTGTTTGTTCCTTTGAATCCGCTCGCCTCGTTTCAAGGTATTTCACTCCGGATTTGATCATGGTGCGCCAGGTTGAGCGATCATGCGTAGCTTCTGCCCAGAAGGCAGCGACTATGCTGCAGCACTTCGGTGAGGTCTTCAGGGTGTCTTCGTTGAGTTGCTTTTCACTTCCGTGGGAACGCTTGCCGTCACGAGTCACCCAGTACCGCCACCCAGCACCGTCCCGCTCGCTCACTGACCCAATTCCCAAGTCGCTCGGTCATTCTCGCTGCCTCTTATAATACAGCCACACCCATACCGCCCAGTCGCAACCCCTAATACCATGCACATCACAAGGAGCAGTCAATATCAGGTCGCCCATTTCTCAGCAACCTCCCCACTTTTCATGTCGTCCAGAACAGCCATCTAGGTTGACCAGGGTGACCTTGGAGAATCCTTTCAGGTGCGTTCAGGTTGTCATTTCTTGATCCGTCTTGGAGCTGAAGAACACTGGTCAGTGGTGCGGTGTCTCCTGTTGTAAGGTTGCCTCTTGGCGGCGGCGACTGGACTTTGATTTGCTCTTCGTAGATTGCGGTGATTGGGTTCGCGATAAAACGAAACTTGGGCGTTGTTGCATACATGGATGGGTGTGGGTGTGTGGTGAGTAGCGGAGGGGTGGGGGAGGGGGTGGGGGGGGGGAGAAGGGGAAGGAGGGGTGGGATGGGACGGGGCAGAAAAGAACGCCGCAGATTCTCTCTCTCTCTCTCTCTCTCTCTCTCTCTGTCTCTGTGTCTCTCTCTCTCTCTCTTCCCCCCTCCTCTCTCTCTCTCTCTGTCTCTGTCTCTCTGTCTCTGTCTCTGTCTCTGTCTCTCTCTCTCTCTCTCTCTCTCTCTCTCTCTCTCTCTCTCTCTCTCTCTCTCTCAGGAAGTCGTCTTCAGTCCAGCGTTCCTCTTTGCCCTGTGGTCCGTGACGTTAACGGCTGATTTGAAGAGGGGAGGGGGCGTTGTTGTCAGAACCAGAGCTGTTGTTGTTGTCGTCGTTATCGTTGTCGTCGTCGCCGTCGTCGTAGTTGTTTGTTCTTGGCCTTTGATCACGCTGAGGCCCGGACGTGTGGCGCGTGTCACACCTTGGGGAGTTTCAGGAACAAACAACGAGGTTCCAAGGTCTTGGAGCTGAAAGGGGTCTCTGAATGTGTGTGTGTGTGTGTGTGTGTGTGTGTGTGTGTGTGTGTGTGTGTGTGTGTGGTGTGTGTGTGTGAAACTAGCAGGTGGGGGAGAGGGGAGAAACTAGCAGGTGGGGGAGGGGGGAGGCTATTTAGTGACGTGGAGCCTGCGTGTGTTAGGACCAGGCAGCAAAAGTCAGGAAGAAACGATGTCACCCACCTGCACCTCTCTACCCTAAGGGAACAACCAGCCAACCAGCAAACAAACCCACAAAGAGAAGCCCATCTAGTTCTGGCATCAACAGACTTTAAAGCACTCGCTTAATTTAACAGACGACATACCAGTTTAAAAAAAAATCCTCGGATCTCATTTAGGTCACAAAATCGATTCTCCCTCCCCTTCCCCCCCCCCCCCCCCCCTCTTCCCAATCCCATCACCCCCAACTCATTTCGTCCAGAGTCTGTATCGTGCTAATACCTCATCCATCATACATAAGTAGATCGCACCAACCAGCTTTTGTTGGCTTGTTTATTTTTGATGTTCCCATCTTCTTCGCATCTTCTTCTTCCCCAGCCCCATCCTCCCGCTCCTGGCATTACTCCCCCAAGTCGTTCGGTCTCTCCTTGTGCCCAACACGTAGCTACACCCAGCCTGCCCTGTTGAAACCCCCCAATAGCGCGCAGTTCACAAGGAGCAATCAATACCGGGATGCCATCAGCAACCTCCCCACTTTTCCTTTCGTCCAGAACAACCCTCTAGGCTGACCAAGGTTTAGCTTGGACAATCCTCTTATAATATCTCTGGTGCGTTTAGTTTTGTCATTGCTGACCAAGGTTTATCTTGGATAATCCTCTCAGGTACCTTTCGTTTTGTCATTGCTGACCAAGGCTTATCTTGGATAATCCTCTCAGGTGCGTTTAGTTTTGTCATTGCTGACCAAGGTTTATCTTGGATAATCCTCTCAGGTGCGTTTAGTTCTGTCATTGCTGACCAAGGTTTATCTTGGGATACACCTCTCAGGTTCTAGTTTGTCATTGCTGACCAAGGTTGATCTTGGATAATCCTCTCAGATGAGTTGAGTTTTGTCATTGCTGATCAAGGTTTATCTTGGATAAAATTCTCAGATGCGTTTAGTTTTGTCATTGCTGACCAAGGTTTATCTTGGATAATGCTCTCAGGTGCGTTGAGTTTTGTCATTGCTGACCAAGGTTTATCTTGGATAATCCTCTCAAGTGCGTTTAGTTTTGTCATTGCTGACCAAGGTTTATCTTGAATAATCCTCTCAGGTGCGTTTAGTTTGGTCATTGCTCGTTTGTCAGTCCTTGAACTTTCTTTCTTTCTTTCTGCGTACGCAGGCTGATACTCCTGCGGACACTGCCTGTATAGACAGGTAGTGGAGTTTTGTGTGTATGACCAGGTTTTTTTTATCCCGCCATTAAGGCAGCCATACTCCATCTTCGGGGAAGGTGCATGCTACGTGTAACGTGTCATCCATACCAACGGCCAAACTGGCCTTCTCTTCCGTGTGTTATAGTCTCATTCGAAGGACTGTATGGGGAATGGAGTCAGAACCAAAGTTAACTCCGAGGGAAAAATCCCCTTGTACCGAAATTCGAACCCGCGACCCCAGGATCACGAATCCGGCGCTCTACCAACTGAGCTATTCCGGCCCCAGTCCTTGAACTGAACTCGGCCGCAATAACTACTGGTCGGCCGACAGTGCAGGGTCTGATGAGGCGGGGTGACTCTTGGCGGCGACTGGATTTGGATTTGTTCCATCGTGGGCGGCGGTGGTGGTGCTCGATTTGCGACGAAACAACAAAACTTGAGTGTTTACTGTGTGTATGTGGATGCGTGGGGTGTGTGGTGGGTGAGTAGGTAGGGGATGGGGGGGAGGGAGCGAGGAGCGGTGTGGGATTAAATGACGCTGAGGGAAGGAGGGAGGGGGGTGAAGGGGGGGGGGTAGAATGAGAAGGGTGGGGTGGGAAAGTGGGGGCGAGTAGAAGACGGCAAATCTCTGTCTGTCTGAGTCTCTCTCTTTCTCTCTGTCTCTCTCTCAGATACATGATTGTACTCTGTGTGTCTGTGTGTCTGTCTGTGTGTCTGTGTGTGTGTGTGTGTGTGTGTCTCTC
>CM065740.1:37655852-37668352 GCA_033310375.1 Conus canariensis
AGGTTCCGTGTGTGAACGCACGCATAACATCTTACACACACGTAAAATCCCATCACCAACTTTCGGAAGAGTAGGCCAGTTTGGCCGTTGGTATGGATGACACGTTACACATAGCATGCACCCTGCGTGAGAAATGGAAAGAATGAAGGAAGTAAGGAAAATGAGTGATCGATATTGAACGATACTGACTGGATGACACGGGAAACGACTGAATGAAGCGCCAGCTGGCAGCTCTTCAGTCGGCACTACCCAGGTAGGCAGCCCGTTGTGTAAACGAGTGTTGATTGTAAAGCGCTTAGAGCTTGGTCTCTAGCCGAGAATAGGCGCTATATAAGTATTCATTATTATTATTATTATTATTGAACGTTTGTTGTGTGTGTGTGTGTGTGTGTGTGTGTGTGTGTGTGTGTGTGTGTGTGTGTGTGTGTGTGCGTGTGTGTGTGGTTTGTCAAAACATTCACCGGAATAGAGATGCAAAGTTTGCCACGAAAACTTAAGTCTGAAGAAGAAGTCTGTTTTTGTTGTTGTTGTTGTTGTTGTTGTTGTTGTTGTTTTTAACTGGGGTGGAGATTCACGTGCTTCTTGTTTATGTGTGTGTTTGTTGTTGTTGTTTGGGGATTTTTTTTTTCAAATCCTTATTTCTAAATCCTGAATGTTGGTTCTTATCGCCAAGAACTTATAAAAAAAATATGAATTTTCTTTTTTAGTTTGCAGCAACAAAAACAACGTTAACAGCGACAACAGCAACGAAAGAAACTACAAACAAGCAAACAAACTCTCGACCAAAGAATGAACAAAACCAAAATTTCATCACCATCAATGTCATTTGATAACTGCAAATTATATGTGTCAGCATGTTATATAGCGGAATCTATGCTAACACCTTTCAGATGTGTTTGGCTTGCACGAGCGGCTTGAAACAACATGAATCAATTGTCATCCATGTATTATCATTATTATTATCATTATCATTATCATCATCATCATCATCATCATCGTTATCATAATTTTTGTTACTATCATCATTATTGATATTATTTTTATCATTATTATTTACAAATCAGTATTTTTCTCACTTCTACTGATGACATGGATTGAAAAATTAAGAAGAAAAGAAAGAAAGAAAAAAAATATAGAAATAAGTTAGTTTTAAAAAAAGGAAACAAACAAAAAAAAACGTAGAGCAGTGAGCAACTAAATTTGAAGAATCGGAGTTTTAGAGTACTCACTAACACAACCTAAACTTAAAAAAAAATAGTAATGCGCTTTACATTATCATATCACATTATACTCATCCACCAACACTTTATGTGTTCACCTCTAGGTATCTGGAATATCAAACGTTCACGATTTTCTGCGCGTAATGATGATTATAATAAATGCCCGTTTCCGATGTCACGACGGTCTTCTACGCAATAATGGTGAGATGAACTATCACAGAAGACGGAAAGATCGCCTCCTCCCCCCCCCCCCCCCCCCCATCCGCCCTTTCATCCACCCCTCCCTCCTCTCCCCCAAACCTCATCCTCCCCCTCCACCCAACTTCCCACCCCGCCGCTCACCCCACCCCACCCACCACACACGCACACATCATCGTTGATATCACACTTTCAGCACACACACGCACACACACGACACACACACACACACTGACGAACACACATTTATGTACACACACACACACACCACACACACACACAACACACACACACACACACACACACACACACACACCTTTAAGTATGTAATCGTCCGTTTACGTGTATGTTTTCATACGTCATTGCCTATACGTTTTTTTTATTTGTTTTTCTTTTTATGTCACAAGACCTGAAGACGGTCTATGACCGAAACGTTGTTGATATTTGTTCTGTTTTTCTTCTTTTTTTCTATTTTAAAATCTTCTGAGAATCCTCAAAGACATTTAGTCATCGGGAGAGTTTTGAATGATATTATGGTCAGACCATTACAGTATCATTTTTGTTTGTTTGTTTGTTTTCAACTGAATTCTGATTGAATTTGAACTGAATTTTAAGCAACTGACGCAGCACATTTCCGCTTAGCTCCGGAGAATGTGTCTCCATGTTACATCACCAATATCTCACGAAAACATAATTATCATCAATCATTATCCTATGTAGAATGTTATAACCTTCAGACAATTGTAAGTATAATGATGATGATTTCTGTTGTTATTGTTGTTGTTAATGTTGTTGTTGTTATTGTTATTGTTTTATTGTCATCATCATCATCATTATTATTATTGTTACTATTATTATTATTGTTTGTTGTTGTTGTTGTATTTTTATCATTGTTATTATTGTTGCTGTTTTGTTGTTGTTGTTGTTGTTTATTTGCTATTGTATTGTTATTGATAGTATCATTGTTACTCAATTTTAGTAGTTTTTTATGTTTGTATTATTATTATTATTGTTACTTCTACTACTACTACTACTGTACTACTACTACAACAACAACAACAACAACTACTACTACACTACAAATATCATCATCATTATTATTATTATCATGTTGTTGTGTTGTTGTCGGACCCTGGCTAAAAGACTCCAGGGATCATCTGAACAGCCGAAGTACTTGAACACTATGGTACAAATGCATCAGCTGGGGATGTGAACATTACGTGTGTGACCGTTTTTGATTACCCCGCCACGTGGGCAGCTTATTATTGTTATCATTATTATTATTATCATCATCATTCCTATTATTATTATTGTCAATTGTAATTATTATGCGCTAAGAAAGCTCACACTCAGTGTTCCAAATTCCCAGAGATACACTAAAAATGGTCGGCCTGCCACATGGACAGATGAGAGTAGAAAGCGTTTGGTTAATGTAGGTGTAAGCGTTGTTTTCCTTCCGTTTAGATTATGCTGAACGAGTGTCCGGCACCTTCTGAATCTGTTGATTAATTGATTGATTGATTGATTGATTGATTGTTCGACTGACTGATGAATCAATCGAACAGTCAGTCAATTGATACATAATTAAGAGTAGACTGAGCCAATTAAGTAAGTACCCTCAGCCGTCCGATGTTGTTGTTTGATTTACTTGGTTTCATATTGATTAATTGATGAGTTTATTGATTGTTGATTAAACTAATTGCAGTTTTATTCTACACTGCCTGGGTTTTTTTATTTTTGTTTTTTTGTGGGTTTTGTTTTGTTTTTGTTTTGTTTTTTTGTCAACAGATGTCTGAATTCTACACAAGACAAAATATTGAGTGTGCTTTTTAAGCAGGGAGGGTTTGGGGACGGGTGGCGGGGGTGGGAGGGTTGGAGGCGGTGTTTCGGAGGGGGGGGGGGAGGGGGGAGGCAGGACTTGGGCGTGGTGGTGGGGATGGTGGGGTAGGGTGGGGGCGTAGAGAAATGGGAATGACGGGGGCGGGAGGAGGATTGGTGGTATAGCATGGGCAGGTCACCGTGTTTGTGGTGAAGCATCCAATATCCCTGTGTCACAATATTCAAAGGTGCAGAAGAGTACGTCACTGGTAATTTGACGCTGTCCACCTCACCGCGTCACGGACACGTCAGAATGGTCATAGCCAGTTTAGTTAAGATGTTCAGCGGTTGGACAAAGATAAGGTTTCAGACGATTCAAGAAAAAAACAAACGACAAACAATCGGATTTTCAGTGTGTTTTTTTTGTTTTTGTTTTTTTCTCAAATGATCATCTTGTATGATATATTGCAGGCATCTCTGACGAATATCCAGTTGGGAAAAAATATACACACACAGGGGAAAAAAAGAAAAAGAAAAAAAATGTCACAGATCGCTTCACAACATCCAAAAGTGGGAAGAAAAAAAATATACAGATATTGTCATAGTCCATGGACACACACTGAAGATGACGTCACAATGCCCCT
Source organism: Conus canariensis (assembly GCA_033310375.1). Taxonomy (NCBI): domain Eukaryota; kingdom Metazoa; phylum Mollusca; class Gastropoda; order Neogastropoda; family Conidae; genus Conus; species Conus canariensis. Next base: position 37,659,733 of record CM065740.1, read on the forward strand.
CCTTTCCTTCCTTCCTTCCTTCCTTCCTTCCTTCTTTCCTTCCTTCCTTCCTTCCTTCCTTCCTTCCTGCTGTGACCCTCACCCCCTCCACCCTCCCCCTTCCCTTCCACCGCTACCTGTCTGCCCTCCCTACCCTCCCCACCACTCTACCCCCCTACCTCCTCACCTCCATCCTCCGAGACTGGAAAAACACAAAACAATATCACAGCTCGTTTTGTATCACACAATATTTCACAAGTAGAATACACTCACAAACCTGCATACAGATATCTCACGAGCAATTACGCGCCATTTGTTGTTGTGTTGTTGCTGGGGTTTTTTGTTTTTTTTTTCTTCAATGTGAGTATAACACCACCGCGTTGCTTCCATAAAGTCCACTGCTGCTTGTACCAGCGGCTGTTGTGTTTCGGAACCACACAACGCTTGACAAGAACAACAACAACAACAACAACGACAACAACACCAACACCAACACCACCACCATCGACAACGGCGTCACAACTCAGTCTCACTGTCGATCGTCCCACCCAGTAGTTCGGAGTTAGTCGATCAGACACCTTGCTGCTGATGATGATAGCAGACAGCCTCTGACTAACAACAATCTGTGCAGTGGGCTTTTTACACACAAGTCTTCAGCGTGGAGAGCGTAACGCCTGACTGTCTTCGGGGTAGCACTAGCAGTAGCCTTAATAAGCGTGTCAATGGCTGGGCTATTATGTCGTGACTCGGTGTGGAAAATGAGGTCTAAATGTTGTTGTATGTGTTTGTTTAGTTGAGGGTTTTTTTTTTTTTTTTTTTTTTTTTTTTTTTTTAATTCTAGGTGCCAATTTCCTTTTCTCTGTGGTGACAGGCACAAGCCAAAAAAAAAAAAAAAGGGGGGGGGGGGGGGGGGGGGTGAAACGTCCGTCAGTTGGGCCCACACTGAAACTGACATCTTGCAGGGAGATCAGATTAGCAAGGGGAGAGAAGCCTGTCAGGACAGACATCTGTAGTGGCGTTGTGTCGCACACGTCATATTTCACCATGTCAGACAGACGTGTCTGTTTCAGCTTGGACGTGGCGGAGTATCGGGGGCCATTATCGTGGGTTGGTGTGACAGTTATCAGTCAGGAAAGACTTGCGTCGTGGACAGGTTTTTTGTTGTTGTTGTTGTTTTTTTAATGTAGCCTGTGTATAATTGTATCGGCAGTGATTTTAGAGGATATCGGGTTACTTTTAATTGCGGTTCAGCAAAAGACTTCCCGCCGCCACCCCCACCTCCCCCCGCTAGCTTACCCTTCCCACCCAACCCCCCCCCCCCCCCCCCCCAACCCCCAAGACCCCGTCCTCAATGGTTTCGAACTTGAAACGGGAAGTGGGAGGCTTAAGTGTAATGATACCAGCGTTGACCCCATACGCGCGCGCGTGCGCGCGCGCGCGCGGTGTGTGTGTGTGTGTGGTGTGTGTGTGTGTTTACGTTCGTGTGTGTGTGTGGGGGGGGGGGGAAGGGCGGGAGGGGGTGCACCTGCACCTCACATATCTTAAGCGAACAGAAGGAGCTTTTTTTTTTCTCTCTTCACCTTACGGTTCATAATTGTAATTGTACAATTGAATCAGGGAAGTGGGGAGGGAGGAATGTGGGAGGGGGAGGGCAACAGTTATATAACCCACAAGTTACAGAGCACAGTGATCAACAGGTGACGACAGAAGACATAACACAAATTTTTTTTCTGAAAGTAACTCTGACATCGGCAGGATATCAGTCACCGAATGTAGCCTAGTAACTGTGCACTGTTTCTGTCCCGTAACTATGTATTGCAGCTAATATCGTGTATCACAGTCATGCAGCATATAAACACCTTAGCTCATAACAACAACAACAACAAGAAAACAAAAATGACAAAAAAAAAGATAAAAATTCAAAGTCAATGCTGTTATAATTGAACTGAACTGTCAGAAAACAGACATACCTTCATCGTCCGTAAAAAATAAAGGTTTGGTCACATGTGTCAATTCTATGCATTGTAGCAATGTTATCATCCCACGAAAACAGCTGCAAAGGAACAAGACGATTGTCAAAAGGCTTCTTAGGAGTGTATCTGAAGCTCCAAACGATGAATGCAAACAACAAAGTTCTGCGCAGTGCTGGTATCGCCAGAGACACAAGATCGTCCAAACGATAGCTGGGGACGGTTTCACGTGATTAATATCCAGTGAATTTCAGAAAACGGCAGTAACAGAAAGTAGCCGATGATCCAGTGTTGGACAGTACTTCACGGTTCAAGCTTTTGGTACTGTTCGTAGAAATTGCAAAGTGTTGTGTGTGTGTGTGTGTGTGTGTGTGTGTGTGTGTGTGTGTGTGTGTGTGGCTGGGTGTGTGTTCACACGGCTTTATGCACAGCCTCAATATTCCCCAAAATGCAGCAATTCCATCACCGCAGTATGACTCCAGTGAATGTTAGGCCACGACTCTCCTCTCACGTGACAACACAGTAACGGTAACTCTCACAAGCCTGAAGTTGTTGTCAAGCACGTAACACAGACACGCGCACAGTCCCAGTACATCACAAATCGTTTCTCCATTCTGTGCGAGAGCCAAAGTAATCCATCCATTCTCCTTTCTGTGCGAGAACCAAAGTAATCCATCCAGTCAACCCACACACACAAAATGGTGTCAACACGATAATCCAAGACGAACGGGCGTAGAAGGAAAAAGAAAATCATCATCATTCCTAAACAAACAAACAAAATCACCATAAAACCCTTGAATCCTGTTGCAAGAAACTTGAAGACGACCCTAACTCACACACACAAACACACCGTGACCCCCTCTCCCCGACACAAACACCACCACCACGTGTTGTTATTGTTGTTGTTGATGCATGACGCAATAATCCGGCCGACTCCTCCGGTAAGATATCACAACCACCACACTGGCAACCCAGAGGTAGAGATCAGCAAAGACAGGGGAGGATAGTGGCAGACAGGACGACGACGACCTGAACGTCGACACAGCATCCTACGAAGCCTCGGAGCTAGCTGGCGCGGGGTCCTGGAAAAAACTCTCGTGAGGAAGACCTCCCCCCCCCCCCCCCTCAACTGCACGTCCTCACCAGACTCTCCCTGCCGGCACGGGCTGGCAGGGCAAACAGCTAGCTGGACCTCTGGCTCCTGGTGATCTGACTGCTGCCTCGCCTGCCTCTTGATCCCATCCCTCCTCCCAGCCCCCTATCCCCCCCCCCACCCCTGCCTTTCTTCCTTTGGCCTGCCCCCACACACCACCACCACCACCACCGGTAGTGGGAGCAGGGCCAGGGCCATATCCAGGTGAGCTGTGAGGTCCTCCGCTCCTCTCCTGCCGATGCCACGAGTGCCTCTGGCGGCCCGGGCGCCCTCCACTTATATACAAGACTAAAATTGACCAATTTCGGGCAAGGAGTCATTTTCTCCCGGTTAGAACGGCATTTACCCTTCACTGATTGCCGAAAAGTATTAGTTTTGTCAACAGGGAAATTTGCCTTGATTACACGCAATTTCCCCCCCCTACCCCCACCCCCCACCCCCCACCCCCCACCCCACAACGGACGCCAACCTTGAAATTTCATAATGGTAGGTGATTAGGTCCCTCCTTCTCTTCTCCCCCCCCCTCCTCCTCCCCGCTCCTTCCTCCCCCGCTTCCTCACCTTCTTCTCCCCCTTTCCTTCCTTTTTTTTTTCTCTTTTACTTTTTTTTTTTTTTTTTTGAACATTGGACGGTTAATTTATTTGACGAGACATCGCACTTAACGCGCGCGACAAACGAGCTCGTGCTTACTGAATCTTTCATTAACACCAAATAGGGGGCCCCCGAACACGATTGATTTTTCTCCCCCCCCCCCTTCTTCTCCCGCCCCCAGCCCCCACCCCCCCACCCCCCCTCTCTCTCTCTTTCTCTCCTTGCCTCCCGAAATAGCCAGGCGCATGGAGGAATAATGACTGGAATAAAAGCAAATTAAACATTATTTTCTGTGATTTTCTTCTCGCTCGATGGAAGGTTGGCAAAGAGGCCTGTGATCACTCCCACCTTCAGGTCTGGTGGTGCCCCGTGTCCCTTGCCTGGTTAGGAGGGGGGGGGGAGTGGAGGTGGGGGGTAGGGGTAGGGGGGGGACTCAGGGCCTCCCTCCCGGGGGATAATCAGCTTGTCAACCGGTGACTACCTTGTTACGTCACACACGTCCCCCCTCCCCCCTACGCTGTTGTTGGCCGGTCCACCAAGGTGGTGGTTAGGGCCCTGCCCGTGAGACACCTCCAGTGAAAGGCTGGAGAGAGATAGGGAAGGATTTACATTAGAGAGAGAGAGAGAGAGAGAGAGAGAGAGAGAGAGAGAGAGGTGGGGAGAGGAAGAAGAAGAAGAAGGCCACTAGGTCGGAAGCGGCTTCGTCCAACCCCCCCCCCCCCCCCACCACCACCACCACCACCACCACCCTTCTCCCCCCTCTCCCCCCTCCCACTCCACCCCCACCCCACCCCACCCCACATACCCAGACTGAAAACAGACTCCACAAGAGAACGGTGCACTGGAATTCAGGGGAGTCTGATCTGATTCCCCCGTTCTTTGAGAGAGAGAGAGAGAGAGAGAGAGAGAGAGAGAGAGAGAGAGAGAGAGAGAGAGAAGACAGACAGACAGACAGACAGACAGAGACAGAGACAGACAGAGACAGACAGAGAGACAGAGAGAGACAGACAGACGCAGAGACAGACTGACAGACAGAGACAGAGAGAGACAGAGAGACAGAGAGAGACTTCAGGAAGTTGTTGGTGTTTTACCTACAAAACCACAGGTCTCTCCTCTGTTCTTCGCAACATTTCGGGACCCGGCAGTGAGAACGGCAAATTGGCATGCTCGCCTGTCCTACTTTGCGGTTTGCTACCTCCGGTGTGTGCGCGTGTCGGAGATCGTCCACCACCAGCTTATTAGGGTTGCTGGGATGATGATGATGGGCATTGGTGGGCGAGATATACATCTCCATCACACCTACCTACCTCCCATTCATTCCATCCTCCACTCGCTTGCCCGCCCCGCCCCGCACCGCACCCCCACCCACACCCCTACCCTCATCTCCCCGGCCTTACTTGCCTCTCACTCCTTCATTTCCCAGCTCCTCCTCCCCCTCCCCCCCCCTCCCTATTTTTTTCCCCTCGTCTTATGTAAATTCTGATTTTCGATTTTCAAGGCATGCATTTTTGTAACGAAAATATACCTGTTATCTGATCGTACTGGCCGCGCACACATGCAGCACGAACGCGCGCAAACGCACACGCACATACACGCACGCACGCACGCACGCAGACACGCACGCATACGCAAGCACGCACACACATACACACACACATACTCACACACACACGCACACACACATACTCACACACACACACGCACGCACGCACGCACGCACACACACACATACACACACACAACACACACACACTGAAACAAACACGTATAAGAGCTTGAAGCAGTTTATCGTGAAATGTCAACGTTATATCAAAAATGCAGCTGAGGGTGGGAAAAACAAAAACAAAACAACAAAAAACCCAAAACAAAGCAAAAAAAACAATAACAGGAAGAGCGTAAACTTAGACAACATAACCGAAACCCTCTCTGACGGTATTCTTTTTAAATCTTACTTCGCGTTTTCTTTCTCTTTCCCTTTCTTTTCTTCTTTTTTTTTTTTATTGTTTCCTATTCTCTTCCGAGTTACCATTCAGAACAGGACCCCCTTAAAAAAACAAAACAAAAAAAAAAACAAAGAAAAAAATCATGCAATCTTATTTTTCGCCTTCCGGTTCTAGCTGTCTCTCTCTCTCTCTCTCTCTCCTCTCTTCTCCTCTCTCTCTCTCTCTCTCTCTCTCTCTCCTCTCTCTCTCTGTGCCTGTCTGTCCCTCAGGAGAGCACCTCTTTTTCACTAGCCAAACCTATACTTTGCCCAACGCCAAGCGGAACCCGCTATTTGCCTCCCCTGATCATAGACTCGCTTTGGCAGGCTGTCTGTGGGATGGGAGATAATCGATGTGCAGGGAAAGAAGAGAGGAAACTCAATCTAGTGTCCCAGGAGATAATTAGGGCCCTGGAAGAACCTGGGGAAGGGGGGTGGGGGGAAGGGGAGGAAGAGGTAAGAAGAGGGGTGTGGTGGGTGGAGGAAGAGTGAGAGAGGGAGGACGTGAGGGGAGGGGGGGGGGTAGGGGAAGGAGGCGTTACCCCATCCATCCATACTTCCACTCTTCTCTGTCTCTGTCTGTCTTGTCTGTCGTCTGTCTGTCTGTCTGTCTGTCTGTCTGTCTGTCTGTCTCTCTCTCTCTCTCTCTCTCTTCTCTCTCCTCTCTCTCTCCTCAGTCTGTGGTCTCTTACAGTTCTTAGCCGCTCTTTCTTTTCGTACCACGCTTTTCTCATTCCCTCATCCTCTCTTAAAACACTGAAAAGGTATAATCATATTTATGTCATGATTTTAGTTTGTCAGCAACTCATTTCCTTACCACTACACCACAGAATTCTAGTCTGTGGCGTATCCTCCATTTGATGCCAAGGGAGCACAGACACATTCAGCCGCGTCTCTCTGATGAGTCCGATCCAGCGGACCAAAGGCCCAAGAGCAGGCAATATGATTTGATCTGTCTTCTGAAAGGATTACGATGGTTCCCATATGCTGCTAGGGAAGGGGTTAACCTTTAGGATATAATTCCCTGATTTTATGTTTTCATTTTCTTTTTCTGCCTGTCTGTCTCTCTGTCTGTCTGTCTCTCTCTCCCCTCTCTCTCTCTCTCTCTCTCTCTCTCTCTCTCTCCTCTCTCTCTCTCTCTCTTATATGGCTGTCCCAGACAAGACTTACGGTTACTATAACTGACGGCAGAAACATTCACAGGCATTATTGTAAGTGTTATGCGCCGTTTCGTTAAGGACTTAAAAAGATTATTTCGTTCAACTGGTCTTAAGTGTCACCATCCTCACACACCCTAAGCCCTCGTCTCTGCTTTTTTTTTCCTGCTCCTGTTCTGCTTCAGTTCATAGTTGATATTACTGTTAAATCCCAGCTGGGCACACATGGCCTTTTTCAGGGTTACATCCTGAAGAAAAGGTCACACATCCCGAAAGAAGGTTACGTCCCGAAAATAGGTCACATCCTGAAAATAGGTCACATCCTGAAAATAGGTCACGTCCTGAAAAAGGGGTTACGTCCTAAAAAAAAAAAAAAAAAAAGTTACATTCAGGAGGGAAAAAAATACGTCCTGAAAAAAAAAATCGCATCCTGAACAAAAATTGTCCTGAAAAAAAAAAGTTATATCTGAAAAAAATTACGTCCTGAAAAAAAAAGTTATATTCTGAATTGAAAAAAAAAAATTACGTCCTGAACACCTTGACGGTTACGTCGTGAAAAAAAAAGAGAAAAGTTTACGCCTTGAAAGAGCCAACACAGAAGGAATACAACTGATGATAATGTAAGCTAGACTGTTGACATTAGCCATAGCTTCAGCTAGACTGTTGACATTAGCCATAGCTTCAGCTAGACTGTTGGCATTAGCCATAGCTTCAGCTAGACTGTTGGCATTAGCCATAGCTTCAGCTAGACTGTTGGCATTAGCCATAGCTTCAGCTAGACTGTTGGCATTAGCCGTAGCTTCAGCTAGACTGTTGGCATTAGCCCATAGCTTCAGCTGGACTGTTGGCATTAGCCGTAGCTTCAGCTAGACTGTTGGCATTAGCCGTAGCTTCAGCTAGACCGTTGGCATTAGCCGTAGCTTCAGCTAGACTGTTGGCATTAGCCGTAGCTTCAGCTAGACTGTTGGGATTAGCGTAGCTCAGCTAGACGGTGGCATTAGCCGTAGCTTCAGCTAGACTGTTGGCATTAGCCGTAGCTTCAGCTAGACTGTTGGCATTAGCCGTAGCTTCAGCTAGACTGTTGGCATTAGCCATAGCTTCAGCTAGACTGTTGACATCAACCATAGCTGATAACACTAGCCCCGTGCTGAGAGTGGCGAGCCCTTTCGCTCAGTGGAGTGGTCCCAGATTACAACCGAAACATATGATGTTTGTTGTATGTTTTTTATGATGCGTTTGGATGCCTGTGAATATCTTATAGTAACTGTTTTCAATTGAGACGTGGTGGGAGAGGGGGGGATGGGTGGAGAGGGAGTGTGTGAGAGGGCGAGGTTGAGGTGGTACGCGTGGATGGGGAGCGGGCTTGTGAGTGTGGGATGTGTTTTTATATATTGCCTGTTGTTCTAATTTTACTCTCTCTCTCTCTCTCTCTCTCTCTCTCTCTCTCTCTCTCCTCTCTCTCTCTCTCTCTCTCTCTCTCTCTCTCTTCTCTCTTCTTCTTCTTCTTCTTCTTCTTCTTCTTCTTCTTCTTCTTCAGTTTAACGTCCTTCCACTAAAAGTGATATCAGACGACTCTCTCTTTGTCTGTGTGTGTGTGTGTGTGTGGGGGGGGGGGGGGGGGGGGGGCAGCGTCCCAAGGGAATGATAGAGAAGAGGAAATTACTAACACAAAATGTTTAGAAGGTAGGGGAACTGTTTGTTCTGAAAGAGTCACCTAGCATTTCCCACGTGGACCTGGACGGCTTCAAACTTGATGTGTCTCTCCGTCTTTGAAACGCGTAAGTTTTGT
>CM065740.1:37682360-37692360 GCA_033310375.1 Conus canariensis
TGTGTTTGAGGGGAGATGACTCTTGTCTATCTTCCCCTCACCCCCCCCCCCCCCCCCCCCCCTTCGTCTCCTCTCCAGTCAGTGGGGCGGGGATTGATAAAATAAGAAAGGAAAATCCATATATCCACTCGAAACCTTCTCTTTTTCATTTTGAGGGAGATGAGGACTAATCCAACCCCCCCCCCCCCATCCCAACCCCCCTCTCTTTCTCTCTCTCCCTCTTCCCCACCCCTCTCCTTTCGAACACGTGATGTCAAAGTCTGGACTGGATTGGACCGCTTGTAAAAAGAATTAAAAGAACAAGAGTTGGGCTGTTGACGAGGGAGGGGGGAGGGAGGGTGTAAGGTGACCGTTGTGACGACATGGTGTGGTGATGGTTATATGCGTGTACACACACACACACACACACACACACACACACCACACACACACACACCTACTACGTATGCCCTTACACTTCGGTTACGTCAAGGATGGCAGTCGATTGTCAAGTTTGTTTGTTTCGTCGTTTTTATTACAAGTCTTCAGCCCGACAAACATTATAAGCGTTCACAGTTCGGCTGATTGTATCTACTGTCTTTGTTTGTTTGTTTGTTTTTTTCCTTCCCAAACGGTCTCTATCCCTGAATATACATTGTCAGCTTTTTAAACTGTGAAACCGAGACTGTCGTCATCTTTGAAAGTCGGTGACTGAAAAGACAAAAAAAAAAACAAAAAAAAAACAACCCCAATGTTGGCAAAGACAAGATGAAAGTGACGTTTTGTTGTTGTTGTTTAAATACCATGTATGATAGGAATGCATTGCTTTCTTAGATCGTTTTCTTGGATAGTAGACGCGTCTGAATATACTTGGAAGAGGTACCCTGAGTGACGTCGACATCCCAGAAAGTACCATGTAGATGGCTCTTCTCGGACATTGGTTCCCGTGACGTCATGTGCGGTTTTGACGTGTTTGTGTGTCGGTACTCTATACTCTTCAACATGATCTTCTCATGCGGACTGGGACTCACCTTTTGAATGGACATAATAAGTATGTGATGTGTCATGATATAATTGATACGAAAAAAAAAACCAACAAAAACTGCTCTGATCGTTTTATATTGTTCTGTATGTGTCTTAAGCAGAAACTGTTTTGTGTAGAGTTCATGTTGTTTTTTCTGATTGAAAAAAAAAAAAAACTGTTTCGACTGATTTTTTTTTCTTCGAAGAAAAGTCTCTGAATAAATGTTTGTGTGATTGTTCTCTTCTCCGTCTTCATGGTCTGTTGTTTTTTTTTTTTGTTTTTTTTTTTTTTTTGTTTGTTTGTTTGTTTCTTTCTTTCCTTGATTGATCATTCCAGAGGAACACCATTCCATGCTGTCAGAATTTGTTCCATTTTTGGTTGGTAGGCCGACTCTATAGGAAATGTCAGGCTCTGTTTTGTTTGGAATTGTAGCCATTGAAAACGAGTGTGGTTTCGCGTATTCCATGTGTTGAGTAGAGCGATCCCTCTCTGGAATAGAGAATACAGAGTATATATGAGAGCGTGTGGTCATGAAGGCCCATACATGCTGAGTCTCCCCTCCTTTTTTTTTCCTCTGGATACCGGCTTCTTCATTCCGGATCTGGCGATTCCGGATCTGGCGATGCTGGATCTGGCATGTCTAACGGCCCAGAGTGCGTGTGCCACACTCAATTGTCAGTGCTCCGTAACTGGACTCCCAATATGAAGTGTAATATATATATATATTGTTTGATATTTCCCATGAGGTTAATGATAATGATAATGATGATGATTGATGTCAATAGTGATTTCTGTTGATGATGGTGATGACGTCTGATGATTTAAAAAAAAAAAAATTTTATGATGATGACGATGAAGATGATGATGATGCTAGTTATTTATCCTTACTGCCTCATTGGTTCTCCACGACGGCCATATTATTGCGTCATCTTCACAGCAGAAGTGACGTCATTGTGACAAGCGATGAAGACTTTGGAATGTTCTTTACCAGTTTTCACTCAACGGTCTTTTTTTCTTCTTTTTTAACCTCAGGCGCATAAATAATCAATCATTTTCACTGGAGTGGACGTTTCAGTCCAGACTTTAACTGATCAAGCAAAAAAGAAAGAAAGAAAAAAAAGGTAGTGATCCTATGAATGGTGTTTTCTTTTGTGGTTAAGACTCTTTTTTTTCTGCCTTCCAAAGACCCGCCGAGTTCGGCTTAAGTATAAATGAAAACTGAAACTGAAACAGATCCTTTCTTCTTCCTCCTCGAATTCTTTTTTTTTTTTTTGTTTGTTTGTTTTTTGTTGATTTTCTCCTTCTTCTTCGACTTCTCGTTTATCTTGTTCTCCTTCTTTAAATCTTAATGTTTTTTCGGGGTTTTTTTTCGTTGTTCTGTTTTTTTTGTTGTTTGTTTGTTTGTTTGTTTTTTTTGTTTTTTTTTCATTATTTTTTTTTCTCAGAATGAATCCGTGTTTTCTTCTTCTTGCTCTTCAGTTCGTTACAATTAAAAAAATAAATAAATAAAGATGATGGTAATTATTATTGAAGAAAGAAGCTGTGGAAGAAATATAAAATTTGGGATATCCGAAGAAAGAATCAGAACAATTTAAAAGGTCTTCTTTTTTCTCTGGAAGGATTCTACTGTACATTTGGATTTTCTTTTTTTTTTTTTATTGTAACATTCCAGTACCGATGTTCATTCCGACGCCTACGTTTCATCACACACATAAAAAACCCAGTGTGGTGTTCTGGTAATTTACATGATTTTTGCTCACTCGTTCAACATTGATGTTTTGAGGTTTATTTTGTTGCTCTTTTACAATCCTAATTCGTTTTTTTATTTATTCGTGTGCTTGTTTTTATCAAATCGGCGGCTCGTGTGGCTCCGCCAGTTTGTATGTTTGGACGCTGATTTATTTCCTATTTGAAGGGTTGAAAGATCTTACCTTGAAGCGAGTCAGTTGCTGAAGGCTGTAAAAAAAAAAAAAAAGGGGGGGGGGATGGAGGGGAGGGGGGGGGGGGGTGGAAGCGAAATTGACTATCTTGTGATGTCAGTTGCACCAGCAGAAGTTGTCACGGGGAGGGCGTTTTTGAGACTAATGTCAATTTCATGGTCTGGGGTGTCATCGTAGTAATTGTTAATGTCATGCTGTGTTGTATATTTAGACGAGAAATCCTGATTTTCGCTTAGCTTCTACCGCCGCCAGGAGAAAGCATCCACCATTGTATTGATAACAATTATAGGTCAATGGTCGGTCTGTGCTACTTATTACTGCTGGGCGGTTTGTTCCCAGAATAAGCGAATGAACTCGTTCAGAAAGTCGTAAATGATTCTCGTCTCTTTTGTGAATATAAAACTATACAGAAACTTGCTCTGTGTGTGTGTGTGTGTGTGTGTGTGTGTGTGTGTGTGTGTGTGTGTGTGTGTGTGAGTGGGGGATGTTGTGTTGTGTTGTGTGTGTGTGTGTGTGTGTGCGTGTGTGTGACAGAGGGGGAGGGGGGTAGTGTGTGTGAGAGAGAGAGAGAGAGGAGAGGGGAGCGTGGTTGTGTGTGTGTGTGTGTGTGTGTGGTGTGTGTGTGTGTGATACGACGATGATGATGACAATAGGATATGTAGCAGGAGGAATATGTGTCAATGTATACTTGAAAGACTGAAAGAGGGAACGGATGGACATCACATGCGTGATGCAAGTATGTATGTATATGAACGAGCGCCTGCGAGCGCGTCGCAAACGAGTCGGAGTACTCGAAGCTTGTACATTTTCAACGGAAAGGCCAAGAGACGCACTGGACCTTGTACGAAGCCAAGACTGGACAGCTGACCACGATGTCTGTCAACGTGGACAAACATCCAAGACCCTCAGACCCTCCCACCCCTACCCCTACCCCATCCCCCTCTTCTCTCACCTACCCTCCCCCTCCACCTCCCCCCCCCCCCTCCCCCGCAAGGAGAGTCCTAGGCGATTGGTTTTAATAAAAGACAGGAGGCTCCTAACAAAACCTGTCCTTCTTGTGGAACACTTGCACAATGGCATCATTGTGTGTGTGGATTCTTTGTTGGCGTAGCCGAGAGCGAGAAGAAAAATACGGTTCTGTTATTATTATCATTATTTTATTACATTGATTACGTGACGCATGCTCTCGTTGTGATGTTGATGAAGACATGTATGTTCTGACCATGTGTGTGTTGATAGTAACCATACTTAGCGAGAGCAAAAAGAGAGAGGTGGGATTTTAAGGAGGGGGCGGGCGGCGGGGAAGGGGGGGGGGGGGGTGAGGGGTGGAAAGTACAAGAGGCGGAGATGGGCAGATTCTTTGGTTTGTTGATTTCGGTTTTTTTTTGTTTTTTTTTTTCGTTTGTTTGTTTGTTTGTTTGTTGTTTTTTTTAATGTGGACTGCTCCAGGTTTCGCCTTTTTGTCGCCGCGTCTTTTTTCAAATTGAAATGAAAATCGGCCCGTGAAGTGGCGTTGGCTTTGCTCTACGTGACAGTGACGAAGGCGTCACGTGGCTCGAGGAACGTGTCACGTGTCCTGTCAGACACGATGATCAATAATGATGATGCTTTGACCTGTCTGGTGTCTGTCTCAAAACAAATATTCCGTGTCATCTTCCCATCCCGCTCATTACCACCACCACCACCACCACCACCCCTCAACCTCGCCCCCCCCCCCCCCCCTCCCTCTCCCCGCCCTCTCAAAGTAAAAAAAAAAAGTTTTGTGGACATATTCGCTCATCTCTGACATTCCTAGCTTCAGCATCTTTCGTTATACGAGATGGACATTGCATATTATCATCTGTGTGTGTGTGTGTGTGTGTGTGTGTGTGTGTGTGTGTCTGTGTCTGTGTCTGTGTGTAACCGTCTCTCTGTGTGTGTAAGCCTGTGCGCTGGCGCGCGCGTGCGTGTTTGTGCGTGTGTGTGTGTGTGTGTGTGTGTGTGTGTGTGTGTGTGTGTGTGTGTGTTTGGGCCATTTCATTCTTCAGGTGTGTATGTTGGGGATGGGGATAGGGGCAGGAAGGGGAAGGGAAGTGTTGAAGTTAACCCAGTCAATGCTAAGAGATGTGTGGGCTGAATATGCCATTGATGACATTCGCAACGCTAAGGTTTGACAGTTATTTTTTTGTGCGTGTGTCTTGTTTGTTTTTCGATGATTTTTTTCTTATGATTTGTTTTATGAATAAGTAATCAGGTGTTTTGGTTTTAAATTCTTGTGCCTGTCATTTTTTTTTCTTTCTTTCTTTCATTCTGTCTGTCTTTTAGTTTGTTCACTCAAACCACATTTTCTTACGGTTCTGCCACATTCCGGACAAGTTCTCAAAAACATTGACTAAACAGTGGAAAGATGGTTTATACAACCCCCCCCCCCCCCCCCAAAAAAAAAAAAAAAAAAAAAAAAAGACTTTTGTTTGGCTGGTTGGCTTGTTTGTTTTCTTTTCGTTTTTAGGTTTTTGCTTGTTTGTTGATTTTTTCCCAATTTTTTTTCTGTTGCGCTTGTTTGAAACAAAGAATTTGGCAGCCAAAACAAATCTTTAATGTCCTTTGTATTTTGTAAATTACTTTCTCTCTCTCCCTGTGTGTGTGTGTGTGTGTGTGTGTGTGTGTGTGTGTGTGTGTGTGTGTGTGTGTGTGTTAGCGCGTACGTTTCTTGTGTGTGTGTGTGTGTGTCTTTGGGTTAAGAGGGTACTTTCAAACGCTATCCACCCCCTCATATCCCTCACTCCCCCTTCTACCTCCACCTCTTCCCGTCCTCCTAATAACGCGCACGCACGCACGCACGCACACACACACACACACACACACACACACACCACCACGCACGCACGTACGCACGCACGCACGCACGCACGCACACGCACACACACACACACACACACACACACACATAGATACGTGCAAGGGAGAGAGAGAGAGAGAGAGAGAGAGAGAGAGAGAGAGAGAGAACTACACACACACACAACACACACACACACACACACACACACACACGCACACATCGATCAGAACATTCAAAAATACAGAACCGATCATTAATCAGTAGGGAAAAAAAGTAAAGGCCTATGCCCTCCCCCCTCTCCCCCCTCAACCTGCAACCCACACACACACACACACACACACACACACACGCCACATCACCTTTCTCACTTTGCCCTTTCACCCGTCTCCACCCCCCCCCCCCTCCTCCCCATACCCCACTCCCCTCACTACCACAACTCCTACATGGTTTTTTTTCTGCTCTTGTTTTCTTTTTCAACTCAGTTTTTAGATTTATTATGTGGTTGTGATGGTGCTTAGATTATTAATGGCGACGAAATATTTCATATTATCATTATCGTTCATAATGAGATTCTCATTATTATTCTTACTATTACTATCATCATCAACATTCTAATGATTATTGCTATTATCATGATCATTATCATTTCATTATTATTATTATTTCGGTTATTCACACTACTGAGAGTCGGTTCTCACCTTCTGTCGTGTGTTTTCTTTGGTTGTGAGTTTACACTTTGTATTGATCTATTTATTCAGGCCTCTTTCTGATATGAATAATTTGACCGTTGATCTCTCCGTCATTTTTTTTTTTTACCTGGTACATTCCCGACTAATATATGTTGGATACGTTCCCTCTTTTGTTTTGTTCTTGGAGTTTTGACTTGAGAGAGAGAGAGAGAGAGAGAGAGAGAGAGAGACCGTGTTTATACTTCGCTCTGCTAAGCTTAGTCACTCACTCAGCAATGTCAGCTCCAATCCCTCGTTAAAAAAAAAGGATTCTGTTTTTAGTCTTTGGGCTTTTTTTGTTTAATTTTTTTTTTTTTTTTGCTTTTTTTTGTTTTGTTTTCTTTTGTTTTGTTTTTCTTGTTGTGTTGACGTTGATAGACTTTCATTTTCTTTTAGTTATAAATTTAAATGCATGGTTTCAAAACTGAATCGACGACGCGGTTGATTTTTTTTTTTTTTTTTTTTTTTCAAGAATAACGCGGGACATGTTTTATTTATACATTAAAAAAAAGAGAAAACTATGGTTTTCTTTTTGCAGTTGGTGTACAAAAGAATTAAAATGGTATGACAACAACCAAAAGTGTTCTGTTTTCAGCATTGAGCGTGCATTTACACGTAGCAACCCTGGTTGAGATATATACGCAGCTGTCCTGATGGCATGTGCCGAGAGACAGATATAATAATAATAATAATAATAATAATAATAATAATAATAAAAATAGTCATTTCCTTTTTCTCACTTCCTTTCTTGGCTTGAACCCTTGAGGCTTACAATGTGATAATAATGATCATAATGATGATAAGAATAATAGTAGTAATAACAATTAGAACAATCATCATAACGATGATGATGACGATATCGATAATGATAATCACAAAAGCTGTATTCTAATACTTTTTTTTTCTCTCTAGAATACTCATTTGCTTTATTCTTCCTTTTTTCCTTCCGTCTTTAACCAGAACCCTCGGGGCGTACTGTTTCAAGAGATTTTTAGTATATATGTATTACGTGACCATTTTCAACTTCCCCTTTGTTATAATAAGAGAACTACATTTTGTCATGGGAGATAACCCACCCCCAAAGTGTAAACAAAAAAGATAAATTGTACGAGATACTTTTCAAAAGAAGCACTGCTGTGTAAAAAAAAAAATAATAAAAAGAAATAATAATTAAAAAAAAACTAGAATGTGCCTAACATCTAGTACCCTGCCTGATGTATATTTCTTTCCTCTCTTAGTGCAAATGAGTTCGCCGTAAGAGCGCAGCTACTCTGGTTTCTGTTGGCCGCTAGAAAGTTAGGTCGCCGCCGCCGTAAAAAGACAGCCTGAGAATTTGAGATCATAGACTACTAATGTGGAGGTTAGAGAAGCAGTGACCCCAAGAAGCCGCGCGAAAACTAACTCCACACCACGAAGAGGTGAAAAAGGAAAACAACTCTGAACAAAGCACACAAAAAAAGAAGAAGGAAAGCGAACCGTGAGTTGTTCTAATAGACGGGATAGTCAGAGAGCAGGTGAACGGTCAAGTCGTACCTATTTTCGCACCCTTTTACAACTTCCCTAATGCGCACCTGGCACGCAACAAGGGTAATTCATGCGCATGCGCCTCTCTCTCTCTCTCTGTGTCTCTGTCTCTGTCTGTCTGTCTGTCTGTCTCTGTGTGTGTGTGTGTGTGTGTGTGTGTGTGTGTGTGTGCGCGCCCCCCTTGCAAGCTTTTCGTCAAGTGAAAATAACCGAAAAAAAACCATGTATGATTCACTTCGCTGGTCTCTGTTATATAGCTGTGATGGACAAGAAAGTAACAAACAAGCAAAACTCCGTGTTGCGCTTTATTTATTTTTTTTATTTATTTTTATTTTTTGCTTCTTTTTTCTTTTCTTAATATTTGGGACGAATGGGTCCGTCGGAGTAGAGGGGGAGGGTGCAGAAAGAGCAGAAAAAAAAGGTGAATGGTCTTTTATCAGAGAACAATAACGTAACTCCAATTTATGTTGGTGTTTTTTAAGGATCACCTTCAACAGCGGGTAAAAGCCAAAATCATAGATGCGTATACGCTCTCTCTCTGTGTGTGTGTGTGTGTGTGTGTGTGCGCGCGCGCGCGCGTGCGCAAGAATGCATGTTTTGTTTGTTTTTGTTTTAGTCGTTTTTCTATTTCAGAGAGAGAGAGGGGTAAACGTGTTAAAAGTTATTATTGTCTACAAGCCGAATAGAACATCTGTCAAGCAATGCTTTTCTGTTGTTGTTTTTTTCCCATCCTATTCACATCTCCCTTCAATGCTCCCCCCGTATAGAGATGTATTTATTTCCTGTGTCGGTTGAGGGGGGAAGGGGGGGGGGGGGGGTAGAAAGATATCTCCACGTTAAAATCTTCAATACTCAAGGTATACGCGTTTGTGGCTGACGGCTTCTTAGCTCAAAGACCAGGGAGAAATTCCCTTATGCCTCAAACAATGACCATCCCATGAATGTGTTTGTCTTCCCTCTCTGCCCCCTTCCGTCGCTCTTTCTTCTTTCTCTCCTTCCAGCTGTAACTGAATTTTTTTTGTGTTTAGGTCGTGTCCAAAGCACTCCTTCAAATCCAACACCAAAACCTTTTAGTTCGTTTTTCACATGTTTATTTCCAGAATCATGTTCGAATGCAAGATGAAAATCTGTAAGTTCATTTTTTTTCCAATATGTATTTTAGTACTACTGTTTGAATATGATGTAACAATCTTAAGTCTTTTTTGTTTTTGAACATACTTTACAAATGTGGTTTGAATACAGGATAATGTTTTTAATGCCTCAAAAGAAGTATTTTAAAGAAGAATCTTTGGTTTGAAAAATCATTACTGTTGTTTTAGTCCTTTGGAAAACAAAGTCAGAATATCGTTTGAGTTCAAGCTCATAATTTTGTTTAATTCTTCTTCTTAAAAAAATTAGGAATACTGTTTGAATCCAAGATCACAATCTTTTAATCCTTTTCAATTGAGAAAAATGTTTTAAGAATACTGATTGAATCATCATGATCTTAATCCTTTAGAAAACACAAAAAGATATTTTACATTGTTGTTCAAATCCAATATCACAATGTTAGTCTTTTCCCTCATCGAAGATCACAATTTTTGCCCTTCATATAAAGAACCTATTGTAGAAGAACGTGAACATCCAAGATCACAGTTTTGTTGTCGTTGTTGTAGCTAAGAATTCTCTTTGATTCTGAAATCACACTATCTATGAATCTGTTCCTTGTTCTGGTATGCTCTTCGCCCATTATTAGATAAGTGACGTTTTACGCCTCATTTACTCATCGCTGTTGCATATGTGTTTGGTGGTAAACACTTCATACGCATTCCATCGCTTCTGTGCTCATTCCCCCTGTTCAGTTCAACGGGAACCTGTTCATCTAGTGTGTTCCATTGTTCTTTGACGGCTGCTGCGATGGTTTGCGGCGGACACATTGATTATCCAGACTAATGGAGACACTATCATACCATTCCCATCCACATCTTTTTTCCCTTCCCCTCATTCA
>CM065740.1:37694860-37699860 GCA_033310375.1 Conus canariensis
AGAGAGAGAGAGAGGGAGGGAGGAGAGAGAGAGAGAGGCTGAGAGAGAGAGAGGGAGAGAGAAACAGACGGTGGGGGTCGTCCTCGCTCGTCTCCACAGCTTCTCCACGGCTCAGACAGCCTCACGAGGACTCAGACAGCCTCACGAAGACTCAGACAGCCGCCGAGGCTCAAGACAGTCGGGGGGGGGGGGGGGGGGGGGGGGGGGAGAGAACCCCTCAAGACATTGAGGGACTAGAAGGAAAGATTTCCATGGTGGGGGAAAGCGGGAGGGGGGGGGGGGGGGGGGGAGGAGAAAGAGAAAAAAAGAGCAAATCACACACACACACACACACACACCGAAAAAGATCACGTGATGTTCAGGTTTGGTGGCTCACCACGCCCACTAAGGTGATGGGGCGGACGGTGGATAGCGATCTCAGAAGAAGGGAGAAGATGGAGAAGAGGGGGGGGGGGGGGGGTGGGGTGAGGGGGGGAGTAGGGATGCTATCTTCCTTCAACTTTTTCTCTGACTTAGTTGTTAAGTGAGTCGACGTCATGCAAAAATCGAAAAAAAAAAAAAAATTTAAGTATCTATTAGGACTCCACCGAACAACGTGTACAAACGAATTACAAAACAAAACACGACGCGTTTCGACCTCTTATGTCTTCTTCAGGCAAGATAAGAAAACACTCTGGACAACGAAAACGAACGAGCGCTCATCTTTGTCAATTTCCCACCTAGACAGCCTCGTTTTCAATCACCGCCCATCTTGCGCCGAATTTGACCAAGATAAGCGGTTGCTCGTTCATGAACGTTATCTGAGTATTGTTTATCTTGCCTGAAGAAGACCCAAGAGGTTATGTTTTGACTTACGATTCGTTTGTCCACGTCATTCTGCGGAGACATTATAGATACTTTTTAAACTTTTTCCCCAACATCGTCACATTGAAGATCAGCATGATGGCGAACTAGCTGATGATCTGGTAATTCCCGTTTCCATTGGAAAAAGAAAAGAAAAAAAAAAAAAAAAAAACAAGATGCAAAGCATATAAACGTACTCCCAGAAAGTTGTACCAAAAAAAATGTTTATTTATAAATCAGTCACTATAGCACTTTCTCCCGTTTTGGTGGTAGAAATTTTGTATGTAAGAGAAAAGAAAAAGAATTACTGCTGTCCCCGACGGGGAGATGAACATGGGTCACCCGCGCGACAGGCGAGGATACTAACTACTATACTACCGAGGAACTTACAGAATTAGGTTACACTTAAGTTTATAGACCGTTATTGCTTAAACTGTACATCACAAAATTATCATTTATAGCCGTTAGTAACGGCTATTCTGGTAAACTAAAACATCGGGCATCATCCGTGACCCATAATGAACATTTCTACACATTTTCAGAAAGATCGGTCCAGCAGTTTTGTCTGGAGCGAGTGGAACATATTTTGACCACGGACACACACACACAGACACAGACACACACACAGACAGCATTTCTTCATTCCCATTGTAAAGTACTCCCTGTTCTATAAGAACTGGGTGTAGAAAAACAAAAAAGATCCATTATTCTTCATGACAACGGAGTTAAGCTGTTATACGTGAAGATCCCAAGTGTTTTCCTCAGGATGATGGCAAGTTTTCCCTCTTTTCTCTAAGGACCACGAGTATTTTCACTATTTTCCCCATGAAAAACAGTTATTATTATCGGTGTTAATCCAAAAGAATCGCCATTGCTTTCCCAATTTTCGCGAGGAAACGATTGTCATCCTTCAGAAAAACAAACAAACAAACAAACGAAAATAAAAGAATCCTGATCCTCAAATCACAACCCCCCCCCCCCCCCCCTATTTTTGCCCCATTTGTGCTTATCATGGTAAACATAGTGTTCATAGCTATTTTCCCTGTTAAAGCTTTACTCGCGATAACGCCAGTTTTGTGGAGGATAACAAGGGCGACAATTCTTATCCCAAGGAAAATAAGGGGAAACAACCACGCGTGATCCTCGAGGAAAACAGTTATCATCTTCAGGAGATCAGGGAAAACAGATGTCATCCAGTCTTTTTGTCAAATGCATCTTTTCTCCTGAACTACGCTTTGGATGTTTTAGGGTGCGTTACAATCACACCGTCATTTTAATTACAGAGCAGTAAAGACAGTGTTAAACCCTGAGGGACATCTGTAACATTTAAGAGATATGAAATGTGTACGCAATTCAGAGTGTTTCGGCCACACCAGTAGAAAGTGAGTTCTGTTTCAGGAGTGGGTCTACCTGCCAACACAACAGTTAACAAAATTCGAATTCACACGAGGGGTCCGGAGGAGCTCCGTGGTAGAGCGCCGGACTCGTAATCTTGGTGATGATCCTGGGGTTGCGGGTTTGAATCTCCGCCGGAACATTTCGGTACAGGGGGATTTTTCCCTCGGAGTTAACATTGGTTTTGACTTCATTTCCCACACAGTCCTTCGAATGAGACTATAAACCGAGGACGTAACATCCCATCACCAGCTTTCGGAAGAGAAGGCCAGTTTGGCCGTTGGCATAGATGGCACGTTACACAGAGCATGCACCTTTCCCGAAGTTGGAGTATGGCTGCCTTAATGGCGGGATTAAAAAAAAAACGGTCATACGCACAAAACCCCACTCCCTTTGTTGGGTAGATGGGATTAATCCTTGCCTGTCTATATAGGGAGTATCCGCAGGAGCATCAGCCTGCGTACGCAGAATAAGAAGAATTCACACTAAACAGCGTCAAAGTTGAGGGGGGAAAAGCGAACACAGTGGCAATACACCTGTTCTTGATCTGGAACATATCTTATTGATGTCAATGCACGTACCGACATAAAATTTCGGGGGCAGTTGTAGTAAGTAACTGACCCTATACTGCCTGAAGGTTTTAAAGCGTGTGTGAGGCGAAAACAGAATGCCAGTGTTACTTACAACAACAAAAAATGATCATTCGCTGTTTCAGTTGGGAAATATACACTTCAACCACCCCTAAAGTCCAGGCCCAGGGTGAGGGGTGGGGTTGAGGCTGGTGATCACATTGCAAAATGGCAGCAGGGGAGAGAGAGAAAGTGAGGGAGGGAGGGAGGAGGAGGAGGAGGAGAGAAAGCAAACTAGTGACTACAATGCAGAGAGAGACAGAGACAGAGAGAGAATCTTTTTAATGAGGGCAAAGAGAGAGAGAGAGGGGAGAGAGAGAGGGGGGGTGAGAGAAAAAGCAGACGAGTGACCACACTGCAGACAGAGAGAGAGAGAGAGAGAGAGAGAGAGAGAGAGGAAGACAGACAGACAGACAGACAGACAGGCAGGAACACAGACAGGCAATGCAGACTCAGTGACCAAAACAGCGCACTGCAAGCTGGCAGCTCGTGGTATGCACAAAAAAAAAAAAAGGAAAAAAAAAAAAAAAATAGAAGGCGAAGCGGGAGGTCAGTGTTTGAAAGCCCCGCACAGGTAAGCAGTTGGACGGCGGACGACAGAGTAGTGCCGCAGTCCACCACACTCTCCTGGCCACACCGATGACGTCTTCTTCTTCTCTCATGGGTCAGCAACTCCCACGGACCGTACTGTCTGACCGTGTGTCTCGACTCCACCGGTTCTGCAGATCTCCTCCCTCCTCCCCACCCCCTCCCCCGTCCACTGACGCGTGGGGGGCTGGCTGGGGGGTTCAGCTGGCTGGCCAGCCAGCTTTCGGGAAGAGCTGGAAGCAGTGTCCCCCTCCCTTCCCCCTCTCCCCCACCTCCTCCTCCCGCCGCCTTCCCCTGTGGGACAGAACGACCGCTTGAGGACGAAGACAGAACACGTTCCTCTCCAAGGATCCTATAGGTAATCCGGTTTCTCCGCAATCATCCAGAAGGCAGAAGGCTTCCCTGTACAGGAGGGGGTGGGGGTGGGGTGGGGAGATCCTCGTTGCAGTTTTTTCTTCAAAAATCCTGTCTGCAATGCCAACGGGCCATGTTACTATAAAGACACTAGCCTGGGAATAATAAGAATCCAGCCTCGCGACTAGCGTTTCTGCGAACAAAACTATATCTCCTGCAAGTGAGCGAAGAACTACTGAAACTAAGATTATCTGACCTCCCATTAAACAAACAAAAAAAACCCCCACCCCACTAGTACTAAACTTCCTGTGTGTGTGTGTGTGTGTGTGTATGTGTTCGCAAATTAAAGAGACACAGATGAAAACAAAAGATTGAATAACCAAACTTTCTTTTTTCAGCAAGTAACTTTCTATTTAAAATTCAACTGATATTTTATACCAGAGATTTTTACATATTCAGACAAGATGCATGAAAATCCTTAAGCACGAGGGCCCAGAAAGACTGTTCTCTTGTTATTTACGGCTCGGCCTTTTTGTTTTGCATGTGAACCTATATATATAGCAACTTTCTCTGACTGGTATGCACTCTGAACTCCATCTTCAATCCCTGTTGGCAGCGAAACGTTTAAAGCTGTTGCCATCCAGACAGGGGACATAATAAACAGAACGGTACGGATCCAACGGCAGCATCAAGCCCAAACGTCACAGAAGTGGTAAGGGAGGTAACCGATGGCTTGAGACAGGACAGGACAGGATAGGACAGACAATCTCTCATTCATCATCCGGGTGACTTCAGGAGGTGGCAAAGAGGCGGTCAAGACAGCAGACGACATACATCTTTCCGCCCGGGGTCCGGCCAATCTGACATGAGACTTGGAAGACGATCAGATTTCCTGATACTACGGGGGAGAAGACCAATAGCAGATTTGGAAAGGAATTCCTTCTGTCCCCGTAGCTTTTCTAGAGAGACGCTGGGGCGGGCGGACGGATGGAGGATGGGGGTGGGGGCGGTGGGGGTGGTGGAGAGACTGCAGGAGGTGACTAATCCTATTTGTGGGCGTTGGGGGCGGGAGGTAGGGGGTGGGGATGGGGATGGAGAGGCTTCCACAGAGATGGAGGGCAGATTGCGTCCCTTTACATGTTTAAGGTCAGCGATAAAGTGTGAAAGAGAGGGGCCGGATAACCCTTCCAA
>CM065740.1:37714860-37744860 GCA_033310375.1 Conus canariensis
CGTAAAAGAAAAACTCTGTCTCAAAATTTAACGCGTCTTGGTGTATCAACGGTATCGTAAAAGGAGAAACACATGTCTCATCGATATGATAACATAAATAAACTGATAATTAAAAACTTGAACCACGTGATTTGTCTTCAAAAGAACACTACTTTACAGACTATCGTGTGTTTAAAAGATCACTCTTTTGAAAGAAAAGTATGTCTTATCTTTAAAGATAGCATAGTCTTCAAACGAAACGACTGTCAAGTCTTCAAAACATCACTGTCTTAAAGCGAAAGACGTGATTTGTCTTTAGATATTACAGTCTTCAAGTTAAAATACCCTTCTTGTGTTTAAAACAACACAACGGTGAAAATTAACACCCCATTTTGTCTGCAAAACTTTACTAGCTTAACAAGGAACACCTATCGTGTGTTTTAACCATCGCCATTATAAAAAGGGCAGTCATTGAAATATGGGATGGCTACAGTCATCCACACCACCCGTGCAGAGCTCTTGAAACAGACAGAGAGGCTGTCACTGACATTCTGAAGGCCATCTTGAGCCAGTTCTGAGAGATGAGGGAGTGACCCTTGCAACGAAGTCAGTCACTAATCGTCATCCTTCCCATGGAGAAAAACCTCCAGAAGTGCCAGAACTATCCCACTCTCTTGGTGACCTACCGTGCCAGCAAAGCCATGGGCAAACTCATTCTGTGTGTTCAGATCACAGCCGCAAGCAGGGACTGTCATTGCTTAAGAACAGGATGAATTTGGCAAAGGCTGAAGTACCATTGAACTGATTTTTCTTTACATGCGTACTCCAATGTCTTTAACAGCAGAGGAAATTCTACCATGTCTTCATAGACTTCAAGAAGGCGTTTGACAGATTCTAGTAAGAGGTACGTTGGGTCACATCGAAGAAATGTAACATCGGATAAAAGTAAGGAATAACAAACGGCTAAAGGTAAGGAATGACAAACGGCTAAAGGTAAGGAAAACATCCAACAACTGTACTTCACAGTCACTCGTGCAGAGCCCCTACAGGGCGCTGCTGGTCCATGATTCAGTGTTTCAGCTGCAGTTAGTTGGGCCCGGCTGCCTTCCGCCTTCCAAGCTTTTCAACATACATCTGGAACGCATCACGACTGATGCACTTGAAGATCGTACGTGTATACTGTCATCACTGGAGAGAGAACAATCACAAACCTTCGATTTGCAGATGACATCGATGGTCTGACAGGCAGGGAATACGAACTTGCCAAGCTTATGCAGAGAGTGGAGGAAGCATCCAAAAGACAGGGCATGGACATCAGCGCTGCGAAGACCAAGCCAGTCACGACGCCACCATGAATGCTGACAGAACTGTCCATGGACAGGCTAGAAACTATTCAGTACTTCACTCACGTGGGATCCGTTATTAACAACGAGGTATGCAAACCAGAAATCATTTCAAGAGCAACAAAGACGACAGACTAAAATTTTTCTAGAAGGACAAGACAATCTCCATCAAACACAAGATCGGGCTCCTGCGTGCTCTTATATATCCCATCTTCATGTGTGTATGCGAGAATCCACTCGCACAGCTGACCTGGAAAGAAGAATCTTATTTAAGGAAATGATGTGTTTCTGCAAGATATTGAACATCAGATACACTGATCCTATCACCAATGAACTAGAGTGTCAAACCACCAGGCAGCACATCGGACCATTTGAAGATCTGTTGGCACTAGTCATTAAAGGAAAACAATGTTGGCATGGCCAGGTAAAAAGATCCGGTGATCTTGCTCAACAGTCCTGCGGGAACTGTTGAAAAGGTAGACGGGGAAGACAACGAGAAATTTTTTTTAAACGATGGACTGACAGCATTGCAGAATGGACTTTGAGAGACGAAGTCTCGAGTACATAATCAACAGAACTGGAGGAACTGGTGAATGTTCTCCACTGTGATGACCAGTGACTCCACGGTGCTAAGGAGAGGAAAGGACATGATTGGAGATAATACGTGCATTGTCTTAAAAAGAATACTATGTTCAAAACAATCGTGGTTCAAATACTCATTTGAAAAGGAATCTATATGTTGCCTCAAACACATCAGTTCTTTTTTTTAACTTAAAGAAAATCTTTCTCTCTTCTCTTTGGAAATATTCATGAAAGAAACGTTTTCTTCTAAGAAACGCATTATGCTTGACTATCGCCACTTTAAATAAGTATCGTCCATCTGAAATACCACTCATGCCTAATCCTTCCAACAAATATTTTGCCTTCAAAGCGTCACTCTCTTCAAAAGAAACATAGCTTTGCTTTAAAACTGTCTTACTTTACAAAAAGGAACGTCTGTCTTCAAATACGACTCAGAAAAGAACAGGTTAGCATTATATCTTCAAAATATACACCTGGTGTGAGTTTAAACAGAGATTTTTTTTAATCCTGTTTGGCTAAAATACATCTAGAACTAACATTTTCCTTGAATTTAATCTTCATAGCTTTAAAGAGAACTTATCTGTAAGCACGTGATTTAAGAAAATCTGTATGCTTTAACATACTTCTACAAAGAAACATACTTGCTTTAAAATAATACTTTAAAGAAATAGAACGGATGGTCATACTCTTTCCCATACAGTTGCAAATGTTCTGGTCTGCTGGAAAGAACGATTACATATGCGTAATGAGAACCAAAAGACGAAAACTTCGGTATTTTGTTTTCACAAGCAGAAATGATTATGATATCGCAACACAGCTACATAATAATGTTAATAGTAATACTCATGATAATAATGACAAAAACAACAACACTTATGTATCCATCTTTAAGTAAATCAACAATACCAGCACAGTAATCAAGATATCACTTCGACATCCTTTTTACCCCAAATAAATCTAAAAATCGGTGACCGTCTTGTTAAGGATTCGGCTATTCGGTTAAATCTTAATAAATAATGCGCAGTTGAATAATGACCACTGACAGAGGCAATCATATTCATGTGTAATAATGCGCAGTTGAATAATGACCACTGACAGAGGCAATCATATTCATGTGTAATTTGGAACGTGAAACATCTTCCAACTGTCTCGTTCATACGCAAATGGCATGATCAATGACAGTAAAGAGAAGTCCGGACAATACAGCTTATCGATCGAAATCTGATTGTGGTTGTGCCCAGTACCCTATTTCTGTCTTCACCTCCCGCTCTCCTTCCCTGAAATATCCTTTTCACTCCTCCCCTACCCTCACTGCCACCCCCACCCAGTGACTTTCTTACAGCAGTCAACACCTTATTCGGCTGACGTTTGCATCTTTGTAACGAGACCGGGGCGACGGGCTCGTGATCTTACTTACAACATTACCTAGAGGATAACAGCACACAAAACAACCAGCCCCATAACATCTTCAGCATAAGCGTCCGCAGCGGTGATTACCATTGTCCTTCAAACGCCATGTCTCTCAGCTTATCGCACGATCGCCACACGGCTTAAATAAGAAAGAAGTTGATTTTGTTCACGCTTTTGACAGCTCGGGCTCCTTCTCGTATTTCGGTTGGGTTCGACAAAACGGGTATTTGTTGGTTCTTCAGGCAGCATTAACGTCAACGCTAGTGGAAGAGACAGACCTTTAGGGAGTCCCCTTTTCTCCTTCAGGCGGAGGAAGATTTTTTTTTCTTTTTCTTAACAGCGACTGGATTCATCCAAGGGGTGACTTGACAGGCTGGTCTCTTCTTATGTGCCGTTGGTGTCTTTTCAATGACGGAGCCCATAACAGAGTGAGCGGAACAAGAGAGTGGCGGGATCGCGACGGGTGTGTAAAAGGCAGGAGATGGCGTGAAACGGGTGGCTGTATGGCCAAATTTGCAGAGGAGCTAAAGGGTGGATATGGGAGGAAAAGGTCGGAGCGTTCACTGTGCTGACTTTCTTTCTTTCGTTTTTCTTTCTTTTCTTTTTTCTTTTCTTTTCTCCTCTTCCTTTCCCTCATTTCCCCCTTCCCCCTCCTCGCTTTCCTGCTGCTCTTCCTCTTTCTTCTCATCTCTGCATCTCTTTTATGTACTAGCCGTGTTCTTTTGCCAAGTTTGTAATTCGTCTTTTTGAAAAACTTCTTCTCCTGATAATAAGCTTTCATCTTATCCATTTGATCACCACTGAATAAAACATCCTTATTATATGCTCTCTCTCTCTCTCTCTCTCTCTCTCTCTCTCTCTCTCTCTCTCTTGGTGTGTGTGTGTGTGTGTGTGTGTGTGTGTGTGTGTGTGTGTGTGTGTGTGTGTGTGTGTGAGTATCCGTTGACTGAGAGAGAGAGAGAGAGAGGGAGACAGACAGACAGACAGAGACAGAAAGACAGAGAGACAGAGGCAGAGACCATCACAGGGACAGATAGGCAGACGAAGACAGTAAGACTGACCAGCCAACAGAGAGAGAGAGAGAGAGAGAGAGAGAGAGAGAGAGGAGAGAGAGAGAGAGAGAGAGACAGAGAGAGAGACAGAGAGAGAGAGAGAGAGGGTGAGGAGGGTGGGATGTGACACTGACACAGATGAAGGGACTATGTTCACTGAGCTCTGTGGGCGAATGAGGGATGAGGAAAAGGTGTGGTGAAGCTGCTGCTGCTGCTGCAACTGCTCGTGGTTCGTTGCTGTTTTGTTCCAATCGTATCTGTGTTTATCAATCAGATGATCGAAAGTCATGTCAGCTGCAAAGTCTTCGGCACACAGGATCGCATAAATCCATGTTTTCCACTCTTCGCTCATTTCATTGATAGGAGGCTACGTGAAACAAAAGGCTTTCCCAGAGGAGAACCAACAAAACGAGCGCACTTCACTTCAAGTGTTTGACCATCACACTTCCTCCCCCCCCCCCCCCCCCTCCCCCAACCTTCTGACTTTTGTCTTTCTTTTTCTTGTTTTCTTTTCTTTTTCCTTTTTTTTTCAAAGGGGGTAGCGGGGGGAGGGGGGGGGGGGCAGTGAAAGAAAAAAAATTCGTTGGGATTTTGGGGTGTTGAAAACCAGGAGCCAGTCCACGCCAGCCTCCATTCTTCTTCCTCTCATAAGCCGTTCACCACCAGAGCTTTCACTATAGAAGTCTGGTAAGAGGCGTGGTGGCGACAGCACTGTACTAACCTAACCTCCCACCCCACACACTTCTCCCTCCGCCCCCCCCTCCCCCCACGCCCACCTCTTCCCCTCATCCCTAACCCCTCGGGAGGAGGAGGAGGAGGAGCAGGACCCCCCTGGGAGGTTTTATGGACCCGACAGACAGCAGTTTTATGATGCGGGGCTGAGGGAACCTTTACAGTCCAGTCACAGGGGGGATTAGGGCCTCAGAAAGGCCCCCGACCATCCCGGGCCTTCCCCGCGCCCCGTGTGCCTTAGCCCCCTAGACACGCTCTTCTCCGCCAATATTGGTTTTTGCGCCGTTTTGTTCACCGCTGTCCCCCGATTTGCTCGCCAGCGCCGCCTCTCGCCATTGCCCAAAGGAAAGGGGAAGAATGGCAGCGATGGAAACGGAGTGGTCACCCCTTGCTGCGCAGGCGCAATGGCGGGGTTTTGTCAGTGGGTCCGTTGCTCCTTTTTTTCTTTTGAAGGGTGAGCAGGGGGGTGGAGTTGAGGGTGAACTGGGAGAGCGCTGAGGGTTAGTGCCCCTGAGAGGCAGGCACTTTGTGAGGAGGTTGTTCTTGTTCTCATGAAGCTAATAGAGAGGAGGTGAGCGGTGTGTGGGAAGGGGGGGGGGGGGGGGGGGGGGGGGAGCGGAAGGGATGGCTGCAGACAGACGGTTGGCGCCGTCTAGCGGACGGACGACCCAGGAAGCTGAAGTCTTTGAGACTTGTTCTTTTGCCTCCACCCCTTTCTCTCTTCCCTCCATCCTTCTCCCTCCTCCCCACCCCCCTCCTCAAAAAGAAAAGCTCTAATGCCAGCAGACCGACCTCTTCTTCTTGTTCTCCGCCTCCACCCAAACCCCCAACCCCCAGCCCCCATCTCCCACCCCCACCCCTTCCTTAAAGACCGACCTCCTCTTTTTTTTTTTTTTTTTATTCGGTTGCCCGTTGGAGTGTTTACAATCGTCGCTTTAAAACCCCCGAGTACGCGTCAAAGCCAAGAGCCTTTTGACTTGCCCGGGGACTCTTTCGGAGCTGGTGTGTGTCACTTTCTCCCTCCGCCTAATTCTATGGGCGCAAAGGACCACCGCCCTGAGGGGAACATTACTTCTATAAACTGACGGAAGGTGACTTTTTTTTTTTCGCATCCCCTCCCCCTCCCCGCTCCCCTCTCCCCATCTCTCTCTCTCTCTCTCTCTCTCTCTCTCTCTCTCTCTCTCTCTCTCTGAGCGAATAAGGGCACATAAAAATCATTCACCGTCGCGATTCAAAGTGAATGTGTTCACAGGGATCGTACCTTGTCGTGTGCTAATAACGACAGTGTTATCCACTGGCGATCGCGCACTGTCGACTTTATTAAATCATCGACACCTGATACACTGTGATAAATACACAGCCCCAACGACGCACTTTATATATACTTGAAACGTGATTTACACTTAGCTGGAAGTTTCAACGATGATTCAATGTCCTTTTGCATGCGAGCCGTGTTTATCGATGGGTTAAGGTGGGGCTGTTGAGGTATGCAGTGTAGGTAATCCGCGTGGTGTATAAACGATCGGAAGAATTACACCGCCATGCCTCTATTAGAGTGAGGGTTACGCGTGATGCCTTGTCCGTTAACCATATCTGGAAGATCTTGAAGATGGTTTGATCAATGCTGATAACTCCACGATTGATCTTGAAGATGGTTTGATCAATGCTGATAACTCCACGATTGATCTTGAAGATGGTTTGATCAATGCTGATAACTTCACGATTGATCTTGAAGATGGTTTGATCAATGCTGATAACTCCACGATTGATCTTGAAGATGGTTTGATCAATGCTGATAACTTCACGATTGATCTTGAAGATGGTTTGATCAATGCTGATAACTTCAC
The DNA here is from genome assembly GCA_033310375.1 of Conus canariensis. NCBI lineage: Eukaryota > Metazoa > Mollusca > Gastropoda > Neogastropoda > Conidae > Conus > Conus canariensis. Next base: position 37,721,806 of record CM065740.1, read on the forward strand.
GATTGATCTTGAAGATGATTTGATCAATGCTGATAACTTCACGATTGATCTTGAAGATGGTTTGATCAATGCTGATAACTTCACGATTGATCTTGAAGATGGTTTGATCAATGCTGATAACTTCACGACTGATCTTGAAGATGGTTTGATCAATGCTGATAACTTCACGATTGCTACCGAGATTCCATCCAAGCCTACTTTGGGGAAGAAATTACGACACCATGGACTGTTTATTGCTTTTAGCGTTACATTGGGATTGATAGACATAAATTCATTTACGTTACTACAGCTGTTCACTATACTGAACCCTTTCTTCTCCGGGGGTCAATTTTTTTTTGGTTGCGTCAGATCTTCAATGCTCTCGCCACGATGAAACCCCACTATCTTCTCGAGGTCTTGACGGCTGCCCCAAAGCTGTATCTGCAGTTCTGCTTGCTCTGGCTGGGTTTGACGCGGTAGGCTGGACAGTGTTGGAGGACCTGAACCGCATTCAAACACGCTTTGCTGAGATTAGCACAGAAATGGGTTAGAAACAAACTAAAAGTTTAATCACCGTTCCACGCTTCATATGTCACAAATTGTCGGCCTCGTTGCCTTTTTCAAGTGAAGAGGAGAAAAAATATATAACTACGTGATATCCATCTTTGACAGCTCGATAGATCAAAGAAATGACATCATAGATATAACTGCACAAGGCGTGACGTCATAATGTGTGATGTCATCAACAATAAATAGAAAAAAAAAAAGGGGGGGGGGGTCATTCCGAGGAACTAGATCAAAGACAGTAACAGGATGGGAACTACTCAAATGTACTTCAATCATGGCACTTCTCTGCTATCCAATTCTACTCAATAACATAAGTTGTGTGTGTGTGTGTGTGTGTGTGTGTGTGTGTGTGTGTGTGTGTGTGTGCGTGCGTGCGCGCGCGCGCGCGCGCGTGTGTGTGTGTGAGAGAGAGAGAGAGAGAGAGAGAGTGAGGGAGGGAGGTAGAGAGACAGAAGGAATAAATTGGTGCGTGCATAGGGATATTTGGATATGTGTACGTGCATAAGTGTGAGTGTGCCGGTGCCCATATGTCTGAGTGACTGAGCAGTTAGATTCATAGTGCGTACACTTCAAGTTCCGAGCTGTATTTTCCTTTGTGATAATCTGTCCTCAAAGCATTCATCTGATTTTCACTATTAATCGTCCATGTCGTCAGTTGCAAGTTATGTCTTAAGGTAACTGTTGTACTTTAAAACCACAGCAATACATTTCCGTAAATCACAATAAAAATGAAATTTGTGAAATATGAAGAGTGGAATCGTGAATTTTGTGCACTGTTTTCTTCCCATCGGAGGATATTGTTTTTGTTTTCAAAAGTTGAATGACTTTGGTTTATATGACATTCCTCTCTTAAGCTCGTGGCCATACCCGCTGTCGACTATCGGCACACGACAGGACAACTCTACTCTAATCCTACAACAGGACACTTCTCCATTGACGTCGAGTCCATCCATGAAGCTGACGACACGTTGAAGACTTTAAGATCGTTCTTTTTTTTTTTTTTTTTTTTTTTTTTTGCTGTCCCAACCTCTGCGCCACCTCAGAGGCAGTGCACCCACGCCGCTCATTCTGACACAGTCCGGTCGGCCCCGCCGTAGCCCCGGCACCGGCCATCCACAGGGAGCAGTCAATGTCAAGTCGTCAAGAGGCAACCCACCGGAGGAGACACTGCACTGCTGCCGAGTCACTTCGGTGGTGTTCAGTGGCGCCTGTTCTGATCTAACATACGCAGGACACCACCTACTAAGCCCCCTACTGACGGCAATAATTGCTTAGTCGCAGAGCCGGCGCGAGTGAGCTCTCCCTCCGGAAGGCGCCACCACGTCAGTCCAACGACAGCTCCCATGGATTCGCCGATACCGGTGACCCCGACGGAACCAAACCAAGGCCACAGACGTGGAGAGGACATCGAAATTGAGGTCACTATGGGAGCAGGGCATGAAGGGCCACAGAATTTGAGACTTCTTTAATGCTGATTGTGACGGGTCTCCGACGCTCCCCCTCGTTATTAAAATAAGATTATCATATGCAGGGATGCAGGGGGTTATAGACAGAAGTATTTACGCTTTCACAACCAAAATGCGCTCTCGCATAGGCACACGCACTCTGTCACTCACATCGGGCCCGCACAAAGGTGACGGGAAACCAATAACATTTCATAGAAAATAATCAAACTTTATTTAACTTGACTCCGAGCCCCCACCCGTCACTACACAACACACTTATCTGTACCATACAACAATGTAAACATCATACAGACATTCTCATAAATCGCATCCCCTGTTCTTCAGTTATTCTTACTTAACCAGGAAAGACAATATTCCACTATCCTGTTTGCACACTTATAAACTTAAGAGCAAATAAAACGTCCATAACTTGCCAGCATTCCTTGGTTGACCGTCAGTTTCTCTCCTCCCACTGTGCGACTACGAACTGAAGCTGCCACACTGTTGTGTCCTCCCGATTGGCCAAATCCCAGTTGGGGGACACTGGCAACGTAGCTTGAGTCGCACCCTCAGACCGAGTCTCCCGGACTCCACTGCACTTCGCCCTCTCCACGGAAAGGGCTCCTGTCGGCCTCTCCCACAGGTCTTCTCTGGCTGCAAACACCCCACCGTTGTCTGGCAGCTCCCTGTCTAGGCTCCAACAGGCTAACACGTCTTGCTGTCGACCGTCCCCACACGGGAGACAATTCTTCTCGTCGTCGGCTCCGAGGCTACAGCAACCTCCACTGTCTTACGTCCTCACCCAGGAGACAACGAGGCGACAGCAACCTCCACTGTCTTACGTCCCCACCCAGGAGACAACGAGGCGACAGCAAGCCTCTGCTTCACGCTGTATTTTCTTGAGCCCTCAGCAAGACGGGCGAGTTCACTTTCCCTTAAGTGAATCACACACTTCCTGGTTTTCCAAGCTCCTTATATTCGTTCTCAAAGACAGAGAGAACCCGAATTTAGCTGGTTCAACCAATGGAATCACTGGCACACACCCATCACACGATTTGTACCAATAGATCCCCAAGTTATTTTTATTCCGCCAATGGAATCATTAGTCACCAACACATACACACACAACAGCTGCTAGCGCCAACAAAGACTTGGGTACCAAGTGCTTAATGCCTGACCTCCTATTCAACTCATGTTCGATTCCCCGAAGCTACCCATTGTACTAACAGCCTGGACTTCTCTACCAGCCAGGACTGATGCTTCAAGTAGTTACTACCTCTATAGACAACAAGGTGCGAACCACTCAATAGGCCGAAGCCTTCCATTCATTCCTCAGAACAAAGGACGACGGAATGGTCGCTGTACTCTGCCTGCAGGCTGACGGTCACCTGACACGATCGCCTTCCTTTCAGCCCCACTGGAGAACCCACTGAATAGCCAGTGCTCAAAGTGGACACTCTCGTCTACCCAGGTCGGCATGTCGGCATGTTCTTGTTACTACCCCCCTAGACATGCGAAACACTTCCCAGTAATTGTCCCTCCTTCAGTATACGACTCGGGGTATTCCCCTCTGGTGATGCCTGAGTTCGCACACTTGAAGAACCCAAGGAACTTGCTCTCAACAACAGCAAAACTCCCCTTAATTTGCCTAAATGCTCGAGAACATTCGGCCGACTCATGACACTGATCAATGAGTTAAGAATTAAACTTTGTTCGTCGTAACTCTTGAGAATGAGATCATGGACTGCTGTCTTCAGTCGAGAGAGAGAAACAATGATTCGCCATGAGAGACGATCTCGACTGGCGACCCAATGGTTCGTTCAGTTAAGAATGGCATTTTTCCGACGATGTTGTTCTGCTAGAACAGTGTGGCGTTTCACAGAGGCGATGGGGCAAGAATTGCCCGCTTGCTTGGCGAGTGTCAGTGTTTCATACCACACACCCTAACGGCAAGCGAGGCCAGGAAAAGGCGAGAGTTCACTCCACTGTCTTGAGGCTGTCTCTCCATGCGAGGCAGTTCGGGCGACAGTCGTAACGACCTGTGACTGGAGCACGACAAGAAGAAACGTTCCATGATTGGTGCATAAAACGATCAAAACGCTGACTCCTAAAAAGGAGGAAAAGCTTGGACAAACTGTCACATTGTTCATTTGATTGTTTGTCTTGCGCACGTTTCTAATTGCCTTCGCCTCTCACATCTCTGATTGTTTGTCTTGCGCACGTTTCTATACTACGCACAAAAAGTTAAGGATCGGTATGTGAAAACAGGTGCGTAATAAACTCAGTTCGCTACTGTTATTTATTTCTTAGTCCAGCCAAATTGTCATGAATTCTTGTTCAGCTGTAAGTGGGCGATGTTGTGTTAGTGCGAAAATTGCACGGGATTCTCTACTACTGAGCTGGGCCGCAAACGGAAAAGCGGAAACTTGCGAAAAATGACCTTGTTTTGGACCGTTCTGCCTGAACACATTGCACTTGCCAGATGGAAAAACCATTATGCACGTGCAAGCACTGCTGTTTATGTGTGAGATGCTGTCGCTCGCTTGGCTATATAAGAAGACATTCCACCAGTAGTAGGCCTGATCTGACAATGCCTCCACGACGAAAATTAAGCGAGTTGGATAGGGGACGAGCTGTTGCATGGTTCCAAAATGGTGTTCCCAAGCGAAAAGTGGCCAGGCGACTTCATGTGTCCATCTCGGTCATTGTCCGACTGATTCAACGCTTCACAGCCACTGGGATTGTCCATGAAAGACGCAGATCTGGTCGACCGAAGAAGACAACCCCACGTGACGATCGTCTCATTGAACGACAAGCCCTGCAGACAAGAACAGCCTCTTCCAGCATAATTCAAAGGCAGTTCAGGGTGGCTACTAACATCAACATCAGCCAGCAGACCATACGGAACCGCCTACATGGGTTTAATCTCCGTTCTCGTCGCCCAGCAGTACGGCCACGCTTAACTCCAGCCCATAGGGCAGCACGCCGCGCCTTCTGCGCACGTCACGTGAGGTGGACACGTCAGCAATGGTCCCAGGTCCTGTTCAGTGATGAATCACGCTTCACCCTTCACCACAACGACGGCTGACTGAGGGTCTGGAGGCGCCCAGGGGAACGCTTTACTGACGCCACTGTCCAAGAAAAGGTGGCCTTTGGTGGAGGTTCTGTAATGGTCTGGGGGGCCTTCAGCCTTCACCACAGAACACCCTTGTATCATGTACAGGGTAACCTGACTGGCATCCGATACCGGGATGAGATCCTTCGACCGCTGGCTGTGCCTACACTGCAGCAGATGGGACCGAGGGCTGTCTACCAGGATGACAATGCTCGCCCCCACAGGGCAAGGGTGGTCAACGACTTCCTGCAGCAGTCTGGAGTCAACAGAATGGAGTGGCCAGCATGCAGTCCCGATCTCAACCCGACTGAGAACCTCTGGGATGAGCTGGATCGCAAAGTGAGGAGCCACCCCCCTCCCAGGGATGCCCAACACCTCTACCAGATGCTGCAGGCTGAGTGGCAGGCGCTTCCACAGAGGATCTTCACCAACCTGGTCAACTCGATGAGGACTCGCTGCGTCGAGTGCCAGAACAGCCATGGTGGTTACACGCATTACTGAGCTTTTGGGAGCATCAGTATGCCCTGTCTTGTGATTTCAATGACTTTGGGAGATCAAATTTGGATACGTACCCACTTTAATCAAATGTACACACCAAACGATTGCTCGAGATTGAAGGCAATTGTGTATCGTTATCACTAAAGAATGGAATTAAATGTTGGCCAAACTTCAACGCATTGACTTTCTTATTTTGACAGTTATGAATGTTTGTGAAAGTGATCCTTAACTTTTTGTGTGTAGCTTATATTGCCTTCGCCTCTCACATCTCTGATTGTCTTGCGCACGTTTCTATATTGCCTTCGCCTCTCACATCTCTCGACGCAGGGATTAGCTAGCCAGCCACCTTGCGATTTCTCGTGTCTGTGAAACTCGTATCGGGGCACACCAAAACACACACACACACACACACACACACACACACACACACACACACTTGCATGTTGCCGCGCTACCCCGTACTCTACGTCTCACAGCACCAACGCAGATTACACGATGTCTGCTGACACCTTGTCCCACTGCTGGCTTTTCTGGAATACATCCTTTCCAAAGATGAAGTCGCCTGACAATTATACTGTAGTCTTAGCAAGGACGCGGCGCCTCGTGGTTGAGACAGACGTGGTCGATCAGCTGAGCTGCCTGTCTGCTGACACCGCCTTCGTGATTGCATAATGGTAGTGTAGGACAAGGAAGCCTCCTAGCAATGTTCCAAGGCGGTATACTGCTGGCCTACTTTTAAAGCGAAAACTCTCTTGCGTGAGCTTAATTAATCTCGGCATGATTTGTAGAAGCCCTGCTTATCATGCGACCGCCTAATCAACTTTTTATGACTGATCCAACGCCACATTGTCTCGCTGCGTTTGGAGAAAAAAAAAAGCTGCGAGGACACATTCACACTGAAGGTAGAATTGGCACGTGCCGTGCAACCGTTGTTCATTTCATCTGTGCTGCTGTTCAGTGAGAATTTGCTGTCACAGACGCAGATCAAAAGAAATATGTGAAACTGACAAACAATGGTCTTAAAGTGCGGTGCAGGCGGAAACTGAAACAAGAGCCAAAACAGAATTTACTGCACCTCCAAACGAAGGAACGAACAAATCGCGGAACAAACACAGCGCGTTTTGACCTATTGGGTCTTCTTCAGGCAGGACAAATAACATTCAAAACAATGAGAACAAAGTCACACAGTCGCTCATCTCTTCGGTCTCGGTGCAAAATTTGGTCTTGGGTGAACGATGAACATCACTGGAACTGAGGTAGAAAAGAGAGAAGATAATAATACCAACAATAGTTGATGATGGTAACGATAGATATGAGAATAATAATCATAATCATAATGATGACTAAAACTACGGAATGGAACTGAGGTTGTTGTCTCTGTGACTGCCGAAGCGCCAGGACTTTGACATGGTTGATGTTGATGTTGGGGACGGTTGAAGTGTAGAGCGACTGGTTTGGGTCGATGATTGCGGATATGCGGCCAGGTGTTCAGAAATGCGCTCCTCATCATGTGTGCGGGATGTCTCACTTACACAGACCTCATCTACTCAGATCTGACCAGGAAAAAGAAATAGTTGGCATGTCATGAATCGGAGTAAAAAACGTTACAAAGGTTCCTAGAACAAAGACAAAGAATGGTCCACAAAGGAATGAGAACTGTGGATGTCAGTAAAGAAAGACGAAACAAACACACAAACAAACAATAAAACTACAACTATTATCATTACTATCACAACAAACTACAATAGAAAAAAAAGAAGAAAAAGATAAGAGTCGGAGAGAGTGAGAGAAAAGAGGAAATTATAGGACAGAGTTCCCGGAAGGCAGAGAAGCTGCTTGTACTGGCAGAGCCCCTGGTATGCCCACGGGGACAAAAGTGACACACCAACAAAATATAAGAACGGTGTGTGATTAAAACGGTTGAGTATACGGCCAGGAAGCAGCATCCCCAAGTTTGCTGGACTGTTTCATTCTCAGAGGTGAAAATGAACGAGAAAAGAAAAAAAGAAAAAAGAAGGAAAGAAACGAAACAAAAGACATTAACCACCATGCACTACAACACACAAACGCGAATCTGTGTGTAAACATAATCCACGCTACACAGCATTATACAGGCGTGGATTTATGTAAAAACATCGTCCACTGTTCGCTTTATCATAGAAACGGGGATACATGTATAAAACATCATCCACGAAAGACTACATTATTCGCACGGGTGTACATGTAAAGACATCATCCACAATACACTTGGATCATATAAATGGGAATATAATATGTAAATACTTAAAAATCCACAAAATACTACACGTCATGTACATGATATATGGAGACTTAAGTCTACGACGCACTACGTCATACAGCGCGGGAAATATTTAAATACATAATTCACAATACATCGCATTTTTGAAATGGGGATGTATGTTAAGACATAATGCTTAATGCACCTCATAATACAAACACGGATGTACGTTAAGGCAGAATCCACAATGCACTGTATTATAGGAACAGGAAATTATCACACACGCAGGTACATGTATAAAGACATCTTCGGCTTTATTCTACATTATAGAGACGGGGATACATATAGACAGAGAGAATGTCCGCATTTAGAACACACGTTCAGACGTGGATGATAGAGACATCTCTCCGGTTTACAACAGAGAGAGAGAGAGAGAGAGAAGAGAGAGAGAGAGAGAGAGAGAGAGAGAGAGAGAGAGAAGAACAAGAACAAGAAGAAAACTTTGTATGGAATATTGTGTGGGACTGCTTGTTTGTTTTTTTGTTTGTTGTGTGAGACTGTTTGTTTTTTTTGCTTGTTTGTGTCTTTGTTCATTCGCTCCTTGTTTGTTGTTTTCAAATCGATGGCTCCACAGCCGCCCCGCCGCCCCCTCCTACACCCCCCCCCCCCCCCCCCACCCCTCTGCCCAACCCTGGTCGGCCTTTCAACGATCGTCTTGGTGAGATTGTGGAACTCTTTTACGGGTGGATGGAGATCCATTTTCACCCCCGCGTCAACCGGCCTCGCTCCATTGAAGAGGACGGTGAAGATGAAGTGCTCGACACTCGGCTCTTTGAGTCTTGCGAAGGGTTCTAAAGGGGAGCGGAGAGAGAAGACAAAGAGGGAATGAAAGCTATATAACGGAGATCACTGTCCTTTGTTTGTTGCTTTGTTTTGCTCTTTGGAGGAGGCGGGGGGGGGGGGGGGGGGGGAGGCTGGGTAGGGGTTGATGGTTCCTGCTTTTTTTTTAATGATACTTTTTTTTTCCTTTTTTTCCTCCTCTTGTTTGAAGAATTCGGTTCTTTTTTCCCCAAGAAACAAGGAAATCTCAAAAGGACATACGTATTAAAAGCTGATGGCAAAAATATATGCAAACACAACATAGAATGATTGGTAGAACGTTCTGCGTTAGCATCCGTTTGCACGACATATTTGTTTATCTTTTAGTTGTGAGTATGTGTGGGTGGGTGGGTGGTTGTGGAGAATGGATGGGCACGCTTGCACGCGGAGTGTGTGTGTGTGTGGGGGGGGGGGGGGGGAGCGGTTGTAGGTAATGTTCGTGTGTACTTGCATACGTTTATGCGTGCGTCTATATATGTGTATGCATGTGTATTTGCATGCGCATGCGTGTGTGACCATGTTGATAAAATGTTAATGGCAGAATCTCTCTCTCTCTCTCTCTCTCTCTCTCTCTCTCTCTCTCTCTGTGTGTGTGTGTGTGTGTGTGTGTGTGTGTGTGTGTGTGTGTGTGTGTGTGTGTGTGTGTTGTTGTTGTTGCTAGACAAGGGACCGACCTTTCTTTTCCCCTTTCCTTGTTCATATTTCTTTAAACGTTTGTTTATGGTACCCTGTTTCTGGAGGGTCCACGGCCACAGCTGTCAATGAATAACAGATTCAGATCTCTCTCTCTCTCTCTCTCTCTCTCTCTCTCTCTCTCTCTCTCTCTCTCTCTCTCTCTCTCTCAAAGACATTTCTCTCTCTTTTTTTTTGTCTCCTGACATAGCAGCAAATGGACTGAACACGCGCGCGGCTTTGAACTTGGCGCGGCGGCTTTGATTTCCTTGTACACTTCAAACGAATTTTTTGTCTTGCCTCTTTTTAATGGTTTCGAGTGGCTCTTGGTATTCTGAACATAGAGACAGAGACCACACACATGGTGGAAAAGGTGTGGATGTTGTACAACGTCGTCAACACACGTCAAGATACACACACAACACACACACACACACACACACACACACACACACACATGCACGCACACGCACACACGCTTGCACGCACGCACACACAAATGTACACATACACACACACACACACACATAAGCATGCACGTACGCATGCACACACGCAAATGTTATTCATTAGAACGGGACAGTGGGATGGGGAGTGAGGGTTAGGGGAGGCACGTATATTCAATCACTTCACAAACAACCAGTTGAGTTCGTAACCTGCAACAAATGGAATTAAGCTCGTGCAGTTATGATCACTTGTAGGGAGTGTTACAAGCCATGGAAATGAATCTGCTGTAATTTTTTTTAATCTAAGAGGACTATTCCACAAAGGCGGGTGTCTGCGATCTCCCGCGAGCTCTTCAACGTTTTTATCACGTGTGCTGTAGATAACCTCGCTGAGTGAGATTCTGTTTAAAGCATTCTAACAGCACCCCACCGACTGAAAGAAAGCGAAACGTTCGTCCGTGCCTTCACTTTCACTGCCGTTGCAGGCGAACGTTGTCAGCGTTGGTGACACTTGTCGACATGCACGGAGATTGCCGAAGGTGATCATCGTCAACCAGACAGGGTCAGGATTTTTTAACTCATTCTGTGCTCTCTTTTACCCAAGAGAGGAAGAAGATTCTCGGTCACGTGATACTTGGTGCCTCGTTTCGCCGGTCTGAGTTGGTTGTTGGTGAGAACGCCGGTCGTTCCTTTTTTTTTTTTTTTTTTTAAGAGAGTACTTTTTTTTTCTTTTAATAGAGTACTTATGCCTAGCCCAGGCCAGAGACCAAGCTCTAAGCGCTTTACAATCCACATTCTTGTTTACACAACGGGCTGCCTACCTGGGTAGAGCCGACTGAAGAGCCGTCTGCTGGCGCTTCATTCAGGCGTTTCCCGTGTTATTCAGTCAATATCGTTCATTCAGTTTAACAACTCTTTCATTCTTTCGATTTTTCACGCAGAGTGCATGCTATGTGTAACGTGTCATCCATACCAACGGCCAAACTGGTCTTCTCTTCCGAAAGTTGGTGATGGGATTTTACGTGTGTGCAAGATTTTATGCGTGCGTTTACCCACGGAACCACGGTTTAAAGTCTCATTCGAAGGACTGTATGGGAAATGGAGTCAGAACCAAAGTTACCTCCGAGGGAAAAATCCCCCTTTATTGAAATGGCCCGGCGGAGATTGGAACCCGCAACCCCATGATCGCCAAGATTACGGGTCCGGCGCTCTACCACTGTGCTATTCTTTCCTTTCCCCCGTGCCCCCGACACTCCCGTCTCCTACCCATAGTTTTCAGGTGCACCGGTCCCCCTCCCCTTCTCTCCCCCTCCCTCCCCCGTGTTTTCCGATCGATTTTTAGGCGTCGAATCAGTGGAGGAGAGAGACAGTTCACGGTCAAAAATTGTCTTTTTAAAATAAAGTAGTGTTTTATCCCAGGCATTTCAAATTCATATTCAAACATAGTTATGACAACTGCTGCTTCGTGGTTCGACAGACACAGTTGGTTTAGTGAAGTAACCCATAGCAAAGCTGTGTGTTTGTCCTTGCAGCCTGACGTGACAGCGAACTGTAGGGCAGACACATTGTCATTCAGTGGGCAGGGGACTTGGGCAGGCTGGCAGAAAGGGTTAATCCACTCTCGTGACGATTTTGTGCATGATGTTTAACGAACTTCTTCTCCTTCTTCTTCTTCTGCTGATCCTGATCATTGTGATCATAATTCCCATCAGCTGTCAGCTCCATCTGAAGGTCTTCGTGTCCATCGCAAGTTTACCGAAAAGTAAAGAGAAAACAGTTGATTCCTAAAAGCGGAAAAGAAAACAGTGTTTTGTCTTATAGTTTGTTGGTCCCTGTTGCTTGGCGGACTTACTGCTCATTTTTTTTTTAATTGTTTCAATTTCCGCCAGCACTCACCTCCCTTTGAAGCAAACTTCATTCTGCACTTTTCTAGGAACCCCCAAAATGAAGCAGAACACCTTCAGATTTTTTTGTTTTGCATCTGTTATGCAGCATTTCCTCGTTCAAAATTTCTTTTCAAACATTAATTTACGTATACTTTTATTCTGAAATAATGAAAACATAGAAAAAGAAACATCTATATTCGAAGAACAACAAGCAAGAAGTTATTTCCTGTTTAGAAAAATCGTTCCAACTTACTTACATACCAAGATAACTTAACTTACATAACAAAATGTAGGGTTATCAAAGAAAACTAAAGCGAAGATGAAATAAAACGTCTACGAAAATTGATGAAAAGTAATGAAGATGGTGAAACTCCCAAAACAACAACCAGAAGTCCCTGAAGAGACCTCACACAAATCCAAGGCATTTGAAGTGTTTTCTTCCCTGTCTCGAAACATTCCTTTATTTCAGGGGGCCTGCACTCGAATGTTTGAGTAATTACAGTCCTCCTCCGGCAGCGGAACTGAGTGTCAACCACTCGTGCAGTGGGATTTTCACGGCTTGAAAACTTTCCCCTGTCCACCCAACGATAAAGGGATACTTGAATCAGTTCGGGTTAGGCTACAGCGGCGAAAGGAGGGGGACTGGGCTACGCCTTCTGATGCACAGTACCTGCCCCTCCCCCCCCCCCCCTCACCCCACCACCACACACCGTGAATCAGTAACAGTTCACTACCCTTGCGCAACCTATTCGGCTGGCAGACTTTTTTGTTGTTGTTTTTTTTAACTGTTGTAAACTTCCGCTGAACTGGCTTGGCTTAAGACTCACAGAGAGAGTTGTTTAGCTGGTGAAAATAAATGTGTCGCGGAAATATGGGTATGGGACAAACAAACTGGTGGGGTGTGTTTGCTCTTTGACGTAAGGGTAGGTTGCTAATACGCTTGTAGGTATGTTGGGGAAGGGGGAGGGGATGGAGGGAAGTAATCTGTTTCGCTCTTTTATGGTTCCGTCGTCTCAACTAGTCTCGTGTGTTCTTCTCTCTTCCGTGTAAGTGACAAGTTGAGAGAGCGCGAAAAGGGAATAGAGGGAAACGAATCCTATACCAGAGGCCGAAACGAAACTTTCCTTCCTTTGTTTCTGTTTGACTGTCTGTCTGTCTGTCTGTCTGTTTGTCTGTCTGTTTGTCTGTCTGTCTGTCTGTCTTTCTGTCTTTTTTTTTTCTTCCTATCTTTTCACGTTCTGTTTTCCTATCTTTCTTTACCCCTACCATTTCCTTTCCTTTCTTTCCACCTGTCTTTCTTTTTATCGTGTCGCTGTCGTTCTTCCCACCTGTCTTCCTTTCTTTCCATTTCATTATCTCTATTCATGCCATTCTTTCTTCCTTTCTTTCTTTATGCCTATCAGTTCATTTTTGTTCTTCCTTCCTTTCTTCCTTTCTTCCTATCTTTCTTCCTTTCTTTTCTTTGCAGTTTGTTTTCTTTCTTTCTTCCTATTTTTGTTTTTTTTTAAACTTCTGACCTTTTTTTCCTTTATTTCTCCCTGTTTTCTTTTCTTTCTTCTCTCTTTTCATCCTGCCTTTCTTTTGGTTTTTTTTTTTTTCTTATTTCTCCCCACTTTTCTCTCTTCCTACATTACTCCCCCTTTCTTTGTTCCTACATTACTCCCCCTTTCTTTGTTCCTACATTTCCCCCTTTCTTTGTTCCTACATTACTCCCCCTTTCTTTGTTCCTACATTACTCCCCCTTTCTTTGTTCCTACATTACTCCCCCTTTCTTTGTTCCTACATTTCTCCCCCTTTCTTTGTTCCTACATTTCTCCCTCTTTCTTTGTTCCTACATTACTCCCCCTTTCTTTGTTCCTACATTTCTCCCTCTTTCTTTGTTCCTACATTTCTCCCCCTTTCTTTGTTCCTACATTACTCCCCCTTTCTTTGTTCCTACATTACTCCCCCTTTCTTTGTTCATACATTACTCCCCTTTCTTTGTTCCTACATTACTCCCTCTTTCTTTGTTACTACATTTCTCCCCCTTTCTTTGTTCCTACATTACTCCCTCTTTCTTTGTTCCTACATTTCTCCCCTTTCTTTGTTCCTACATTTCTCCCTCTTTCTTTGTTCCTACATTTCTCCCTCTTTCTTTGTTCCTACATTTCTTCCCCTTTCTTTGTTCCTACATTTCTCCCTCTTTCTTTGTTCCTATATTTCTCCCTCTTTCTTTGTTCCTACATTACTCCCTCTTTCTTTGTTCCTACATTTCTCCCCTTTCTTTGTTCCTACATTTCTCCCTCTTTCTTTGTTCCTTACTTTCTCCTCTTTCTTTGTTCCTACATTTCTCCCCTTTCTTTGTTCCTACATTTCTCCCCTTTCTTTGTTCCTACATTTCTCCCTCTTTCTTTGTTCCTACATTCTCCCTCTTTCTTTGTTCCTACATTCTACCCCTTTCTTTGTTCCTACATTCTCCCCCTTTCTTTGTCCTACATTTCTCCCCTTTCTTTGTTCCTACATTCTCCCTCTTTCTTTGTTCCTATTCATTTCTCCTCTTCTTCTCCTTCCTACATTTCTTCCCCTTTCTTTGTTCCTACATTTCTCCCCTTTCTTTGTTCCTACATTTCTCCCTCTTTCTTTGTTCCTAATTTTCCCTTCTTTTCCTACTTTCTCCCCTTTTTGTTCCTACATTTCTTTCTTCCCTTTCTTTGTTCCTACATTTCTCCCTCTTTCTTTGTTCCTACATTTCTCCTTCTTTGTTCTACATTTCTCCCTCTTTTGTCTCATTTTCCCTTTCTTTTTCTACATTCCCCCTTTCATTGTTCCTACATTTCTCCCCTTTCTTTGTTCCTACATTACTCCCTCTTTCTTTGTTCCTACATTTCTCCCCCTTTCTTTGTTCCTACATTTCTTCCCCTTTCTTTGTTCCTACATTTCTCCCCTTTCTTTGTTCCTACATTTCTCCCCTTTCTTTGTTCCTACATTTCTCCCCTTTCTTTGTTCCTACATTTCTCCCTCTTTCTTTGTTCCTACATTTCTCCCTCTTTCTTTGTTCCTACATTTCTCCCCTTTCTTTGTTCCTACATTTCTCCCCTTTCTTTGTCCTACATTTCTCCCTCTTTCTTTGTTCCTACATTTCTCCCTCTTCTTTGTTCCTACATTTCTCCCCTTTCTTGTTCTACATCCCCCTTTCTTTGTTCCTACATTTCTCCCTCTTTTTTGTTCCTACATTTCTCCCTCTTTCTTTGTTCCACATTAACTCTTTCTTTTCTCATTCCCTTTCTTTGTCCTACATTTCTCCCTCTTTCTTTGTTCCTACATTTCTCCCTCTTTCTTTGTTCCTACATTTCTCCCCTTTCTTTGTCCTACATTTCTCCCTCTTTTTTGTTCCTACATTTCTCCCTCTTTCTTTGTTCCTACATTTCTCCCTCTTTCTTTGTTCCTACATTTCTTCCCCTTTCTTTGTTCCTACACTTTCTCCCTCTTTTTTTGTTCCTACATTTCTCCCTTCTTTCTTTGTTCCTACATTTCTCCCTCTTTCTTTGTTCCTACATTTCTCCCTCTTCTTTGTTCCTACATTTCTCCCCTTTCTTTGTTCCTACATTCTCCCTTTTCTTTGTTCTACTTTCTTTCTCCCCCTTTCTTTGTTCCTACATTTCTCCTCCTCCCTTTCTTTTGTCCTACATTTCTCCCTCTTTCTTTGTTCCTACATTTCTCCCTCTTTCTTTGTTCCTACATTTTCTCCCTCTTTCTTTGTTCCTACATTTCTTCCCTTTCTTTGTTCCTACCATTTTCTCCCCTCTTTCTTTGTTCCTACATTTCTCCCCTTTCTTTGTTCCTACATTTCTCCTCTTTCTTTGTTCCTACATTTCTTCCCCTCTTTCTTTGTTCCTACATTTCTCCTCTTTTCTTTGTTCCTACATTTCTTCCCCTTTCTTTGTTCCTACATTTCTCCCTCCTTTCTTTGTTCCTACATTTCTCCCCTTTCTTTGTTCCTACATTTCTCCCTCTTTCTTTGTTCCTACATTTCTTCCCCTTTCTTTGTTCCTCATCTTTCTCCCTCTTTCTTTGTTCCTACATTTCTTCCCCTTTCTTTGTTCCTACATTTCTCCCTCTTTCTTTGTTCCTACATTTCTCCCCCTTTCTTTGTTCCTACATTTCTCCCCTCTTTTCTATTTTCCTACATTTCTCCCCTTTCTTTGTTCCTACATTTCCTCCCTCTTTCTTTGTTCCTACATTTCTCCCCTTTCTTTGTTCCTACATTTCTCCCCCTTTCTTTGTTCCTACATTTCCTCCCCTTTCTTTGTTCCTACATTTCTCCCCTTTCTTTGTTCCCTACATTTCTCCCCTTTCTTTGTTCCTACATTTCTCCCCTTTCTTTGTTCCTACATTTCTCCCCTTTCTTTGTTCCTACTTTTCTCCCCTTTCTTTGTTCCTACATTTCTCCTTTCTTGTCCTACATTTCCCTTTCTTTGTTCCTACATTTCTCCCCCTTTCTTTGTTCCCTACATTTCTCCCCTTTCTTTGTTCCTACATTCTCCCCCTTTTCTTTGTTCCTACATTTCTCCCTCTTTCTTTGTTCCTACATTTCTCCCTCTTTCTTTGTTCCTACATTACTCCCCTTTCTTTGTTCCTACATTTCTCCCCTTTCTTTGTTCCTCACATTTTCTCCCCCTTTCTTTGTTCCTACATTTCTCCCTTTCTCTTCTTGTTCCTACATTTCCCCCCCTTTCTTTGTTCTACTCTCCTTTTTCTCACCCCTTTCTTTGTTCCTACATTTCTCCCCTTTCTTTGTTCCTACATTTCTCCCCTTTCTTTGTCCCTACATTCTCCCCCTTTCTTTGTTACTACATTCCCCCCCTTTCTTTGTCCCTACATTTCTCCCCTTTCTTTGTTACTACATTCCCCCCCTTTCTTTGTCCCTACATTCCCCCCTGTCTTTGTTCCTACATTTCTCCCCCTTTCTTTGTTCCTACATTTCTCCCCTTTCTTTGTTCCTACATTTCTCCCCCTTCCTTTGTTCCTACGTTTCTCCCCTTTCTTTGTTCCTACATTCCCCCCCCCTTTCTTTGTCCCTACATTCCCCCCTGTCTTTGTTCCTACATTTCTTCTCCTTTCTTTGTTCCTATATTTCTTCCCTTTATCTGAACAGTGAAGGGCAGCAAGTTGACATATGTGGTGCACCAACATCAAAAGAGATTCAAACTTAGAATTGATTGCAACAATTTTGGTTCGTTGTTGTTGTTGTTGTTGTTGTTCAAAAGTCTGAGTAGTGGCACTGAAACAACGTATGAGAAAAGTAGGTTGACATCAACTTCGGAGGAGGGGTGGGGTGGAGTGTGGATACGGTGTGTGTGTGTGTGTGTGTGTGTGTGTGTGTGTGTGTGTGTGTGTGTGTGTGTGCGTGCGTACGTGCGTGTGTGGTGTATGTGTGTGTATGCGTGCGTGCGTGCGTGCGTGTGTGTGTGTGATGTGTGTGTGTGTGTGTGTGTGTGTGTGTGTGAGTGTGTGTGTGTGTGTGGTGTGTGTGTGTGTGTGTGTGTGTGTGTGTGTGTGTGCGCGTGTGTGTGTGTGTAATTAATAGAATGACGTCATCATAGCGAACGAAAACGAACATTTTTTTCATAGCAGTTCAAAAACCCTGATGCAGCACCTCGTTTAAAAGGTCTTATCGGAACACAGCTAAATCCGTGATGATAGAACTAACATATTTTCCAAACAATGATAAAACTATAGTAGTCCATCCGGCTGAACGATTCTCTCTCGACGCGCGGTGGCTGCGGTGGAGTCCGGAAATGCTTAGTGACTTGCGGCGAGAGGACTGGACTCCAACAAAGGCGAATAGTAGGAAAGCGAAGCCGGATACTTATCCTCTCGCTTCTTGATCTTTGGTGGTGTTCTACCGTTATCAAAGCTCAGATTACCGAGGACTCTCTTGGTTACCAAATATGAATGGTCCATTCGTAAACTTACTCTGGTCAAGTCGAGTCATGTCGTTTGTCGTCTAGCCATCCAACCACAGAGGTTGTGTCAGGGTTGGGAAAGCCAGTGAAAACCCAGAACTGTGCGGAAGTAAAACATGGTAAAACATTCGTGGGAGCAAGAGTTACGCTACATCATGGGAGCAAGAGTTACCGTGCCTGTTTGTTAATGACTGTTTTACGGTTCCTTGCCTCATTTAATATGTCCTTTCGTACCCGTCAGATCAACGTTACCTGTGTTTGTTGCTGTTCGTCCATGTGTTTGTTTGACCATATTCAAGATGGAAAAGGCTGTGGCAGTGTTGAATGAATGTTGAGTTGTGTTTGTTCCTTTCTCCAGTTGTTGTTGTGGCTGGGTAGATTTGTCCAGTGCGGGGTATATGGGCAAGTTTGGAACATCCTTCGTTTTTTTTTTTTTCGTTTTTTTTTTTTTCAGAGGGGGAAGGAGGAGGGGGGCTCTTTCTTTGCTCTGTGTGCTCTGTACTGTCATTTCTGCTAGGCGATTGGGTGTTGTAGGCAGTATTGTTTGGAGTTATGGACGTGCATCTATTTCACCATGGGAGCAAGAGTTACCAAACTTGTTTGTTATAAACATGTCATCTGTTATAAACATGTCATCTGTGATAAACATGTCAGATGAAAATCCTAAAGAAGTCAGATCCTAACGTGGACAATGAAAAAAGAAGTATAATGATTCGCGAAGGGGGAAAAAATGTTGATTTCCTATTTTCAAACCAACAACAGCAAGCGAGCAAGCAAGAAACAAACACACTAAGACAGGCAGGCAGCCGGTGATATTCGCTCGTATCTGAACATTTCTAAATCGCCTGCATTTGACATAATCACAACTTTCAAGTCCATCTGAAAAAAATACATATTCTGCGGACATTTGAGGCATTTGTTGTTTTGTGTACATCTGGAATGTTCTTGCCTCGCCCCCCCCCCCCCCTCCCTTTTTTTTCCCCGCAAATCATGAAAATGGAAATACTAACGGCAACGCGCCTTGTTACCCAGAATGTGTACGACCGATAGAGTCAGAAAATAATGGGAAATAAAACATCGTGTTTTTTGGGTTTTTTTGTTTTTTTTCTTTTTTCAAAATGTCCCGACCAAGAGAAGTTAACATTTTATCTTTCTCAAGTCCAGTAATATTAGATAACTAAACAGTGCTGTGGAATGGGGTACTGAGAGAAACATAAAAGTTCTATAAACGCCAAAAGTTAGCAGAAACTATCAGGATGATGCCATCGTATGTATTAAATCCATTGCCTTATTGATGCCATCGCTGTGACATAAAGTCATTACTACAATAAAGTCATTACGTTAATGAAGTCATCATTGAAACGAAAATACAACTATAAAAAGTGATTTCTTTAATAAAACCATCGCCACTATGAGACATTTACTTCCATAAAACAAGTGCTCTGTACAGTCATTGTCGAAAAGGTTCTTGCTTTAAATGTAATTATTCTAATAAGTAATTTTTCTGAGGTAATCATTGCTTTGATAAAGCCATTGCTTTGTCTACGTCATTACTCTAACAAAGTCAGTGTCATGATAATGTCATTGTTAAATAAATTCATTATTACAATGAACTCACGGGTTATAAAGTCGACCTTGGGATAGATCTATTGTTATAGAAACTCATGGATAACAAAGCCATTGTTCTGATAAAATGATTGCTGGAATAAATAAACTTCTGCATAACAAATTATTGGTCTAATAAAATCGTTGCTCTGACAAACTCTCTGCCGTTATAAATTGACTGGTCTTGTAGAGTCGGTGCTCAGATAAATTCATTGTTCCAATAAAGGCATTCTTCTGATAAACTCATTATTCTGATAAAGCCGTTGTTGAAAAACTTTCTAGCTATGATTAAAGCAATACATTCATTGCTCTAATGCAAGCATTGTTGAGTAAAATCGTTTGGATGATAAAAGTCATTGCTCTAAACACACACACACACACACACACACACACACACACACACACACACTCACACACACACACACACACACACACACACACACACACACACACACACACACACTCACACTCACACACACACACACACACACACACACACACACACACACACACACACTTCATTGCTTTGATGAACCTTCGTTGTCATACACTCGTTGGTGAATCCAGTCTATGCTGTAATAAATAACGCCATCCACATGCCAGTCAGCGCAGTGATGAGAAAATCATCGTTGAAAGAAAGTCATTGATATAATTACGTCACAGCCACAACCATGTCGCTGTTGAATTGTCATTGCTGGCATTGTCATTGTTTTCATTGAGTCCTTGTAAAAAATTTTTTTTTTTTTCGCGAACGCAGGCTGATACTCCTGCGGACACTCCCTGTATAGACAGGCAACGATTAATCCCATCTACCCAACAAAGGGAGTGGAGTTTTGTGTGTATGACCGGTTTTTTTTTGTTTGTTTGTTTTTTTTATCCCGCCATCAAGGCAGCCATACTCCAGCTTTGGGGAAGGTGCATGCTATGTGTAACGTGTCATCCATACCAACAGCCAAACTGGCCTTCTCTTCCAAAAGTTGGTGATGGGATTTGACGTGTGTGCAAGTTGTTATGCGTGCGTTCACACACGGAACCTCGGTTTATAGTCTCATTCGAAGGACTGTATGGGAAATGGAGTCAGAACCAATGTTAACTCCGAGGGAAAAATCCCCCTGTACCGAAACGGCCCGGCGGAGATTCGAACCCGCAACACTTGGATTACGAGTCCGGCGCTCTACCCCTAGGCTATTCCGGCCCTAAAATCCTTGTAGATAAATCATTGCTACAATACGTTCATGGTCATTTAAAAAGAAATTATGAAATCATCGCTGTAACGAAGTCATTGTTCAGCAACACCTTCGCTATAACAGTTTTGCTTTTCATGAAATCATTGCTGTGAGAGTTCTTGTTGAATGAAGTTAAACTTCGAAAAGAGAAACAAAACGAAACAAACAAACAAACCAACAAACCAAACCAAAAGGTATCGATCGGAGACTTTACAGCGTAGAAATATTCCACACGAGATTTTTTCATGCCTTAAAGAAAGATGTCATACTCTTTATTAGAGGTGAGTTGAGACGGTTTTTTGTTGTTGTTTTTTTTCTTTGTTTGGTGTTGTTGTTGTTTTTAAGAATTAAATAACTGACATGTGATTTCCAAGAAATATGTTGACACAACCTTTTCATTATTGTTGTTATCATGTCTAAGTGTGTGTGTGTGCGTGTGTGTGTGCGTGTGTGTGTGCGTGTGTGTGTGTGTGTGTGTGTGTGTGTGTGTGTGTGCGTGCGTGCTGCGTGCGTGCGTGCGTGCGTGTGTGTGTGTGTGTGTGTGTGTGTGTGTGTGTGTGTGTGTGTGTGTGTGTGTGTGTGTGTTCTTCGATGAAAAAATAAACGGAACCAAACAAATTTATCGACTGTTTTCTCTTAATGGGCTCACCACTCCACATTCGTCTGGAATATAAACAACTTAAATTGCCCCCCGTTTTGTTCTGTTACTTCAATAAAGTAAATCTCTCTCTCTCTCTCTCTCTCTCTCTCTCTCTCTCTGGCTCTGTCTGTCTGTCTGTCTGTCTGTCTGTCTGTCTCTCTCTTTCTCTCTCTCTCTCTCTCTCTCTCTCTCTCTCTCTCTCTCTCTCTCTCTCTCTCTCTCTGTCTCTCACTGTGTGTGTGTGTGTGTTGTGTGTGTCTGTCTGTCTGTTTCTCTCTCGCTCTCTCTTTCTCTCCTCTCTCTCTCTCTCTCTCTCTCTCCTCTCTCTCTCTCTCTCTCTCTCTCTCTCTCTCTTAGTTTTGGTTTTGCTTGTCAAGATATAGTCAATAGAGCCAAGAAGGCGGTCAATAGTATTTTTCATATTTTGTACAAGTTAGAGTGTAACTCGTTCAGTGTTTTTACAAAATTGTTTGATTCACAGGTACAGCCAATTTTACAATATGGTGCAGAAGTATGGGCTTTTGACAAAGGTGCCTTAATTGAAAAAGTTCACCTGTATGCGCTGAAGCGCTTTTTGAATGTAGACAGTAGAACGCCCAATGATCTGGTTTATGGTGAACTTGGACGATATCCAATTTATTTAAATTCCTATTTGAAATGTATAAAATATTGGCTCAAGTTAACAAGAATGAATGACAATAGGATACCCTTTAAAGGTTACAGGGTACTGTTGAGTTTAGATGATAACGGTAAAAGAACATGGGCTTCCCATGTTCGACTGTGTTTGAATTCATATGGATATGGTTTTGTTTGGGATAACCAAGGTGTAGAAAATATATCAGAATTTCTGAATTGTTTTAAACAGAGGATTATAGATTGCAGGTGGCAGGACTGGCATGACCATATGTATAATAGCGATAGATTTGCTCAGTATAAACTCTTTAAATCGACATATAGCTTAGAACCTTACATTGGGATAAAAATGAATAGATTTATCAAATGTGCACTGACAAAATATAGATTTGGCGTGTCTGATATCGCATGCCATCGCCTCAGGTATAGAAATGTTGCTGAAAATGAACAGATGTGTCGACTTTGTAACAGAGCAAGAGAAGATGAAATACATTTTTTGTTTTGCTGTCCTGCTCTGAGTGCTCTTAGAATAAAATTTATTCAACCCAAATATTACACCGAACCATGTAATTTCAGACTAATTCTCTTGCTGTCAACAAGGAATGAGAATACACTTTGGAAATTAGCCATGTATATTTACGAAGCAAATAAGAGAATTCAGACAGTAATGGCTTAATGTACTCTGCGTTTTGTAACATATCTACATTTTTTCATAATTTCATTGTGTTATGTATTAGGAATGTTGTATGATCAATGTATGAATACCCCTTCAGTATGGGGCTGTGGCCTTAAACTGAATAAAACATTCGCATTCTCTCTCTCCTGCCAGACCCCGGAAGCTGGAGGAGCGTCCACGACGAAGCTGACAGAGACATCACAGACAGCCAAACAGCCAGACAGCCACAGACAGACGGACAGACGGACAGACCAACCGATCCGAAAGAGAAGAAACAGACAGACCGAAGGTCTGGTGGACCGCCAGATTTTAGATGGCATGGATGCCGAAGGCCGGCAATTTCCCATTGATCTCTGCCTGCAGCTCGTTCCGGCCGCTGGGGGGGGGGGGGGGGGGGGGGGGGGGAGGAGAGAGAGAGAGAGAGAGAGAGAGAGAGAGAGAGAGAGAGAAGGACAAAGAGAGAGAGAGAGGTCACAGAGAGAGAAAAAGAGGACAGAGGGAGAAGGGTAGAGACACACAGAGAGAGGGATGGAGAGAGTGAGGGAGAGAGGGGGAGGAAGACACAGAGAGAGAGGGAAAGGGAGCAAGAGAGACAGAGGGAGAC
>CM065740.1:37752360-37754860 GCA_033310375.1 Conus canariensis
TTTTTATATCTCGATCTTTCACCTCCCTTTGCTCTGCCTGCCAGCATTAAGGGTAACATTGGTGTGGACCTCTTTTGCATTAGGGTGACCTCCATATTTTTTCTTTTTTTTTTTTCTTTTTCTTTTAATTGTGTGAACGTCCACATCAATCATAAGACCGCATACCTTCAGACAGAATGCGGCGATGATTATGCTGGCAGATTACGTTGAATTATTTTATTTTATTTTTTTTTTGGAAGATGTGTGAACGTTCAATTACCAGACTGCATACCCTCAGACACAAAGAATGCAGCGATGATTATGCTGGCAGATTACGCAGAATTTTTTGTTTGTTTGTTTTTATAACTGTGTGAACGTTCAAATCACGAGACTGCATACCCTCAGACACAAAGAATGCAGCGGTGATTATGCTAGCAGATTACGTAGAATTTTTTTTCTATGTTTAATAACTGTGTGAACGTTCAAATCACGAGACTGCATGCCCTCAGACACAAAGAATGCAGCGGTGATTATGCTGCCAGATCACGTAGAAAAAGCGCACCACGTCCCCTCCCTTCTTGTTCATTGAAGAAGGAAAAAAAAAAAAGGAAAACAAACAAGCAAACGCCATCGCATTTCAGCTCTCCAGAATCCAATAAGAGAACAGAGAAGCGAGAATGCTAGCGAGAAAAGCATCTCTTGGTTTGAATAAATCCATTTCCACTTTTGCATTCACATAGTTTTACAAGAAATGTCCAAATCTGAACACCAGCAACAACAAGCAACTCATCTCTTGCTGCAGAAACTTCAGTGTCGAAACGCGTTGCTGAAATACTAATGAGAGACCAAAACAGTCTTGCCTGCAGAAAAGCCAAGCGTCATAACGCGTTGGAAAAAATTCTATTCAGAAAAAAAAAAAAAAACCCAGCCATCTGGCCAGCAGAAAACTTTAGCATCGAAACGTGTCGTAAAATGGTTACTAGAAAAAAAAAAGAAGAAATGTTGGGCTTGCAGACGTTTGTGTGCGATGTTACTTATAAAAAAAAAAAAAAGATTTTTAAATGAGAAGAACCAAAATAGATAAACAAATAAATAGATAGATAAATAAATAAATAACAAATAAACAAATAAATAATAGATAAATGAAGAGATAAGTAAATAGAAATATCTTTCAAGAATAAGAAGAATAACAAAAATAGATAAACAAACAAATAAATGAATCGATAAATCAATCAATCAATCAATAGATAAATGAAGAGATAAACAAATGAAAACGTCTGGCTCGTAGAAGGCTTTTAAAGCGCTTTGAAACGCTTTGCTTCTGTACTGTCGCGTGTTCTCTCGCCCTTCGTTTATCGGTGTAGTAAACAATTCAGCGTTCGATTTCTGGTTAATTCCACAGTTGACCTTCCCGAATAACCTCCCAACGCTGTTTAATCCCGACCATCTGTCTGCAACCCGAAACCAGGCAGGAAGGGGAGGGGGGGGGGGGGATGGGAGGGATGTCGGGGGGGGGGGGGGGGGGGGGATGGGAGAGGAGGAGGTGGGGGGGGGCAAGTGTAGTAGTGGTGATGGTGATGGTAATGGCTCGCAGCTGCGGACGAAGCGTACCAGAATCTGATCTGCAGTACATCGTCAATGACCCGTACATGATTCTGTTTCAGAAACAATACAACGGACTCCCTTCTTTTTTTTTTTTGGGGGGGGGGGGGGGGGGGAGAGGGGAAGGGGGGTATGATGACATCACAACCGCCAGTTCACATCAACAGATGCTTCATATCAACAACAAAACAAACAAAAAAAAAAAAAAACTTTGCTTTTGAAGGAAGATGGGAACAGGAAACTATAGGCGGCATGCTTCACACTGGACAGGTGTCTTTGCCTCTCTCTCTCTCTCTCTCTCTCTCTCTCTCTCTCTCTCTCTCTCTAACTGTATACTGTCTGCCTATCTGTCTGTCTGTCTGTCTGTCTGTCTGTCTGTCTCTCTCTCTCTCTCTCTCTCTCTCTCTCTCTCTCTTCTCTTCTCTTTCTCTTCTCTCTTCTCTCTCTCTTCGCTCTCTCTCTCTCGCTCTATCTCTCTCTCCCTCTCTCTCTCTTTCTCTCTTTCTCTGTCTCTCCGACTCTTCCTCTTCCTCCCTTCTTCCCCCTCTCTGTCTGTCTGTCTGTCTGTCTGTCCGTCTGTCTGTCTCTCTTTCTTTTTCTCTGTCTCTGTCTCTGTCTCTCTCTCTCTCTCTCTCTCTCTCTCTCTCTCTCTCTCTCTGTGCGTGCCTGCGTGCGTGTGTGCGTGCGCGCGCGCGCGCGTGTGTGTATGTGTGTGTGTATGTGTGTTCAACACACGCTCAGAATGAATGACGAATTAGACCCCCCTTATGCACTCTCGTTCAGACCTTAGTGTCATCATTAGATATCCATTCCATACATGGTTATCAATTTCACTTTTTAAAAACAAATCCCTCTGAAA
This sequence comes from Conus canariensis, assembly GCA_033310375.1. Lineage (NCBI taxonomy): Eukaryota > Metazoa > Mollusca > Gastropoda > Neogastropoda > Conidae > Conus > Conus canariensis. Next base: position 37,754,801 of record CM065740.1, read on the forward strand.
ACTGCGCGGAGGCTTTGGGCAATAATCCCCTGGTTCTTCTCAGTTATGCAGCAGAGCAGT
>CM065740.1:37769860-37774860 GCA_033310375.1 Conus canariensis
AGGACCACAACGGTTTTCTTTAGGATAATAGATGTTTTCCTTAGGACAATAACTGTCTTCTTTAGGGTAATAAGTTTTCTTTAGGATAATAAGTGTCTTCTTTAGGATAATGATGTTTTTCATAGTCGATCAAAAGTGTTTTTCCTATTTCTCTGAGGACCAACAGTTATTATCGGCATTATTCCTAAAGATCACAACTGTTTTTAACATTTCGCTGGGGAAAACAGTTGTTACCCTTAAAAGGAAAAATAAAGTTATAAGAAAATAATAGCGACCCTCGGGATCACAACGATTTTTTGTTTATGTATTTGCTGTGCTATATCCGCGATCATAGCTGGGTTTTGTTTGTTTATGTGTTTGTTGTGCTATATCCGCGATCATAGGTGGCTTTTGTTTGTTTGTTTGTTTATGTGTTTGTTGTGCTATATCCGCGATCAGAGCTGGGTTTTGTTTGTTTGTTTGTTTATGTGTTTGTTGTGCTATATCCGCGATCAGAGCTGGGTTTTGTTTGTTTGTTTATGTGTTTGTTTTGCTGTATCCGCGATCATAGCTGGGTTTTGTTTGTTTATGTGTTTGTTGTGCTATATCCGCAATCATAGCTGGGTTTTGTTTGTTTATGTGTTTGTTGTGCTATATCCGCGATCATAGGTGGCTTTTGTTTGTTTGTTTGTTTATTTATGTGTTTGTTGTGCTATATCCGCGATCATAGCTGGGTTTTGTTTGTTTATGTGTTTGTTGTGCTATATCCGCAATCATAGCTGGGTTTTGTTTGTTTATGTGTTTGTTGTGCTATATCCGCGATCATAGCTGGGTTTTGTTTGTTTATGTGTTTGTTGTGCTATATCCGCAATCATAGCTGGGTTTTGTTTGTTTATGTGTTTGTTGTGCTATATCCGCAATCATAGCTGGGTTTTGTTTGTTTATGTGTTTGTTGTGCTGTATCCGCGATCATAGCTGGGTTTTGTTTGTTTATGTGTTTGTTGTGCTGTATCCGCGATCATAGCTGGGTTTTGTTTGTTTATGTGTTTGTTGTGCTGTATCCGCGATCATAGCTGGGTTTTGTTTGTTTATGTGTTTGTTGTGCTGTATCCGCGATCATAGCTGGGTTTTGTTTGTTTATGTGTTTGTTGTGCTATATCCGCGATCATAGCTGGGTTTTGTTTGTTTATGTGTTTGTTGTGCTGTATCCGCGATCATAGCTGGGTTTTGTTTGTTTATGTGTTTGTTGTGCTATATCCGCGATCATAGCTGGGTTTTGTTTGTTTATGTGTTTGTTGTGCTGTATCCGCGATCATAGGTGGCTTTTGTTTGTTTGTTTGTTTGTTTATGTGTTTGTTGTGCTATATCCGCGATCAGAGCTGGGTTTTGTTTGTTTATGTGTTTGTTGTGCTGTATCCGCGATCATAGCTGGGTTTTGTTTGTTTGTTTGTTTATGTGTTTGTTGTGCTATATCCGCGATCATAGCTGGGTTTTGTTTGTTTATGTGTTTGTTGTGCTGTATCCGCGATCATAGGTGGCTTTTGTTTGTTTGTTTGTTTGTTTATGTGTTTGTTGTGCTATACCCGCGATCAGAGCTGGGTTTTGTTTGTTTATGTGTTTGTTGTGCTGTATCCGCGATCATAGCTAGCTTTGGTTGTTTGTTTATGTGTTTGTTGTGCTATATCCGCGATAATAGGTGGCTTTTGTTTGCTTGTTTGTTTGTTTATGTGTTTGTTGTGCTATATCCGCGATAATAGGTGGCTTTTGTTTGCTTGTTTGTTTGTTTATGTGTTTGTTGTGCTATATCCGCGATCCTAGCTGGGTTTTGTTTGTTTGTTTGTTTATGTGTTTGTTGTGCTATATCCGTGATCATAGCTGGTTTTTGTTTGTTTGTTTATGTGTTTGTTGTGCTATATACGTAATCATAGCTGGGTTTTGTTTGTTTGTTTATGTCTTTGTTGTGCTATATCTGCTGTCATAGCTGGGTTTTGTTTGTTTGTTTGTTTATGTGTTTGTTGTGCTGTATCCGCGATCATAGTTGGGTTTTGTTTGTTTATTTGTTTGTTTTGCCTGTCCCTGTTAACGGCCCTGTTCTTCAAGACAACAACATGTTTTCTTCAGGAGAAACAAGAATAACAGTTATCACCCCAAGGAAAAGAGGCAGAACGACTGCAAGCCTCCGGGGAAAATAAGAAAAACTGTAAATTACCGTATGGAAGAGTGAAAGACAGTTGTTATCAAAGAGGAGAACAGTTATGGTACCTGGGGAAATGGTCAAGATCTTCGGGATAATAGCTTTTTCTTTCTTTTCGCTATTTTCCCTAAAGGTTAATGGCTATCTCTCCCCCCCCCCCCCCCCCCCCCCAGCCCGCCCGAGGAAACCTGGTATTGTCCGCCTTTTGACGCTAGTATGCTGCCATAGTGGTTTCCACCGAACAGTGTCGGCGACTGTGGGGTACGCTTGAACTATCTCCTGGCCTGAATGGCCCATACACGTGTCCTTATCACTTCTCCATCAAAACAGGTTAAAAAGAAAATGATTGTCTGCAGTCTAATGTCAAAAGCTAGAAAGAATAATATCAATGATAATTGAAAACAATGCCAGGTGCCTCAGCGGAATATTAGACCTTTTTTTTCTTTTTGGTCTCGTAATGCATTAATACGCATTATCACTGCTTCTAGTAACATCTACGGTAAATTACTGCAACAATGGTTTTCTATTTAAAAAAAACAAAACAAAACAAAAAACCTAACCTTCTGGCAGAAAATAAAATAAACCGTGCACAGTTGCAAGACTCGTATTTATTAAAAAAGGAAAAAAGCGAAGACGAACAACACCGCTGTTCGAAAAAAAACACACACACACAAAAAAAAAAAAAAAAAAAAACCCACTCCGCTGGCTCCCTGTCAAATTTTGGTGCCATCACAAGATTGCAGTAGTTTTCGCTGTCCGCCATTTTGATGGGTCACGTGCACCATATTTGTTTGTCTCGCTAAGCATATCCTAATCTTCCCGCGGACTTGGTTTTTCCAACAAAAAGCTCTCAAGCAAGACTTTTTCCCCTTTGATTAAGTTTTGAGATCACACTGCTCATGATTTGAAGCTGATGGATAAATGAATTAACAACTAAGATGAGAGAATTGAAGAAGAGGGTCTCGTGTCTACGACTTAGCAGATGTCTGACCTACGCATTAGCCCAACGCGCTGGTCAGACCTTGAGTGCCTACCTAACATTGGTTGTGCCATTTTTATCATTGTATGTGTGTGTAGTGAATGTAGGCTACGCATGTGTGTGTGTGTGTGTGTGTGTGTGTGTGTGTGTGTGTGTGTGTGTGTGTGTGTGTGTGTGCGTGTGTGTGTATGGATGTGTGGGCACGGGCCCATGTGTGTATGTGCGAGCGCAAGTGTGTGTATGATGTGCGTGTATGCGTATGCATAAGTGTGTGAGCACCCTCCTGTATGGCAGCGAGTCTTGGACTTTGCGTGCCCGTCAGGAGCGAAAGCTCAATGCTTTTCATATGCGTAGCCTACGACGCATTCTGAACATCACCTGGCAGGACAAGGTCCCAAACAACACTGTCCTGGAAAGAGCCGGATGCACCAGCATGTACACGCTGCTGAAACAGAGACGTATGCGCTGGCTCGGCCATGTCGTGCGCATGGATGTCGGACGGATCCCTAAAGACCTCCTCTATGGAGAACTTGTGCAGGGAAAACGTCCCACAGGCAGACCACAGCTGCGATTCAAAGACGTGTGCAAGAGGGACCTAAAAGCCTTGAACATCGACCAGAACAACTGGGAAGCAACAGCCCTCGAACGGTCAGCCTGGAGACAGACTGTGCAGAAAGGTATCTCCAAGTTTGAAGAGACACTCGCTCAGCAGCACGGGGAAAAGAGAATGAGAAGAAAGGCTGCAGCCCAGGCAGACAAACCAGCGTCAGACTTCATCTGTACCCTCTGCCACAGGGACTGTCATTCCCGCGTCGGACTGGCCAGCCCACACCGTCGCTGTACCAGAATAGACACCTAGAGCGCAACTCCATAGTCTTCCGAGACCGAAGGATGCCTACTACATGCGTATGCATAAGTGTGTGTGTGTTTGTGTGTGTGTGTGCGCGCGCGCACGCGTGTGTGCGCGTTTGTGTGTGTATGTGTGCGCGTGCGTGCACGTGCGTGTGTGTGTGTGCGTACGCGTGTGCGTGTGCGTGTGCAGGAGTGCATGTGTGTGTGTGTGTGTGTGTGTGTGTGTGTGTGTGTGTGTGTGTGTGTGTGTGTGTGTGTGATTTGTGGGCTTGTGTGAGCATACGCATGTGTATGTGTACATATATGTGCGTATGTGTGTGTGTCTGTATGTGGGCGTATATGCATGTGCGTATGTGTTGTCTTCAATTTAACGTCTGTCCACATTAAGTGATGTTAGACGAATGCGTATGTCCGTATGTGCATGCGCGTTTGCGTTCATGTGTGTGCGAGTATTTGCGCACGCGTGTGGGTGTAGGTGTGCGCATGCACGCATGTGCATATGTGTGCGCGTAGGAGCGAGCGCATGTACGCATGGGTTATGCGCTTTCAGCTTCTTAGGTCCCTACAATTTCCTTACAAAGCCTCAGGAGCGGGACCCTTCGGGATACCGGAAGACCTGACTATCTGCTGATAGGGCAGTTTGGGGGGGGGGGGGGGGGAGGGGGGGTCATCTGGACTGAAGGGGGAGATGGGAACAACATAGAATGGCCCAAAACTGCATGTGGTGGTGGGGGGACAATTTGGGCGCAACAGTCCGGAGAATGCAGGCTGGTCGTACCGGCCCAGGGGGACAGCCTAGACAGGGGGACAGTTTGGGGTTGCGACACCGGAATGAGGTTGCGGGGGATAATGGCCACACGCCACAAATGAGGATTTCGCATCCAAATCAGGACAGAATCTATGTAAGCGTTTTGAGGCGTAGCCTAAATTTGAGCCTTAGACTGATGGGTAAGTTAATAAATAGCTCAAATGAACACACACACACACGCGCGCGCG
>CM065740.1:37787360-37789860 GCA_033310375.1 Conus canariensis
AAGTGAACTGATAAATTTAGGAAACAAAAGCAATAGTCCTCCAAAGGGAAGAAAACAGTATAGAAAATCACAGTGCCACTCTTCTAATTTTCGGCCACGTTGCCTTTTTCAAGAGAAAAAAACAAAAACAATGCAACTACGTGATGTCCATCTTTGGCAACTGGTCAGAGCATTGCATAGTTGCATTGTTTTTGTTTTTTTTTCTCTTGAAAAAGGCCACGTGGCCGAAAATTAGATGAGTGGCACTGTGATTTTCTATATTGATAAATTTTGATTTTTGATTTTTGCATTGTCATTTACATGTCATAGATCTGACCCCATTCAGATGGGGCCATGGCCTTACTGAATAAAATACCGTTCTTTTCATTCATTCATTCATTCATTCATTCATTTATTCATTCATTTATTCATTCACTCATTCATTCTCTCTCTCTCTTTCTTTCTCTCTCTCTGTCTCTCTCTGAGTCTCTCTCTCTCTCTCTCTCTCTCTCTCTCTCTCTCTCTCTCTCCAGAGACTCTGTCTCTTCTTTCTGTTGCTTCACTCCCCCACCCCCACACTCTGTCTCTCTGTCTTTCTCTCCGTCTCTCCCTCTGACTCTGTCTCTGCCCCCCCCCCTCTCTCTCTCTCTCTCTCTCTCCCTTTCTCTCTATCGGTCGTTCTCCATTCCTGCTTCTACCCCTCCCTCATACACTCTCTTCCTCTAATTACATTTTGCGATTTTCATTCTAAATTGCTGTGTGTTCATTGTTGTATATGTGTTGATGTGCAGTTCAATGCATTGTTTTCCTTCATATACTTACGTACCTTTCCCTTGTTTGAGGGCTAGATGAAAAAAAAAAAGCCACTGACTTGTGTTAATTCATTTCCCTCAATAAACAGCATTTCGTTCGTTTGTTCTCTCTCTCTCTCTCTCTCTCTCTCTCTCTCTCTCTCTCTCTCTCTCTCTCTCTCTCTCTCTCTCTCTCTCTCTCTCTTTTAAACCTTACTGAATTACTCCTGTGCGTGAGGACATAGGAAATGTTACGAATTTATTTGTTTTTGTTAACCTTTGATTCGATACACACCAGGAATGAATGTGTACTATTTGTTTGCAGGAAAGGAAGAGGGAAATGTTTTTGTTCTGTTAGCCCCCTCCCCCCTTGTCAAAAGACCTCTTTGCTAATGCAATGTGACAACAAAATATCAAAGTGTCAAAGTCCTCCCCTCTCTCTCTCTCTCTCTCTCTCTCTCTCTCTCTCCTCTCTCTCTCTCTCTCTCTTGTTTATACAATATCGATTAGGAGAAAATAGGCGAGGATCACCATAGCAACAATTAGCCCGAAAACCTGTTATCATGTCATTTCATCCGAAACAAAAATATTTGTCAAAAATGCATCCCTATATGGACAGACAAGTATTAATCCCATCTACCCAACAAAGGGAGTGGAGTTTTGTGTGTATGACCGTTTTTTGTCCCGCCATTAAGGCAGTCATACTCCATCTTCGGGGAAGGTGCATGCTATGTGTAACGTGTCATCCATACCAACGGCCAAACTGGCCTTCTCATCCGAAAGTTGGTGATGGGATTTTACGTGTGTGCAAGATGTTATGCGTGCGTTCACATACGGAACCTCGCTTTATAGTCTCATTCGAAGGACTGTATGGGAAATGGAGTCAGAACTAATTTTAACTCCGAGGGAAAAATCCCCCTGTACCGAAACGGCCCAGCGGAAATTCGAACCCGCAACCCTTGGATTACGAGTCCGGCGCTCTACCAACTGAGCTATTCCGGCCCCCATAATAAAGTATAAAGGCTGAGGGAAGATCATTGTGCGTGCGAGGTGTGTGTGTGTGTGTGTGGGGGGGGGGGGGGGGTCGTTTCTTTTCAGATGTCTACCGAGACAAAAAACAAAACAAAACAAAAAAAAACGTTGATCGTTGATCAGCAAGAAAAGAGGGGGAAAGCGGAACGGGAGGGGGGGGGGGGACGTTGAGAAGGGGGCAGAGAGAGGGAAGAGAGTGTGGGGGTTGGAGGAGGCGGGGGTGGGGTGGGGGTATCAGGAGAATTCATTTACTGAATTAGGCTACTGACCACATGGTTGCTGAGCAGGATTCGGGGTAGAGGAGGGCGGAGGGGGACATGGGGGTGGGGGGGGGGGGGGTGGGGGGGGCGGGGTTGGTGATGTGGGATTTGGAGGTTGGGTGAAGGGTGGGTGGATGGATAGGTGGGGGGAAATGGATCCAATTTTGTCTCAAAGGTCAAACGTGGCCATACCATTTTTTTTTGTAGTTGAGAGTAGAGAGAGGGGGCGATGGGAGAGGGGTGGGCGATGGGGGAGGGGTGGGCGATGGGAGAGGGGTGGGCGATGGGAGAGGGGTGGGGATTGGGCGGGGGTAGAAGGAGCGTGTGTTTTTGGAGAAGGGAGATGAAGTGGAGGGGGGGGGGGGGGGGGGGGGGGGACATTTCTTTGTAGTCCGTCAGCATGTACCCAGACTGTGACTCACGAATGTTATAACTCAA
>CM065740.1:37794860-37807360 GCA_033310375.1 Conus canariensis
CAATACTCGCTTAATACATCAAGAGCATGCTGTAAACCACAAAAAGAATCTGCAATAATAACAATATCATCAGCATACACAAGTAAAAGTAAACCACACACACAGGCACACACACAACACACACACACACACAACACACACACACACACACACACACACACACACCCACACCACACACACACAGAGAAGGCCAGTTTGGCCGTTGGTATGGATGACACGTTACACATAGCATGCACCTTCCCCGTAGTTGGAGTATGGCTGCCTTAATGGTGGGATAAAAAAAACGGTCATGCACACAAAACTCCACTCCCTTAAAAAAGGGGAAAAGAGAAAGAAAGAAAGAAAAAAGGAAAAACAGAAGAAGAACAACAACAAGAACAAGAACAAGAAAATGAACACACACAACACACACACACACACACACACACACACACACACACACACACCACATCATGTGTGACATATTTTCAGTTCCTCTGCTTTCAAGTTTCTTTCTTTCTTTGGTTTTTTCTTTACTTTCCTACCTTTCACTTTCCGCCGGTGACCTTGCAAAAGCAGACCTCCTACCCCCCCCCCCCCCCCCTCCCCCCCCCCCCCCCCCCCCCCAAAGCCCAGGACAGAGAATGCCCGAGGTGACAGACAGGACAGGCGCCATCCTTGTCCCTCGACTGCCACCGGTTCCCTCCCCCCCCCCCCCCCGCCCCCTCCCTGAACCCCTTTCTCCCATCCCCACCCCTCACCCCAACCCCCTCCCCTACCCCATCTTCTCACCCACCCCTCACCCCATCCCACCCCACTCCCCCATCCCCCCCCCCCCCCCCCCCCGACCCCCCGATTCTGGAGACCCCGGGCCTGACACCAGCGGACTGGTTGCTCTTTGTTGTCACCGGACTACACACATAACAAACAACGCACCACACCTCTACCTCGGGGAGGGGGTGGGGGTGGGGGAAAGGGGTGAGATGAGGGTAGAGGGTGAGGATGGGGATGGAGAGGTGGCGTTCTGTATGGCATCACCATCGTCACCAATGGACAATGACAGGGGGCCGGAATGGTTCAGTGGTAGAGCGCCGGACTCGTAATCTTGGTGATCCTGGGGTTGCGGGTTCGAATCTCCCGCCGGGCCGTTTCGGTACAGGGAGATTTTTCCCACGGAGTTAACATTGGTTCTGACTCCATTTCCCATACAGTCCTTCGAATGACACTATAAACGGAGGTTCCGTGTGTGAACGCACGCATAACATCTTGCACACACGTTAAAATCCCATCACCAACTTTCGGAAGAGAAGGTCAGTTTGGCCGTTGGTATGGATGACACGTTACACACAGCATGCACCTTCCGCGAAGTTGGAGTATGGCTGCCTTAATGGCAGGATAAAAAAAGGTCATACACACAAAACTCCACTCCCTTTTTGGGGTAGATGGGCTTAATCCTTGCCTGTCTATACAGGGAGTGTCCGCAGGAGTATCAGCCTGCGTACGCGGGGAAAAAAAAAAAAGGACAATGGGTTTGTGGTGATGAGTGCTGGCGAGTTTGGTCCTGAAGTGTGAAAGGCTTTGTGATGTCAGTAGACGTGCTGGATAACTATTTTGTTACGATGCCCCCACCACCCACCCCACCCCACCCCACCCCACCCCACCCACCGCTAAGTGTTTGTCTTCATTGTTTATTCATTTCGTAACCCTTTTTTTAAAATCATTTAGCTGTGGCTGCTCTTTCATGTTACAGTCTTTGACTCTGAGTTTTTATCTTTTCAATTTTTCTTCTTCTTCTTCTTCTTCTTCTTCTTCTTCTTCTTCTTCTTCTTCTTCTTCTTCTTATATCATCACGTTTTCATCTTTTTTTTTCAGGGATAAGGGTGGAGCGGTAGGTAGGTGGGAGTACGGGTTGTGATGGAGGTGGCTTCCTCCTCTACTGTCGGCCTTTATTTTCCAAACTTACACAAGATAAAACAATAACAACAACAACAACAACAACAACAAAAGAAGAATAATAATAACAAAATGCAAAAAAAAATAAACGAAAAAAAAACAACAACTAAAAACGGGGGAGGAAAGGAGTGTTGATAGAAGAAACAATACTATCCAGTGGCAAACTTTCACGCCAGAATGCATTCTGCAGGCTCAAATTATAATCTAAGTGTCTATGTTTATTTAGCCCAAGTACACTCACGGTGCGAAATGGAAGGTGCTCCACATTTTTCGTACAAAAAACCTCTCTCTCTCTCTCTCTTCTCTCTCTCTCTCTCTCTCTCTCTCTCTTCTCTCTCTCTCTCTCTCTCTCTCTCTCTCTCTCTCTCTCTCTCTCTCTGGGTGTGTTCGTGTTTGGTGTCGCCTGTTTTATGCGCGCAGTCTGTTTACTTATGCACACATCTAAATCTGCGTTCTACTTGCCTACTCCCCAACACGAGGCTAAGAAAGAAATAAACAAACAAACAAGGAAATCGACAAATGTACAGAACATGACTCACATCAGATTATGATTATGTAGATGTTGTGAAGGGATGGAGGAAAGGGAGGGTGGGTAGGTGGGATTGGGGGGGGGGGTTAGGGAGGGAGTGGGAGAGGAGTGGGACGGGGAGGTGAGGAGGAGGAGGAGGAAGGAAGGAGGGGGCGTGTCATAGGGATGGGGCAGGAGACAGAGGTGGAAGGGGCACACCCTGGGCTAGTGAAAGAAGACAAACTGAATTAGCCATGCCCGGTGGCTTTTGCACCTGGACCGTTGGGTAACGGGCACCGGGCACCCCTGCTTCGGTTCCAGAGAGGGAGGATGAGGAGGAGGAGGAAGAGGAGGAGGAGGAGGAGGAGGAAAGGGTCTCCAACAGTGGCACCAGACAGGCAGACAGACACAGACAAACAAAGGAGTCCTGGGGGTGTCAACTGCTCTGCCACTCACAAGGGTTATGAGGAAGGACAGGTGTCCTCCGCGTTGAGACAATAGTGGGCTGTGTAGTGCGTGTTTGGGGAGGGGGGGGGGAGGGGAGGTTTGTGTGTGTGTGGGGGGGGGGGTGGGAGTGGTGGTGGTGGTGATGGTGGTGGTTGTGGTGTGTGTGTGTGTGTGTGTGTGTGTGTGTGTGTGTGTGTGTGTGTGTGTGTGTGTGTGTAGTGTGTGTATGTAGTGTGTGTGTGTGTGTGTGTGTGTGTGTGTGTGTGTGTGTGTGTGTGTGTGTGTGTGTGTGTGTGTGTGTGTGTGTGTAGTGTGAGAGAGAGAGAGACGAGAGAGAGAGAGAGAGAGAGAGGTGCAGGGGGGAGGGGGTACAAAAAAGCAGAAAGAAGGACGGAATGACTAACAGACAGACAGTTTATTCTTTTTTTAAGATAAACATTCTGTCTTTCCTTTTCTTCTTCTTCTTCTTTCTTTCTTTCTTTCTTTCTTCTCCTCTTTCTTTCTTTCTCCCCATAGAGATATAGATCATTCAGTACATAACCGGCACGATGAAATCATCACGCAAATAATAGATAACCTTCAAATAAATCCAAAATAAAACACATTCAGTATAAAACTACTTCAAACTGACTACGCAGACAAAGAACGACAAAGAAACAAACAAACGCTATCCAAACTATACAACAGAATGCGGGTGTGTGCCAACCAGTTCAAGAATATTTCCGCTGGTAGTAGTTGTTCTTTGCGCAATAAGCCAATGAATGCGTCAAGACAAATACTCTTTTTTTTTTTTTTTTTTCCTTTTCGCTTCGACATTGATTTGTTGCCAATAAATTAATATAGGCTATATTACAATTCTCTTCGATTTCGATTCTTTTCTTGAGGACAATGCCAGCTTCTGTAGAATTTAACCCAAAAATTTTAGGTTCAAACACGCAAAAATATTTTCCACATATTCGTCCCAGATATCTCCTATCTCGTTTCACACACTCAAGAATAAACAATTTCAATAGCAGTGGAGCAAAGCATAATATTTGATCATATATATATACACACATATGTATATACATATATATCAAAGGCATCATTTCCAAACAACGTGCTTTAGTTTGATCAGATAGAAGTTAGATGTACCTGGAGATTGAGAATGCCGTTTGTTTCGTTGACCGATCAGAGAAAGTTACTGTTTATCGTGCATGACGGTATGTATAGAGTAAAAAGAGTTTGCTTTTTGATCTACTCCAGTCCCCACAGAGGGCATTTGTCCTGGTTTGGATTCATTGGATTTTTAAGCTGCAAGAAGCTGAAAGGGAGGATTGGTGAGAAGAAGAAAAACGTGACGAAGAAGAAAGGTGTTAAATCATAAATACTAAACCTTTCACTGACAGCAGTGGGAGTCGCTGAGTTCTGTATTGTGAATAGTTGTATTGTGACCAATTGGCAAAGGAAGGAGAACAGCAGCCCCAACTGGAGCAGGAAGTCTCTTTTGAAGAAATAAAAAATATCAACAAGGAGAAGCAAAAGAGAAGATGGCTTGAGCAGCACCCAGACTTCAACAAGAAGGACGCATACTACCTGCTGCCCAGATCAGACCGAGTGAGCATTGTGAGACTGAGGACAGGGCACTCCAGACTGAGACATCACATGTTCACAAAATTCCACATTGGCGAGACTGCAAGTTGCCGATGCGGTACAGCCCCTATGACAGTGGAACACTTCCTGAAGGACTGTCCCCACACATGAAAAGCTGAAGGCAGAGACCTGGCCTGCCAACACACCGATGAGGGGAAAGCTCTATGGATCACTGCAGGGCCTCCGCCGTACAGCAGCCTTCGCCAGTGCCTCTGGGGTTCCTGTCTGAGTGAACGAGGAGGAAGAAAGAAGAAGAAGAAGAAGAAGAAGAAGAAGAAGAAATTTTGTGGACAGAACTATTTGTTTTGCCCGTCTAGAGTCAGCTTTCGACTGGCGGTTGAGAATCTTCAGCCTCCCTGAGGCAGCCAAAGCAAGCGCGTGAAGAGCAGAGTAAGGAAAACTGGAAGAAATTGCCACAAAGAAATAAGCAGCTAAAGTAACTAAAGTCAGTGTGGAAGGAAATCTTTGAATCTATCTTCAGGATCCAAAACAGGATGCAACGCAGTTCAAAATTTGCCAAGAGCGTTGTTGTTGTTGTCGTACCCTGACTAAAAGACTCCATGGATTATTCGAAGAGCCGAAGCACTTGAACACTAGGGCACAAATGCATCCTCCATTTGCCACCTCCCTTGTTTCATAATCCAAGTATCTATTAGTGTCCTGGGTATTGTTCATCTCTGTTTATCATTGTCCTGAATGCTGTTTCTCGTGCGTGAAGAAGACCTAAGATGTTGAAACGTGTCGTGCTTTGTCTTGTGATTTATTTGTTCCCATTGTGTGGCGGACTTACTAATAATTCTTTTTTTAAATTAGAAATTGTTTCAACCTCACTTTGAAACCAAGTGTTTTATTAGTTTGGTTACTGAAAAAAACAACGAATTCGTTCTCCTCAAAACCTCTGCCGGATTTGTACTTTTGACATTTTCTTGAGAAACATTTCATTTATTCGTAACGTCTCTTTCCCCCAACGGAATTTGTTCTCCTACACGAAGCGGTATGTTTCTGCCCGAGCCAGCTGGCTGATTTACGGTTTTGTTATCACTTTGTTGGAATGATCAAAACAATCAAGTCCCTATCCATACACCGAGGAAAGTCATAACTGACACGGCGTAAAACCCGAACCCTCCAACCCAGGGCTTTTGTCACGTGACCAGCCCAGCGGGGGAGGGGGCCCCAGCCAGCCTCGTGTTACGACACGCACAAGGGAGACAACTGCTCTGGGACGGGGGCACAAACTCACCGACGGAACAAAGACTTACGTGACCCCCAAAGTTCGAGCATCGGAGGGGGGTAAATGCCAGCCTATAAAAACTTCTCATCGAATTCCACCCAAACCCCACCCCTCCCAGCAGACCTTCTCCTCCTCCCGCCCCTCCCACTCTCCCTGTCGTCTCTTCATCCCCCCCTCTGTCCTGTCCTGTCCTGCTACCCAGGGGAAAAACTGTCGTCGAATTGTCTCCCCTCGCTTGTTACTGCGGCGGACGAAGGGGGGACCAAAGGGAGAGCATTGAAGCTGAGGCGAGCCGGCTTGCAGAAAGTAAAGGAGAAAGTTAATTGTTCTTGTTTGGATCCAGGAGAGGGCGTGGTTCCGCCGCTAGCTGTGTCGGGCACAGAGAGGTTTTTCCAGCGAATTCCCAGCAGTTTGTTATTAGTACTCGAGTGCCATGCAGTCGATTGGTGTGGGAAGCTCTTTGACTTTCTTTGGCTTCCGGGGCCTCCACCCCCACCCCCACCCCCCTCCCAAAGGAAGGCGTGCTGCTCTTCCCTGCCGAAAAAAAAAAAAGCACCTCGACAGAACAATCCCCCATCACGGAATCACGATCGCGTTCTGTCGAGTTCCTGAAGCGACATGTTCGACTGTTCAAAGCAAATTGGACGTAGTTTGTCTGCAGTGTTTTTCCTAACTTGGGCAAAGTATACTTATTTCTGATGATTCTAGGTGAGTTGAAAGCCAAAGAGGGGAAGTGCGGGAGATAGGGGGTCGGGAGGGGAGGCAGAGGGGGAGGACGTGTTTTCTTCTGGGTGTTCTGGGGGAAGGGGTGGAGGAGGGGGGGATGGGAAAGGTGGTGTGGGGGTGGTGAAGGGGGGATGGAGGTTGTGGAAAGGGGATGCAGATGACTGCTATGGGTGTGAGAATTCAGAAGAAGAAGCAACCTTGTTATCCGTCGGTTTCCTTCCCCCCCCCCTCCACCCCCCCCCCCCCCCTTTTTTTTATGTATACTTGTGTTTGTTTTGTAAGTGAGACCGGAATGGTGGGTGGAGTGGATTGGAGGTAGGGTGGAGGGTAAGGGTGAGACATAGGGATGAGTGGGGCGGCGGGGGAGGGGGAGAGGGGGAGGATTTGGAGCGGCGCCGAATCGGTTAAAAAAAATCAAGGTTCCTCTGTTAAATTAAAGGATGAGACAAAGTGATTTACTGGTTCTTGTTGTTCGGGTCGTAACTTTCGGAGTATTCATTACAAAAAAAGAAAAAAAGGCTTGAAGGAGTGAGCTTTCTTTGAAGCGTGTGCGCATACGGAACGTGGGAGGAGGGAGGGGGAGTGGGGGGAGGGGGAGGGGGCAGGGGGACGGGAGAAGTCACAATATATAACATCTGATTTGACATCACTTCCAAGCTCTCCATCATGCAGCATGTCATCCCATGACAGATGGATCTTGGGGCTGCAAGGAGAGTCACATGAAGAGCAATACCGCCGGTAATGGAAGTGGTAGTGGTAATAATAGTAATAAACTAGCAGCAGCGACAGCAGAAGCAATAGTAGTCGTAGTGATAGCCGTAGTCATAGTCGTCGTCGTCGTCATCGTCGTTGCGGTGTCGTCGACGTCGTCGTCGTCGTCATAGTCAGTCAGTCATTCCCTTGACCGCTGGGGTCGTTGGGGGGACGTGATGAGGCAGCCGCCGTTTCTCTCCAGGCTCTTCTGTTGGTGGCTGTCTTGAGGAGATCTGGCATGGTCATTTTGGTCCAGTCCTTTATGTTGTCGGACCAGCTCTTTCTCTGCCGACCTCGTCTGCGCCCTCCTTCAACGGTACCTTGAAGGATGGTTTTGGAAAGGGTGTTGTGACGAATGACGTGGCCAAACCATGCCATCTTCCGTCGTTTGACGGCTGCCAGAAGTGGTTCGTGGGGCCCAACTAGGTTAGTGACCAGGTTCCGCACATAGTCGTCATAGTAGTAGTAGTCTAAGTAGTAGTCGTAGTAGTAGTAGTAGTAGTAGCAGTAGCAGTGGTAGTTGAAATAGTGGTAGTAGTAGTTGTCGTAGTAAAGCAGCAGCAGCACTAGTAGCAGTAGTAGGAAAGCAGCAGCAGCAGCAGCAGCAGCAGCAGCAGTAGTAGTAGTAGTAGTCGTAGTCGTAGTAGTAGTAGTATTCGTACCCGTAGCAGCAGCAGTAGTCGAAGTCGCAGCGGCAGCAGTAGCAGCAACAGTAGTAGTAGTAATAGAAGTAGTCGTCGTACCCGTAGCAGCAGCAATAGTCGAAGTCGTAGCGGCAGCAGTAGCAGCAGCAGCGGCTTCGGTTGTAGTAGTGGAGGAGGTGACCTATCAGGGCAGTTACATCGTGAAAATCGATTTCGATGCATGTTTGATGAAACAAACAAACAAACAAACAAAAAACCTTGATATCAAGAGATCAGTTTCTTTCAAGCGTACACAAAGCGCCTTAAAACTGAATACATTTTCCAGAGAAATATTCAGATCATATGAAAACCATTAATTTATTTATTTATTTGTTTATTTTTTATTATTCATTTATTCATTTCTTGATTCATTTATTTGTTTCTTCATTTGTTTATTCATCTATTTTTTGTTTATCTATTTATCTCTCTATCTATCTATCTAGCTGATAAGAAAACTTTGCTGCACCTCTTCAGAGCTTTGGTCCGTTCAAAACTGGACTATGGTTGTGCTGTGTACGGCTCTGCAAGACCGTCTTACCTAAAACTCTTGGACCCTATCCACCATCAAGGGCTTCGTCTCTGTCTTGGAGCATTCCGCACCACCCCTGTATACAGCCTGTACGCAGAGGCAGGTGAACCCTCACTATCCAACCGCAGGCTGAAACTATCCTTGAACTATCTCCGACTGTTCTCTGAACCAGAAAACCCTGCCTATGACTGTGTTTTTAACCCTCAGTTTCAAAGTAAATTCGAAAAAAAATCCCACTGTATTCCTCCGTTTGGATTTCGTATGCAGCCTCATGCGCAGAATGCAGGTCTTGATCTAGAGTTGTGTCTGACTTCTCCAAGTTTCCAGATGAGCCTCCATGGACCTTTTTAACACCAGAAATCTGCTCTGATCTTGCTGCTTTTTGCAAAGAATCCACCAGTTCTCTGGCATACAAGGCATTGTTTGCCGATCTCTGTACAAAATTCCCATCCTTTCAGAAAATATTTACTGATGGTTCCAAGTCTGAAGATGGAGTGGCCAGTGCAGCCTATTACTGGTGCTCCTTCTCAAATGTTATTAGAACATATTCCACCAGATACTTCTGTTTACTCTGCTGAACTTACAGCTCTGGTTCTGGCTCTGAAGATAATCTCTCAATCTACAAACAAGGACTTTCTGATTTTGTCTGATTCGCTGTCAGCTTTGGAGACGATAGCTGGCCGTAACCTCCATCATCCTGAACTTCTACACTTTTTTTTAACTTTCTACTTCGTTGAAAGCGGAAGGTCACAACATTGTTCTGGCTTGGGTTCCCGGTCATGTTGGCTTCGGGGGGAATGAAATGGCTGATCTTTTGGCCAAGAATGCCACAACAGGGAAACTGTCTAGCATATCTATCCCCTACACAGATCAAAAACCGAAAGTTAATGATTATGTCAGAGACCTCTGGCAGGAGGACTGGAATTCACAGACGGATTACAAACTTTCAAATCCGTCGAAACCTAGTAGAGTTCCTTTCATCTACCTCTGGTGGTCGCACAGAAGAAACGGTTTTATGCCGGCTGCACACCGGCCATTCGCATTTTACTCATTCATACCTTTTAAAGAGTGAAGAAGCTCCGTGGTGCATTCCATTCATGTACCACTCACAATGAACATATTCTTTTAGAGTGTTGGGATTTGCATGATGTGAGACATAAACATTTTACAGCAGATTCCATGAAAACCTTGTTCAGAAATGTTCCTCCTGGTGTGATCTTTGAATGTTCGAAAGAGATTAACATTTTTCATCTGATCTGAGATGTTACAGTGGAAAGGTTTTTAACAAAATTTTGGGTATAAGATGTATTTTAAAGGTTTGTGTGCATAAATGACTTATGAGTTGACTTCAACGCGGTGACAGCCCTGATATGGCCTTTTCTACGGTCGGCTGGGTTATAAACAACATTACCTTACCTGACCTTATCTATTCATTTATTCATTCATTCGTTTATTTTAGATACATAAGTGTGAGGTTGCTGATGTTAAATAATCATCATGCCATTGAATATAAATCACTGAGAGTGTTTCCCCTTTCTCTTTCCAGCTTTGTGTGTGTGTGTGGGGTGTGTGTGTGTGTGTGTGTGTGTGTGTGTGTGTGTGTGTGTGTGTGTGTGTGTGTGTGTGTGTGTTTTAATATACATAAATGTGAGGTTGTTGTTGTTGTCGTCGTCGTCGTCATCGTTATTATTGTTTTTCGCCTTCTTTTCTTGTAGGCTGCATGCACTATATTAAGCCATTTGCAACATGAACCTCGAGTTTCACCTTACTCCCAGTTCGGAACCACGCACATCCTCCCATCAGTCTGACAAACCTGCCATTTCTGCGAGGAGGAGGAGGAGATCCACCCCCATCCCCCACCCCCACACCCCCACACCCACCCACCTCCACACCCAATCTCCCGCCTTCCCTCCCTCCACCCCCACCCCCATCCTCCCACCCCTCCACCCCACCCACCCACCCCCAGTGCCTCCTCCCACTTTCTCTCCCCCCCCCCCGCCCCCCTCCCCCCTACACACACCGTGTCACGACACCGAGGAAAGCGCTGTTGACATGCACAATCGGAATCGTTCAGCCTAGTCTGGAAGTCTGGAAGCAAAGGCAAAGAAAGGCAGAGGCAGAAGTGAGAGAAAGCGGAGAAGTCCGTCCCCCCCCCCCCCCCCCCGTCCCCCCTCCCCTCCCCCCCCCCCCCCTGCGCCGCTTCATTATCTCCTTCTCCCGGGGTCCTCCACCCTTCTTGCCTCGGCTTGCCTTGGCTTGCCTTGGCTTGCCTAGCCTTGCCAGTCATTTTTGCTTCCAGTCGATCATTTACACCGTGTGGGCAAAACAAAAGGGGGGCACATTATTTTCTCCTCTATCCAAGGAACCTCAGCTGCTGCTGCTGCTGATGCTGCTGCTCCTCCTCCTCCTCCTCTACTGACACTGGGGCTCGAGGCCGCAAAAAAAAAAAAAAAGGAGAAGAAGAAGAAAAGAAAAAGAAGAAGAAGAAAAAGAAAAAAAAAAAGGGAACGAAAGAAAGAAAATAGACCACAAAAAAAAACCCCGTCCCTGTGGCTTGGTGAACCTTCTTCTTCCTCCTCCTGCACAGGCTACACACCAAAAATAATTAGTAATGCACCAGGGCGTTGTTTGATTGAGGAGCCGAGAAGTATTTCTAGACTGGCGCAGTTGGATTGTTTTTGAGAATTTTTTTTATTTTGTACTGTGTCTGAAAGTTGATTCACGTCATTATTTTTCATACGGCCATCAAGGTACAACAAGCTAGGTGGTTCCAAGCAGACAGAGTGAAAATCCAAGGAATGGGATTATTTTGTGTCTTGGACCTGGCGCAAAGACAGAGTCACGGGTGAGTGCGAAGGCCTGAAATGTGTGTCGACTACGGGGAAAGTCATGCATTTGAAAATTGTTTGGTGAAGATCCCCCCCCCCCTCCCCCCCAAAAAAAAAAACAGGGAAAATAATTGGTGCGGAGTTGTTCTTTTGATCAGTTATCAGCTTAACATTATAATTAATGCTGGCTGACATTTATGGTAGGCCTCAAAACGCTAACATAGATTGTATAACGTTTTAATGAAAAAGCCTAATTGAGGCGTGTGGCCGGCCTTTGCCTGGCTCGGCCATTGCACGTGCGAAACTAAACGATGCATGCGCCAGCCGTGACAGTCCAAGAGGAGGCCGACCCGGCCAGGCCAGACCAGGCCAGACCAGGCCACTCCCCGTCCGCGAAGAACTCGAAACCGCAGGTGTCGTCGTCGTCGTCGTCGTGCGCGGTGTGTGTGTGTGTGTAGGGGGGGGGGGGGGGGGGGGGGGGGGGGGGGGGGGAAATTTGACGTAACGAGAGAGCAGGTTATAATTTGATTACACGCTTATTGGAGCAAATTGATCTCGTCCGGTTATTTCGGGCACAGAGGAGGAGGGAGGCTGGTTCTCCAGTCTGTTGTTTGTGCCCGTGGAGCGTCTTCTCCGTGAATGGCGTGATGCTTGGGTTGTCTCTGGAGGAGTTCTGGGAGGGATCTGGTTTCAGGCGGTCTTTTTTTTTTTTATCCAGTTGAGTCTGCGACCTGTGCAAAAGAACACTGTATTTCAGAAGATGTGATGGAAAATAACAGGAAAGCAAGAAAAGTCATTTGGAATGGTAACAATCGTTGAGAAACGGTTCGCTGAACAAGAGAAATGTTGCTACTTTGGCTGTATATTTTTTTTTCTGTTGTTGGTTTTGACGTTTGTTATGAAGGGTGTGTGTGTGTTGTGTTGTGGCTGTGTGTGTGTGTGTGTGTGTGTGTGTGTGTGTGTGTGTGTGTGTGTGTGTGTGTGTGTGTGTGTGTGTAGTGAGTGTGTGTGTATGCTGTGTGTGTTGTGTGTGTGTGTGTGTGTGTGTGTGTGTGTGTGTGTGTGCGTGTGTGTGTGTGCGTGTGTGTGTGTGTGTGTGTGTGTGTGTGTTGTGTGTGTGTGTGTGTGTGTTGGTGGTGGTGGTGGTGGTGGTGGTGGTGGTTGTGTGGTTGTGGTGGTGTGTGTGTGTGTGTGTGTGTGTGTGTGTGTGTGTGTGTGTGTGTGTTGTTGT
>CM065740.1:37814860-37817360 GCA_033310375.1 Conus canariensis
TGTTTATTTGTTGTTGTTTTTTGCTTTGTCTCTTTTAGTTATTCGTATTGATTCATCTGTTGGACTTCCTGATTCACCAAATCATGTTATCTTCCTTACGATCGGTATCCCAGTGAAACGGCAATTCGCTGGTCGAAAAAAGTATCTGCATAATATATTGCATAAATAAAGACGACTTTCTAAAGAACGTAATCTTTTAAGTTCAGATTCTTTCCGTTTTTAAGTCCACTTCAGCTTTTCATACAAACACAAGAATGAATGCTGCTTTTCAGGGCTAAAAGTCAAAAAGAAAATGTTTACTTCTTAGGTGCTGCCATTGTTATCCCCCCCCCCCCCCCCCCTTCCCCGGATGTACCCAAAATTACGTCTTCTGATTGGTGCACGAAATGACCCAGCATTCTCTCTCTCAGTGACAGCCCCCGGAAGGGTCGTGTGTGGTGGATTTGCTGGCTCTAACGAAATGAAAACTGAAACAGACTTAGTTTCCAAACGAGGTGACCGAGAGCGGAAAATTAAGCAAATTTTAAACAGAAACGATATCAGTTCCACCACACGACACAGGCAAACAGATAACAGGGGAAAAACAACACAATGCATTTCGACCTCTTGGGTCTCCTTCAGGCAAACACAAACAATATTTAGGACAATGAAAACGAAGAACGGGCAACCACTTATCTTCTCATAATTTTTGGGGGGCCGAATATGAGAAGATAAGTGGTTGCTCGTTCTTCGTTTTCATTGTCCTAAATGTGTTTGTCTTTGCCTGAAGGAGACCCAAGAGGTCCAAATGCATTGGGTTTTTTTTTCCTGTAATCAGTTTGTCTGTATTGTGTGGTGCAACTAAGACCATTTTTTTTTCTTTTTTTTTTCTTTCTTAATTTGAAACAGACTTTGTGAGTCAACAAAGCAGACAAATTGTCTTAAACACACGAAAAGAAAGAGATTCGTGCTAGTATTAACGTTCATTCAATACGAAATAATACAAAAACAAAAACAAAAAAACAAAAAGAAAAAAAGAAAGAAATGTCCATTTATAGAGAGGAAGACAAATTACTGTGTGTAATTTGGATTTTTTCAAAACAAAATTACCATCATCATCATCACAATTTATGTTTCTTTTCCAAGGAAGGAGTAAAAAAAAAAAAAAAAAGATTGGGGGAAAAATGGTATAATGGAGACCCTTCACGAAGAAAAAGCAAAACAAAAACAAAAAAAAAAAAAAAAAAAACCAAAAAGAAGGGAAACATAAAGAAGAAAATGATGTGATAGAAAAGAAGAACAAAATGCTGATCGGAGGCCCCACAAAAATATAATACAACGAAAGCCACAACAGAAAATCACATTAAAAGAAAAGAAAGAAAAAAAAAGAAAAAAAAAAGAAAAAAAAAAGAAAAAAGAAACGGAAACTGAAATTGGTGTGCTGTGAAAGAAGGTCGTTGCTCTTGTGTCTTTGTCTCCTCGTCCGTGTTCTCTCTCTCTCTTCTCTCTCTCTCTCTCTCTCTCTCTCTCTCTCTCTCCTCTCTCTCTCTCTCTCTCTCTCTCTCTCTCTCTCTCCGGGTCCCATCACACAGAGTCACATAGAGAATGGGCACTGTTGCCAGACTCACCAACGGTCAACAGTGAGTATTAGGTCGCCATCGGGTGACCCCCCTAAGAAGACACCGCATCGCTGATGGTCAGTCAATGCCGTGGTGTTCAGTAGGACCCTGTTCTGATCCAACACACGCAGGGGACCATGTGTTAAAGCCTTTCTTTTCTATTCATTTTTGTATTTATTCATTTATTTTTTTAATTCAATTTTGTTTTATTTTATTTTTTAATTTGTTTTTTGTTATTGCTTTTTTTCATTTATTTATATCATATATATATATATATATATATATAATTTTTGTTTTTGGGGGGGTAGGGGTGGGGGAGGGGGGTGGGTAGGGGATGGGGAGAGAGGGGAGAGATGTGGGCAAAGATGGACTTTGGTTTCTCGCCGGGGATTTGCATCTTAACGACGGCGGGTTCTTCCTATTAGTGGTAGCGAGCGATGGAAGTATTTTGGTGTATGTTGTCGGTTTTTTCTTCAGTACCCACTCTCCCGTTTGACAGGTCGGGCAGGTGTCATGGATGCTGCACTGCATGCACGCGTGGTCCGATGGACGTGCGTCCAGTGAAGGATTTCCAAGGGAAGAATGTGTGTGTGTGTGTGTGTGTGTGTGTTGTGTGTGTTGTGTGTGTGTGTGTGTGTGAGAGAGAGAGAGAGAGAGAGAGAGAGAGAGAGAACCACAGACAGACCCCCTCCCCATCTCTATCAAACCCCTCCTCCAGCACTCCCCCACCCATCCCATTCCGCCCCGCATCCCCCCCCCCCCCCCCCCCCCCAGTCCTCACACATACACATCCGTATTATTATTAGAGTTTTGTCCCGGTTTTCACGTGCGGTAAGACAAGGGCACATCCAGCCCTCTAGAATACACAGACCGGAAGCGGTCTGGTCTGGCATCAGCAGGAT
>CM065740.1:37827848-37830348 GCA_033310375.1 Conus canariensis
GGGTCCGGTTGGTAGAGAGAGAGGGAACAGGTTTCAGGAAGAGAACAACCGCATGTGTCTGAACCACAATTGTACTCCATAATATTCTCGTCATCCTGCTCTTCCTCCTCCTCCCCCTCCTCCCCCTCCTCCTTCTCTTCCTTATCATCAACAATAACAATATCACCATTTCTCTTAGATCTAGTTGCAAAGTGAGACGACTGCAGGCGGAAATCCAAACAAATCTTAAATAAATGTTAGCGAACCGCCCCAAAAAACGTGGACAAACGAATCACAAGACAAAACACGACGCGGTTCGACCTCTTAGGTCTTCTTCAGGCAAGATACAAAACAATTATTACAACGAAAATGAACGAGCAATCACTTATCTTCAATCTCTCCAGTGCAAGAAGCTAAGTGATTGCTAGTTCATTTTCGTTGTAATAGTTGTTTTGTATCTTGCCTGAAGAAGACCTAAGAGGTAGAACCGCGTCGTGTTTTCGAAATGCGTCGTGTTTTGTCTTGTGATTCGTTTGTCCACGTTTTTTGGGCGGTTCACTAACATTTATTTAAGAATCATTTTTCTTAGTAGTCTTATTTTACTTACATTTAGATTTGATTTCCACATCCAGTAAACATGATACAGCAAAGGGGAATAATCGTCCTTGGAGAATGGCTGATTTTCTGGGAAGATCGCGCAGAGGGTCGTGGAAGATGCCTTTTTATTTCAATTTATTTATGTATTTATGAATTTACTTATTTACTCACTCATTTACTTATTTTGTCTATTCATTTATCTATTTATTCATCCATTCGATCATTCATACATTTTGAGAGGGGGGGGGGGGGGGAGTCATTACTCAATCTGAGACAGGTTCCAGGACCAAGAATTCATTGTCGTTTTGAAGGTGGTAGTGATGGCGGAGGGGGAGGGGGGAAGAAAGGCGGGGAAATGAGTGCATGGGATGGGAGGAAGAATGGTCTGAGTAGGTAGCGTGAATGAATGATTTGTGAGTTGATCTTAACGTGGTGACAGCCCTGATATGGCCCTCTGCGGTCAGCTGGGCTATAAGCAACATTACCTTACCTTACTAGGTAGTGTTCGGAGTAAGAGTGGGGGGGGGGGGGGGAGAGGTTTGTGTGTGTGTGTGTGTGTGTGTGTGTGCGTGTGTGTGTGTGTGTGTGTGTGTGTGTGTGTGTGTGTGTGTGTGTGTGTCTGTCTGTCTGTCTGTCTGTCTGTCTGCGTCTGTGTCTGTGTCTGTGTTTATGTGCATCTGTCTCTGTGTTATTGATAATCACTCATGCACTGATTCTACATCTTTGAAATTTATTCAGAATCTACAGATCACTGAAACACAACAACCAGCCAACACCAAAATGACCGGGAGTCAGAACGAACGGCAAACAGCGCAGTGTCTCCTCCGTTGACTGACCTCATCGCAGCCCACCCAGCCTTGACTTGCTAGCTAGCGGCCCAGTGACTTCTACAGGACAGGTCAGTGAGCGGCTGTGTACGGATGGGTGGTCTGAACGAGCTGACTTATTTACTTTTGCCCTACGACCCCAGCGAAGCATGTGGCCATAGACACCAGCTCTCCAGGGGATTCGTATGGGACCATACCAGCTTCAAAAGTCGATAAGAGCCGGGTTTTTTTGTTTGTTTTTTGTTGTTGTTGTTGTTGTTTTAGGAGAACAGCTGTCGTCTCTCAGGAAAACAGTGTTCAGCTGTTATCCCTGAGGATCACAAGAGTTTCCCCCAAGTTATTAGCCGTTTTTTCCCCTTTTCCCTAAGGATCGCAAATGTTTTTCATGTTTTCGCGGGGAAAGCAGTTATTATCATCAAGGAACACAACTAAAATAGGAAAGCAATTGTAGATCATCGGGATCACATCGAATTTCTGTATTTTGCCGATCCCATCTGTGCTTCCCATGGTAAAAAGCGGTCATAGCTGATTTCCTTGTTAACGATGTTTCCCCCGCGATAATTCCCGTTTCCCGCAGGAAAACAAGAATAACTGTTGCTATTCCAAAGATAATAGGGGCAACAATTTGGATCCTTGGAGAAAACAGGGAAAACGGTCATCATTCTCAGGGAAACCAGAGGAAACAGTTATTATCCTCAGGGAAACAGGGAGAACAGTTATTATCCTCAGGGAAACAGGGAGAACAGTTATTATCCTCAGGAATACAGGGAAAACAGTTATTATCCTCAGGGAAACAGGGAGAACAGTTATTATCCTCAGGGAAACAGGGAAAACAGTTACACTATTAGGGAAACAGGGAAAACAGTTATTATCCTCAGAAGAACAGGAAAAACAATTATTATCCTCAGGGAACTTGGGGAAACAGTTATCCGCCATAGGAAAACAGTTATTATCCTCAGAAAAGCAGGGAAAGCAGTTACTATCCTCTGGAAAACAGGGAAAACAGATATCATCCTCAGGGAAACAGGGAAAACAGTTATTATCCTCAGGGAAACAGGGAAAACAGTTATTACCCTCAGGGAAAACAGTTATTACCC
>CM065740.1:37840348-37842848 GCA_033310375.1 Conus canariensis
TCCAGCACTCTAGCAGCAGAATAACAATAGCAATAAGAACGACAGTATCACTACTACTACTATTACTAGTAACAACAATAATGATAACGATGGTGATGACAACATGAACAACAACAACGACCACAAAGCGACAGTCACAATGGTAGTCGTAGTAGTAGTAGTAGTAGCAGCAATGTAAGTCTAAAATCCATAAGTCTAAAATGTCGTTAGTTTTACGGTCTTGTCATCCGTCTTCCGTTCACCTTCCCCTACCCCCACTCCTCCACCCGTAGACATGTACAGCCTCTAACTCAGTTTATAAAGTATCCTGATGTGACCAATACATGACGTATAGTATGTACTGCGAAGTATTGTACTACATTGCGAGCGAATGTGTATGTGTTCGTGCGTGTGCATGTCTTGTGTGCATGAAATACATACTAAAGCTAATCTGACAACAGTCGAGTTTCAATCAGCCAGTGTGTGTGTAAGTGTGTGTGTGCGTGTGTGTGTGTGTGTGTGTGGTGTGTGTGTGTGCGCGCGCGCGCGTTGTGTGTGTCTGTGTGTGTGTGTGTGCGTTGTGTGTGTGTGTGTGTGTGTGTGTGTGTGTGTGTGTGTGTGTGTGTGTGTGTGTATGTGTGTGTGTGCGCGCGCGCGTGTGTATGTGTGTGTATGTGTGTGTGTGTGTGTGTGTGTGTGTGTGTGTGTGTGTGTGTGCTTTTGAAGCTCCTCCCAAACTACCTGGATATCCACCTAGATCTACCTGAAGGTATTTAACACCACTCAACGCCCCTGACGATGAGGATTAGCAGATTTAACAAAAGAAGTGTAAATACATCCAGATGATGTAAATCTATTCAATATACTGCAACATGTTTGTCACAGTCGGATTCACTTTTGAATCGAACCATGCCGTGCAGCATTCCTTTGTAACCCCTCCCCCCCCCCCCCCCCCCCCTCCCGCGCCTTACTCCTTCTTTAATGTGTTCTTTTCGTGAATTTTGTATTGTTTAGGGCTACAGGAATCAACAATAGCGAACGGACAAAAAGTGAACAGGTTAACATCATCAATGGGCACAAGGAATAATTATTCCAGAGACGAAGAAATAAACCGAACAGCATTCAAAAAACTGATAACACTTGACTGGGTCTTTTGGGGGAACAACTCTATAATTTGAGGGTAAAGTAGTAAAGACTGAAACAAAACGTGGAGTCAAAAGGGAACAAAAACAATGTACAACGTTTCGACTCTTAAGAGTCTTTTTCAAGTCTTTTTTTTTTCAAGTTGAAAAAGACTCTAAGAGTCGAAACATTGTACATTGTTTTTGTTCCGTTTTGACCCCACGTTTTGTTTCAGTCTTTACTACTTTACCCTCAAATTATACAGTTGTTACAGCATTCCAAACATTCTGAATTATCCATCCCCCCACCTCCACCACACACACCCCCACCCCCAACGTTCTACCTACTCCCCCGCCTCCCCCTTCCCGTCCTCCCCCTCCCCTCCCCCCCCTCCCCCCACCTCACTTGTGACAATCAATCATACACCCAGCGAAGCGAGAGGTGTCATTTCCTGTAACCTCCACGCCCCCTGCCGCTTCCTTCATGGCCCTGATCAGGGACAATAACTCCCGTGCCCTCTGACATCTGCCATCGGTTTCTCGGACATTATCATCAGCTGCCATCTTACCGCGCACAGCGCCGGGCTAAATGGGCCCGGCCCTCATGACTGGCCAATAAAATAACCGCCAATCGTCCTCTCCAAACGCTTTTGCCTGACTTGTCAATGTGCGCTGCGAGGCTTTGCGGCTAACCCAACCAGAAAAGAAGCAAATCTGCTTTTGGAAAAAGGACAAAACGGTCTTGATTCAACAACATCTATGATTTCTAGTTAAGAGTAATTGTTTTCATTAAGACCTGAAATAATATTTGCCCTCCCTGTGTCAATGCTAACAAAGAAGAAGAAATGTTAACTTGGGACTTGAGAATCTTTTTATTTTGCGTATTTTAAGATGTCTGTGATAATCTACAAATAATAATTAAGAGCCAGGAAGGCAACAGTTACGGGAATAATCAGAAACAAAAACAAACATTTATTGTGTGGATAAAATGTAGCATGTGTTTTGAACAAGCAAGCCAAGGAAATCGTTCCGTTTGTTTAATTTCATGGTAACATGAACACGCAAGAACTTGATTGAATACACGAAGAAAATCAGTCAATGAGTCCGAACTTCAGCGCCGATTTCGCTAAAAACTGTACCAACAAGAGCTTATTTTGATTATCAATGGTTGCATCAGATTTCACGAAAAAGAAAACAAAATCAGTGGGATGACTAAAAAGACAAGCTCCGGAAGAAACTAAATCACTACAAAACACAAGTTTAAAACCGTACGCATTTTCTGCATATTGGAGAGAGTTTCTTTCCTTTGGGTTTGATCAGACTTCCATTTTAAATCAGGCCAGGAACTTTCCGATCGACGCAAGGCAATAGTGTTCATCTGAAAGTAAGGGAGATAATTC
>CM065740.1:37847848-37850348 GCA_033310375.1 Conus canariensis
ATCTTTGATGATCGTAACGACTGAAGATCTTTGATGATCGTAACAACTAGAGGTCTTTGATGACATCATTAACTGCAAGTCTTTGATTATCTTAGCATTTGGAAGACTTTGATAATCTTAACTACTGGAGATCTTTGATGATGTTAACAGCCAGAGGTCTTTGATTATTTCAAAGACTGGAAGTCTTTGACGATCTTAAGAACTGGAGGTATTTGATGGTCTTAACAATTGCAAGTCTATCATGATCATAACAACTGGAGGTTTTTCATTATCTTAACAATTAGTGGCTGTTCAGGATGTTAGCAACTGGACGTCTTTCATAACCTTTACAAATGGTCGAAGTTTTAGACGATATTGAGAACTAGAGGTCATTGACAATTTCAGCAACTTCAGGTTTTGAAAGTCTCAAAAATGTTACGTTTTGAAAAAAAATAAAGATTTCAGCAACTAAAGGCTTTTGTCGATTTAAAAAAAGAGGTGGCCTTCAACAATCTAAACAACTTAAGGTTCTGGAAGATTTAAGCAATTAGATATCTTGGACGACGGAGATTACGACTGTACGTAAGTCTGACAATCTTGGCAAGTGGAGATTTTGGACTGTGAAAGAGTTTGGAAGAACGTCTTTGAAAAGAGACACAAAATTCCAGAGGTAAAATGAAAATTGTTTTGAATGCGGATTGTGCATCGATTTTTGGGTATGAATATTCCGTTGTATTCAGCAAATCGCTTAACCCTACACGTATATCAATACCCATCAGTTTATTAGTTGATCAATAAACAAAGAAACAGATTACAAAACGAACTTTATATTTTTACAAAACAAAACTAAACAAAACCACCAGCATCACCACCACCCCAAATAAAAAGAAGAAAAAAAAAGAAAGAAAGAAAGAAAAAAAGTTTAACCAGTCCAATCCACGATTAAGATTCTTTCCCTTGATAATCCCTTTATGTAAACAGGATGAATGTTATTTTCAAGCACTGAGGTTAAAAAAAATGAACATTTAGAAATGTTATATATCGCTCAGATGTTCTTTATTCCCCCCCCCCCTCTCCTACCTTCAGGGCAACATAAGTAGTAACGGTCCCGGGTTGGTGAGGATTCAGAGAGCGAGTTTCAGGCTGAACCAAACTGAACGAGAAATAAATGTTGGCACCGAAAAAAGGCAACGTGTTGTCGACATCCCTTGAAAGAACACCCCCCCCCCCCCCCCCTTGTCGTTCTGATAAAAGACACACGATAATGACAAAACAGCATCACGACAACTCCAGGGGCTGCAGTCGAAACGAGAAGAGGCAGACGGGGTCAAATAGAGTTAAAAGCAATTATCATTGCACGAAAACGAGCCTTGCCTACCGCATGGCGTCGGTCAAGGCAATGATGCGATTCACAATAATTGTCCAGCAGCCTCCGTGCCGAAAGATTCATCCCTCGGAGTTGTCTTCCCCTGGCTCCTCATGAACTGTGTCCGGTCTGCTTATCCAGGCGTGGATGTGAAAGACGGGGATTAGAGAGAAGCACCGTGCACTTCATCTGGGTCCTTCCTGCTGTCGAGCTTAATCCACCTTTTTTTTTTTTTTTTGTTAATTGTTCGGTCAACGGGAATTTTGGACAAGTGGCTGCTTCTCCCGTTAATACAGTAATTGGACTGCGGCAGTGGCTGCTTCTCCCGTTAATACAGTAATTGGACTGCGGCAGTCGCTGCTTCTCCCGTTAATACAGTAATTGGACTGCGGCAGTCGCTGCTTCTCCCGTTAATACAGTAATTGGACTGCGGCAGTCGCTGCTTCTCCCGTTAATACAGTAATTGGACTGCGGCAGTCGCTGCTTCTCCCGTTAATACAGTAATTGGACTGCGGCAGTCGCTGCTTCTCCCGTTAATACAGTAATTGGACTGCGGCAGTCGCTGCTTCTCCCGTTAATACAGTAATTGGACTGCGGCAGTCGCTGCTTCTCCCGTTAATACAGTAATTGGACTGCGGCAGTCGCTGCTTCTCCCGTTAATACAGTAATTGGACTGCGGCAGTTTCTTCTTCTTTTTTTTTTTTTTACTTTGGGCGTACAGAGAGGCAGTCTTTTGTGGGTATAATTCTGCTGTGACATCTATCTGTCTTGGCTTATGTAGAATGGTGAGGTGCTCGATTTCTAAAGACTGTTGAAAATTGCGCAGGGTAGAAATGTTGAGGAAGGGGGAGAGAGGAGATGGAGGAGATGGAGGGGTGTGGAAGAGGCGGTGGGGGGAGGGGGGGACAGCTGATCACTTCACAAGCAGTAAGCGCCGTTTCCTCGATGTTGTAAGATCTGGTTTATTTACTGTTTTATCTACGTTCGGTTTACATGGATGATGAAAGCCAAACTGGCAACAAACAGTGATGATTATATCTAATCTCTTCTCTCTCTCTCTCTCTCTCTCTCTCTCTCTCTCTCCTCTCTCTCTCTCTCTCTCTCTCTCTCTCTCACGCACACGCATGCACATGCATACACACACACACACACACA
>CM065740.1:37859562-37864562 GCA_033310375.1 Conus canariensis
AAAACCCCAAACTTTGTGTGTGTGACGGGGTTTTGTGTCGCGTGCTTTTTGTGTGGGGTTTGTGTGTTTGTGGGTTGTTTTGTGTGTGTGTGTTGTTGTGCCGCGCGCGCATATGGAAAATGCGCGTCGGGCGAAGGTAAAAAAAGGGAGTAATACATCAAGTGTTATGCGATGCTGTGTGCATATCAGTTATATGTATGTTTTCCCGGAAACAGTTTAACCTGACGATTCACCCCAAAGGGAAAGGCGAAAGTCTAAAGTAAGCTGGGCACTTACAAACAGTCGTTTTCTCCAAAACAAAACAGGGGCGCACCCCAAAAAAAAAAAAATACTGCCCCCAAGGCCTTGTTTAAAAGGAGTCTAGTATTTATAGACTGGCACAGTTCGATTGTCTTAACATTTGTAGTGTGTCTGAAAGTTGATTCTCCTCGTTTTCTTTCATATGACCATCAAGGGACAGGTCAGGTGGTTCCAAGCAAGACGAACATTAGGGGAAAGGGACAATTTGGGGGATACTAGCTGGCGCAGAGATAGGGTCACGGGTGAGGGCAAAGGCCGGAATAGCTCAGTCGGTAGAGCACCGGACTCGCAATCTTGGTGATCCTGGGGGTTGCGGGTTCGAATCTCCGCCGGGCTGTTTCAGTACGGGGGGGAGGGGGGGGGGGGGGGGGGGGGGGGGTCCTTCGGAGTTAACACTGATTCTGACTCCCAAAATGTCCTTCGAATGAGGCTATAAACCGAGAGTCCGTGTGTGAACGCACGCATAACATCTTGCACACATGTAGAATCCCATTACCAACTTTCGGAAGAGAAGGCCAGTATGGCCGTTGGTATGGATGACACGCTACCCTGCGTGAAAAAACAACAACGAAAGAATGAAGGAAGTCAGGAAACTGAGTGAACGATATTGACTGGATGACACGGGAAACGACTGAATGAAGCGCCAGCAGGCAGCTCTTCAGTCGGCACTACCCAGGGAGGCAGCCCGTTGTGTAAACGAGAGCGTGGATTGTAAAGCGCTCAGAGCTAGGTCTCTAGCCGAGGATAGGCGGCTATATAAGTACTCATAACAATAATCATCATCATCATCGTAATGATAATGATAATAATAATAATAATAATGATTATAATAATGATAATAATAATAATATAATAATAATCATATAAGATGTGACTTCAAGCAAGGTGAAGGTCGTGTACCTGAAGATTGTGAATGGAGTCATCTGTAGAAATCCCCCAAAATAGGTAAAACGACTGGTGTTGGGGTGTTCTTTTGATCACTTATCAGTTTAACATTAAATCCTGGCTCAACTGTATGCTAGGCCTCAAAGCGCTTACATGGATTATGCAGTGATTGGGTGCAACATCCTAATTGTGGCTTGTGGCCAGCGAACGGCTTGATATTATCGAACACCCGCGCCCTCCCTTTCTCCCTCCCCCCCCCCTTCCCCCGCCTTTACCTCCTTCGCCCCCTTACCACAACCCCCGCGTGCTCCTTTCTTCCGTTCCAACCTCTCCGTCCTCCCTTCCATCCATCACCATCTTTCACACACCTTTTCTTTTCAGGGTTTTCATGGAGTTGTGTGTGTTGTGTGTGTGTGTGTTGTGTGTGGTGTGTGTGTGTGTGTGTGTGTGTGTGTGTGTGTGTGGTGTGTGTGATAATTATTTGCGAAAAATTGTTGGGCTACAATTGTTTCCGCCACAACTAACTGGCGTTTTACATACACACAAGCATGCGCGCGCACGCACGCACACACACACACACACACACACACACACACACACACACACGCACATACACACACACACACACACGCACATATGCACGCACGCACCACACACACACACACACACACACACACACTTGCGTGCGCGCGCGCACGCACACACACACACACACACACACACACACACACACACATATGTATACACATACACATGTCTATATGAGAGAGAGAGAGAGAGAGAGAGAGAGAGAGAGAGAGAGAGAGAGAGAGAGAGAGAGAGAGTTCTTAACAAAGGACAGAAGAACGATTACACACACAGGTTTTCTTCGCATCTTGTCCTCAGAGAAAAGCAATAGAATAAAATGATAACAATATGTGAACAAAAGACAAACAGACCGAAAAACAGACAGACGGACGAACAGACAGACTGAGAGAGAGAGAGAGAGAGAGAGAGAGAGAGAGAGAGAGAGAAGAGACTGACAGACAGAGAGAAAGAGAGACAAACAGACAGACAAACAGACTGACAGACAGAGAGAAAGAGAGACAAACAGACAGACAGACAGGCAGAGAGCGCACCAGTGACAATTTTCACAACCAGGCGTGTAAGCAGCTCGTTTATCAAGCGCGTTTCGCTTTCACGCTCGCCCACACATCACACGTTTTCTTTGAGCCATAAGTTATGCAGACAACGCCGACAAAGCGGTTGGGCAAATACAAAAGAGAGAGAGAGAGAGAGAGAGAGAGAGAGAGAAGAGAGAGGAGAGAGAGAGGAGGGGGAGAGGAGGAAGGTGGGTGTCGATAGTGAGAATGATAGGTGAAGGGGACCGAGGGTGCGGTGAGGAAGGTGGGTGGGGGGTGGGGGGGGGGAATGAGACGTGCGGAATAGGTGGAGGGTGGGGGGGTGAAGGGGTGGAGGAGAGACTGGGAGGTAAGGAGACGGGGGGGGGGGGGGGGGGGGGCAGTATTCCGAAACCAAGACTAACAACCATTTGGCAGGCGAAGGCACTTACGGGGTTGACCACCCGTAACGCACACGTCAAATATCATTGGGCCATTCATTGCCGCCGCTATTTCCGGACAGCTTCGGCTCTTTCCGGTCGATTCCGTGACGAAACGGCGTCGGAAGTGGTGTATCCTTTCAAGCGCGCCCGACCCCCCTGACCACGATTTTCCCGTATCGATTTTTGCGCACCTTTTTTTTTTTTTTTTTTTTTTTTTTTCCCCCTTCCCTTCCCTTCCCCCTGACAGCGATAAAGGACTGCCAGGGGGAGACGATTTTGCTGCTATCACGGTCATCTTGAATTCGATCCAAGATGAAGGCTGGGTGCATCCAACCCAACCAGACCATAAAACAAATAGACGAGCACGCAAACGAACGAACGAACGGACGAATGAGAGAATGAACGAGCGAGCGAACGAACGAATGAGGGAATGAACGAGCGATCGAACGAGCGAACGAACGAATGAGCGAACGAGCGAGCGAACGAACGAGCGAACGAACAAGTGAACGAGTAAGCGAGTGAACGAGCGAGTGAACGAACGAATGCGCCGCCAAACATTGATGAGTCTGACGAGACTGTAACTCAGTGAACGGCCGTTGTGTCGTTGGTGCGCGGACTAGCGCGAAGTGTGTCTTGGTAGCGAAGCTGAAATGGGTTGCGTTGTTCGAGCGTGTGTGTGTGTGTGTGTGTGTGTGTGTGTGTGTGTGTGTGTGTGTGTGTGTGTGTGTGTGTGTCTCTGTCTCTCTCTCTCTCTCTCTCTCTCTCTCTCTCTCTCTCTCTCTCTCATACTGTTTTTAAAGTTGTTCGATTCTCAAATTCAACCAATGGTACAATACGGAACTGAGGTATGGGGTCTGGATACTGCTTCTATACAAATTGAAAAGATTCATTTAACTGCCTTGAAAAAGTGTCTGGGCGTTTCAATACAAACGCCAAATGATTTAGTTTATGGGGAGACCAATAGGTATCCAATTCATTTACTTTCCGTAGTAAGGTGCATTCGTTACTGAATAAAAATAACCCGGATGGCACCTCCATCATCCCGAACTTCTCCACTTTTTTTTTTAACTTTTCACCAGGTTGAAAGTGGAGGGTTACAACATTGTTCTGGCTTTGGTTCCCGGTCATGTTGGCATCGGAGGGAATGAAATGGCTGATCGCCACAACAGGAAAATTGTCCAACATATATATATATCCCCTGCTCAGATCTGAAATCCGAAATAAACGATTATGTCAGAGACCTCTGGCAGGAGGATGGAAATACACAAACAGATAACAAACTCTTTCAGATCCGTCCAAACCTTAAGGAGTTCCTCTCATCTACGTCAGGTGGTCGTAAAGAAGAAACGGTTCTATGCCGGCTGCACACCGGCCATTCGTATTTTACCCATTCATACCTTTTAAAGAGTGAAGAAGCTCCATGGTGCATTCCATGTCATGTGCCACTCACAATGAAACATGTTCTTTTAGAGTGTTGGGACTTGCACGATGTGAGACACAAACATTTTACAGCAGATTCCATGAAAACCTTGTTCAGAGACGTTCCGCCTGACGCGATCTTTGAGTTCTTGAAAGAGATTAACATTTTTCATCGGATCTGAAATTTTACAGTGGGAAGATTTGTAACAAACTTTCGGATGGGTTTTTCGATGTATTTTAAAGAATTGTGTAAATGAATAACTTGTGAGTTGATTTTAACGTGGTGACAGCTCTGATGTGGCCCTTTGTGGTCGGCTGGGCTATAAGCAACACTATCTTATCTTAACTACCTAACAGACTACCACATAAAGCATATAAAATGTTAGTACAGCTAGATACAAGGAGTAAGAGTAATTGGACCTCTAAAGTGAGGTTAAAACTGTACGAATTTGGTTTTGGCTTTGTGTGGGAGAATCAAGGTGTAGATGACATAAATAGTTTTATTCGGATGTTTCGGCAAAGGTTGATTGACTGTAACTGGCAGAGATGAAATTCTCATATCGAGGACAGTCGCCGATTTGATGTTTACAGAGTGTTAAATCCTGCACACTGTATTCTAAAGTACTTGTCAATGCAAATTAAGAGACGTATTAAATACATTGTCACTAAATTTAGATTTGGTGTATCGGATATCTGTGTACATTCTAACCGTTATCGGCCTTTAAATGATCGTAATTTTACATGTCCGCTCTGTCACGAAGATGATGAAAATGAAGTTCATTTTGTTTCTGACTTGTCCTGTACTACAACTTATTAGACAGCAATTAATCCCACCTAAGCATGTAATAAAACT
>CM065740.1:37874562-37882062 GCA_033310375.1 Conus canariensis
TCTCTCTCTCTCCAGAAACTGTACAACAGGACCTAATTCATGACCGACACAACGCTATGCTTGACGTACACGTGAAGTCGGACAAGAAGGCAACGTTTGAAAGGAAATGATGCTACTGTGCCTCTGTAACTACATCACAATATAAAACAAGATGCAAATCTTGAAATGGCTTACATTCCTGGGGGCTGATTTTTGAATATGTATGAAGCACAAGGAGATGCACAAGATGGCAAAGAAATACAACGAACGAGAAATAACCACAGTAAATAAGATAAAAAACAAGACAACGCCCCTCCCCCCCCCCCCCACCACACCACACAAAAGACAAGAAGCAAAAGAAAAACAACCAAAGAAAACAAATCGAGATATAAACAAGCAATATCCCCCCCCCTCCCCACCCCCAGAAAGACAAAAAAAATCCACCTTAGTTAGGTTCATAAACATTTCAATAACTAGATTCTATTGATGAAGGCCGGTTTTAGTGTCGGTTTTACTACAACGGTTAACCACACATAGCCCTTTAAGCATAGGAGCCAACCGTACATGTTCTTTGTATGAAAGAGAGAGAGAGAGAGAGAGAGAGAGAGAGAGAGAGAGAGAGAGAGAGAGAGAGAGAAGAGACAGACAGACAGACAGACAGACAGACAGACAGACAGACAGACAGAGACAGAGAGTCATCCATTATGATTTCTATCACTGCGCATTGTCCCGAGGAAGAATTAAACGCTCCGCTATTTTGATCCACAGACAGAGAGCAAAAACAACCACCCATATTTTACGTTTTGACACGTGAATACGCCATCTATCCCATAATGCCGTTCATTAACAAGCGCGCCTTCAACACTCTGAAGAGGACAACAGCGCCTCCACACGACCGCAAAACAAGAAACAAAAGAAGGAGAAAAAAAAAAAAAAAAAAAACAGAAAAGGGAAGGAGAAGAAGAAGATGATGAAATATCACTTCCGGTTCAGCCCGCATGCGCAGTGGGGAAACCACAGCCACTTCCCTTCGCTGAAAGATGACAAAACGGGAAACGAACAGATCATAAAATCAAATAATCAAAAGACTTTGGAGGTGGGGTGGGGATGAATGTGGAGGGTTTGGGGGTGGGGGGTGGGGGTGGGGGGAACAAACATCGGTCATACTTGGACGGCACACACGTGTAGTAGATTGATCACACGACTCCCGCATGTGGGGGTATAGTTAAAGCGACACGGCAACATTCTATTAATTAAGACTCCTCGTAAAAACAACATCGGAAATCGCCGCTTCTCTTTAAAGCGAAATTTCAGGGGGCGCGCGGAGGGGGGGGGGGGGGAGTTGTGCGGGAGGAAGGGAAGGGAAGGGGAGAGAGGAAGGAAGGGGGAAGAGGAAAGGAAGGAGGGGGAGAAGGTTGGTGGGGAGAAAGAGAGAAAAGCGAAACTGATGAAAAAGCAAGTGTGTTAAAAAAAAAATAAAAATAAAAAAATAAAAAAGGCCGAAGCGGCTCTAATCCCTGAGTGCGCTCCAGAGGCTGTAATTACACCGTTCGCGATCTTTCGAGAGCGTTTGATAATTGGTGATCGAATGGCGGTGGTTGTGGTGATGGGTGCTACTACTACTGCTACTACTTCTAGGACTATCCCTTATCCTCGCTTTCTTCATTATCTCCTGTGACGTGATTCAGATGGTTTGTTCCACGAGAGGACAGGGATGGGGAGGGAAGGGGATGGGATGGGGAGTGGGTTGGGGGGAGGGTGTGTGTGGGGGGGAGAGGGGGGGAGGGGGGGAGGGGGGGCACCGTTTGTTTTGATTGCTCTTTCGGTGGACGGTGGTGGTTATTCACGGGTAATGATGGTTAATGATGATGATGGTTGATGGTGATGGTGGTGGTGGAGGAGGGAGGTGGGGGTCGTGGGAAAAGAGGGTGGGAGAGGTGAAACGGGAGCAGGGATGAGTGTGGCTAGGGGGACCGGGGGAGGGGGGAAGGAGGGTGTGCGGGGAGGGAGATTGGGGGGTAGGAAGGATGGTGGTATTGCGTGTCATATATTCCGTGCCTGCATTGTGCAGTGAGTGGTGGAGGAGGGGAGGAGGAGTGGCCGCAGTCACACACGACTTCATTCCACTGTTTTGTTGTTTTCGTTTTTGGTTTGTTTTTTTTTTTTTTTTTTTTTGGTTTGTTTTGATTTGGTTTTGTTTCGCTTTGCCTCTCTCTCTCTTCCTTTATTTTACTTGTTCTCCGTCTCTGTCTATCTCTCTTTCTGTTTGTCTGTCTGTCTGTGTCTGTTTCTCTCTCTCTCTCTCTCTCTCTCTCTCTCTCTCTCTCTCTCTCTCTCTCTCTCTCTCTCTCTCTCTTGTGGTCTGTGTGTGTGTGCGTGCGTGCGCTGTGTGTGTGTGTGTGTGGGGGGGGGGGGGGGGGGTTGCATGCGCGCGCACGCGCGTATTTGTATATGTGTGTGACTACGTGTCTGTTATTGAATGTGTGTATGTATGTATGTATAGTGTATGTATGTATGTATGTATGTATGTACGTACGTACGTACGTACGTATGTATGTATGTACGTACGTATGTATGTATGTATGTATGTATGTATGTATGTGTATGAATGCAAGACAGAGAAACCTTTTACTGTGTCTCTTTATATTCTACCCTTTATTTTCTTCTTCTTTTTTTCTTTTTTCTTGTTTCTTGTATATCTCACCGAGACATTTTAAGATATTACAGGGTATTTTTTTTCTTGTTCATCGTTTTTGTTGTTGTTGCACTTTAAATTGCTTTTTTTTTAATTTGCTGATTTCACTGATGATGTGGGTGCTTGTTTCTTAGTGGTGGGGTATGTTGTTTGTTTGGCTTGATGTTGTTTGTTTGTATCATCATGTTTTGATGCATACATTCTATCATTTAGTACGAGCTTTTAAGAATAGTCACGGCAAGTAAGAAATAAGAAAAATGGTAAAGTAAGTTAAATACTTTTTCCGTTACGAAGTAAAGAAGCATTCTCTCTCTCTCTCTCTCTCTCTCTCTCTCTCCTTCTCTCTCTCTCTCTCTCTCTCTCGGTTGGGCTATAAGCAACATTACCTTACCTTACCTTACCTCTTTCTCTCTCTCGCTCTCTCTCTCTCTCTCTCTCTCTCTCTCTCTCTCTCTCTCTCTCTCTCTCTCTCGGCTGGGCTATAAGCAACATTACCTTACCTTACCTCTTTCTCTCTCTCGCTCTCTCTCTCTCTCTCTCTCACTCTCTCTCTCTCTCTCGGCTGGGCTATAAGCAACATTACCTTACCTTACCTTACCTCTTTCTCTCTCTCGCTCTTTCTCTCTCTCTCTCTCTCTCTCTCTCTCTCTCTCTCTCTCTCTCTCTCGGCTGGGCTATAAGCAACATTACCTTACCTTACCTCTCTCTCTCTCTCTCTCTCTCTCTCTCTCTCTCCTCTCTCTCTCTCTCGGCTGGGCTATAAGCAACATTACCTTACCTTACCTCCTTACCCCCTCCTCTCTCTCTCTCTCTCTCCTCTCTCTCTCTCTCTCTCTCTCTCTCTCTCTCGGCTGGGCTATAAGCAACATTACTCTTACCTTACCTTACCTCTCTCTCTCTCTCTCTCTCTCTCTCTCTCTCTCTCTCTCTCCTCTCTCTCTCTCTCTCTCTCTCTCTCTCTCTCTCTCTCTCTAAGTCCCCAAGCCATGTACCACGAAATCAGCTTTGTGTTCCAAACATAGGACGTTAATCGTCATCTGACCACAACACGCTGCGAGTCCCCAGTGAACGAACACGCTGCTGAAATTGCTGAGTCGACGTGACGCAACCAGCAATGGCCATCATCGAGCAATCGGCACGTTGACATCGACTGAACAGAATAAAGCCATGACTGCTCATATCAATATACATGTACTTCAAAAAAAAACAAAAAAACCCAAAGAAACGAACGAAGAGATTAACGAACGGATGAAAGAACATGAGTAATTGTAAGAAAAGATGAAAGAAAATAAAAACAAAAATAACGGAGGAATGGGGATGGGAAAAAAAGGAATGGAAAAAAAGGGCAAAGGGGATTTTTTTTTAAAAAGGGGGGGGAAGAAAAGACGAAAGAAAACGAAAGAATAAGAGAGGGAAAGGAAAAAATAGCAAACAGAGAAAAGAAAGAAATTGAAAGAGTAAAAGAAGGGGGGGAAAAGAAATGAACACTCTCCTTACGCTAGATCTTAAGTCATGGTCTGAACGTTACTAGATTTTGGGCTGAAACGATAAACCAAAGTCCTGTGTCCACCACGCTGTTAGCGGACATAAAGGAACCCAAGGCAGCTGTGTCCTTGGCAAAATTCTATTGTTAAAAAAAAATCCTAATTAAGGAAAAAAAATCAAAGAAAAACCTTCCAAACAGGGGGGGGGGGGGGGGGGGGGGGCGGGGAGGGCGGGGAAGCGTGTCGCTGTACAACGGCGACGGGCTTTTCCTGGGGAGAGCAGGTGAAGAGTAAACACAGAGAAGACTGTTGTCACAATGAGCTCTATAACTCAACAGAAAAGAAAAAGTAGAATGCAAAACAGCGTAATATAACAAAATGCTATGCAATACAATACGAAGCAATACAAGACGATGCAGTACACAACAATGCTATGCCACGCATTGAAACACAACGCAACGCGACACAGTACAACACAACGTTGTGCCATGTAATACTATACGCTGCGATACAGCACAATCTCTCTCTCTCTCTCTCTCTCTCTCTCTCTCTCTCTCTCTCTCTATCTATCTATCTATCTCTCTCTCTGTCTCTTCTCTCTCTCTCTCTCTCTCTCTCTCTCTCTCTCTCTCTCTCTCTCTCTCTCATGTCAGACATACATCACACTAGAGAAAGTGAGACACAAATGTACTAAGGGAGAGAATAACCACACTCCACAGCGCACCGAACGTCCAGATAAAGTTAGTTGGTTCTTTGTAGCACTACCTGACCCAGTCGTCGTCACTCAATAGAAAGCGGCATTAAACAGACGTTCAACGTCTCTAAAGATGCGTTTCGGTATCAACTTCTTAGCCTTTTGATTTTGTTAATAATATGTTTGTTTGTTGTTTTTTTATTGACTGAAACGATTAACGTCTCCAAAGATGCTTTTTATTATTAACTTCTTAGCCTTTTGTTCTGTTAATAATATGGTTGTTTGTTTCTTTATTGACTGAAACGATTAACATCTCCAAAGATGCTTTTTATTATTAACTCCTAAGCCATATATTTTGTTAATTGTATGTTTGGTTATTTATTGACTGAAACGATTAACATCTCCAAAGATGCATTTTATCATTAACTTCTTAGCCTTATATTTTGTTAATAGTATGGTTGGTTTTTTTATTGACTGAAACGATTAACATCTCCAAAGATGCTTTTTGGTATTAACTTCTAAGCCTTATATTTTGTTAATAATAGTATGTGGGTTTTTTTATTAACTGAAACGATTAATATAAGCAGTAGTTGAACAACTCAAACGTCAGTCGAGTGCTGTGCCAACAGGTCAAGGTCGCAAGGAAGTGGCTCTTACTTTATTTCTATTTGTCTAATTCAGATGGTGCCAGTGGACCAGACAGTGGCACCAACGTCTGTCCACTAGTGGCCGGTGAGCCAGAAACAACCGTTGAAGAAAGAAACTAGACTGTTGAAGAGAGAGAGAGAGAGAGAGAGAGAGAGAGAGAGAGAGAGAGAGAGAGAGAGAGAGAGAGAGAGAGAGAACCTAGTAGGAATCCGGAGCCTGGCAGAGGTGTCCATTGATGACTATCCTCCGCCCCTGCCCCAACCCTCACTCCCCTCACCCTCCCTCCACCGCCTCTCTCTCTCTCTCTCCTCTCTCTCTCTCTCTCTCTCTCTCTTCTCTCTCTCTCTCTCTCCAGCTCTTCCCACTTAGAAAGACATTTAATTTACAGACCCGGAAGTCGATGGGCCAAAAACGGAAATAATGTGGCAGAAGACAAACACGACATCTAGCGGTAGCGACGCGACGGACGCAGCGCCAGCGTATGTACGGGAGGGGGACGGGAGGCAACTGCTTCTGAGGGTCCTCTCTCTCTCTCTCTCTCTCTCTCTCTCTCTCTCTCTCTCTCTCTCTCTCTCTCTATGTCTTTGTCTCTGTCTCTGTCTCTCTCTCTGTGTCTCTGTTTCTGCTTGTCTGTCTGTCTCTCTGTCTGTCTCTTTCTCTGTGTCTCTGTCTGTCTCTGTCTGTCTCTCTGTCTGTCTGTCTTGGTCTTTGTCTCTGTCTGTCTGTCTCTCTCTCTGTCTTTGTCTCTGTCTCTCTCTCTCTCTCTTTCTCTCTCTCCCTCTCTCTCCTCTCCCTCTCTCTCTCTCTCCCCCTCTCTTTCTCTCTCTCTCGCTCTCTCTCTTTCAAACTCGATAAAGCTTTAGTAACGCTGCAGTGAGAACCGTATAGCTTGCTGGCAAGTCAAACGTGACCTATGATTAACATGGTGAAACGTGAAACGTGGAGCACTGAGTGCACGCAGCCCGTAAAGAGAAGAGCGGAAGACTGTGGCCACTGTATATATTATTGTTCACTGTCCAAATTCAATGGTTTACAAAAATTCGGACCTCAAACTGTCACAACATTTTCCTAACTTTCATGCGTTCTGGGAGGGGGCCAGAATAGCTGAGTTGGTAGAGCGCCGGGCTCGTGATCTTGGGGTTGCGGGTTCGAATTTCGGTACAGGGGGATTTTTCCCTCGGAGTTAACATTGGTTCTGACTCCATTTCCCATACAGTCCTTCGAATGAGACTATAAACCGAGGTTCCGTGTGTGAACACATGCACAACATCTTGCACACACGTAAAATCCCATCACCAACTTTCGGAAGAGAAGGCCAGTTTGGCCGTTGGTATGGCTGACACGTTGCACATAGCATGCACCTTCCCCGAAGATGGAGTATGGCTGCCTTAATGGCGGGATAGAAAACGGTCATACACACAAAACTCCACTGCCTGCCTATACAGGCAGTATCCGCAGGAGTATCAGCCTGCAGAAAGAAAGAAAGAAAGAAAATGCGTTGTGGGCAGAAGCACGTGATACGTACAGACTTTTACTCTTTAAGTTAATAATAATTTTTTTTAAGCCTCTGGTTAGCGGCGTACTAGGGGATCCGCAGCCAGGCAGAAGTGTCCATTGATGAATCTCTTCCGTGTGTCCACCCCCCTTCTCCACCCCATGCCCTCTCACTCTTCCTCCGCTGTCTCTTCCCCTCTTCCCACTTATTACAAAAGACATTTCAGTTACAGACCCGGAAGTCGACGGCCTAAAAACGGAAATAAAGTGAGAGAAGACAAACACGACATCTAGCGGTAGCAACGCGACAGACGCAGCGCCAGCATATGTACGGGAGGG
Source organism: Conus canariensis (assembly GCA_033310375.1). NCBI lineage: Eukaryota > Metazoa > Mollusca > Gastropoda > Neogastropoda > Conidae > Conus > Conus canariensis. The sequence goes on from CM065740.1 coordinate 37,881,896, forward strand.
GGACGGGAGGCAACTGCTTCTGAGGGTCCTCTCCCTCTCTCTCTCTCTCTCTCTCTCTCTCTCTCTCACACACACACACACACACACACACACACACACACACACACACACACACACACACACACACACAACACACCTCTCTCTCTCTCTCTGTTTCTCTCTCTCTC
>CM065740.1:37894562-37904562 GCA_033310375.1 Conus canariensis
AGTGTTGAAAGATGGTAGCAAGACAGGGTTGTAGAATAGAGTGTGTAGCAACGGCGATGGTGATAGTGAGAAGGTGTTGTGAATGGGTGATAACAGGGATAGGTGGTGGTGCAAAGGGTGTTGGCAAAAGTGATCCACAGCAGAAAAGTGAAGTGCACAAGCAAACAGGGGTGAAAAGAAGAATAACAACAACAGCAAAATAGTTAAAAAGAGAACAACAGGTGCTGTAGAAAAGAAGTGATAACAACAACAGCAGAAATAGTGATAGTGCCAGCAACAACAGGTGCTGTAGAAATAGAAGTGATAACAACAACAGCAGAAATAGGGATAGTACCAGCAACAACAGGTGCTGTAGAAATAGAAATGATAACAACAACAGCAGAAATAGTGATAGTACCAGCAACAGCAGGTGTGTAGAAATAGAAATGATAAAAACAACAGCACAAATAGTGATAGTACCAGCAACAGTAACAGTCGGAATAACTGTAACACACAGCGGCGGAAAGAAGTAACAGTAGAGGTAACAACAGTGTTAGCGAAAGAGAAGTAATGATATGATCAACAGCAGTAATAGGTATAGCGGTAGTAACAACAACAGCAGAAACAGAAATATTAGTAGTAACAACAGCAGTGGGGAAAAATGGAGATAGTAAAGAAAAAAGCAGCAGTAGTGGAGATAGTAGTGTGTAGCAACATAGTAAAGAAAAAAGCAGCAGTAGTGGAGATATAGTGGTAGCAACAGCGGCAGTAATTGAAATTCTCGTGGTGACAACAACAGGAATGGTATGATTAATTAATAGTAACAACAGCAATAGTAGAAGTAATGGTAATATTACAGTAGAAAAACTATAATTAGTAACAGCAACAGCAGTGACCGAAACAATAGTAGTAACAAGAACAGCAAGGTAGTAAATATCAGTTGTAACAAAAACAGCAATGGTAGAAATGTTAGTAGTAACAAGAACAGCAATGGTAGAAATATTAGTGGTAACAAGAACAGCAATGGGTAGAAATATCTGTGGTAACACAAACGGCAATGGTAGAAATATTAGTGGTAACAAGAACAGCAATGGTAGAAATATTAGTGGTAACAAGAACAGCAGATGGTAGAAATATAGTACAAAGTGGTAAACAAAAAAGCAATGGTAGAAATATTAGTGGTGACAAAAACAGCAATGGTAGAAATATTAGTGGTGACAAGAACAGCAATGGTTAGTAAAAAAATAATTTAGTGGTGAACAAAACAGCGATGGTAGAAATAATTAGGGTGAGCTGAAGTACAAGAACAGCAATGGTAGAAATATTAGGGTAACAAGAACAGCAATGGTAGAAATATTAGAGGTGACAAAAACAGCAATGGTAGAAATATTAGAGGTGACAAAAACAGCAATGGTAGAAATATTAGTGGTGACAAACAGCATGTAGAAAATTAGGGTACGAACAGCATGGTAGAAATATTAGTGGTAACAAGAACAGCGATGGTAGAAATATTAGTGGTAACAAAACAGCAATGGTAGAAATATTAGTGGTAACAAGAACAGCAATTGTTGAAATATTAGTAGTAACTACAATCAGCATGTGAAGAAATATAATGGTAACAACAGCATAGTAGACGAAATTTAGAGGCTAACAGAACACTTGTGAATATTAGTGGTAGACAACGCACATTCTAATCTACTCTGTCTCTACCAGAACAGTCCTCTCGTTCAATACTTACTCATACTACAATCTTCAGTGAGCGAATCTTCTCCAATGTACATCGTCTTCAAGTAGATGATGTTAAGCTCTTTCGGTGTTTTGGGAGACGGAATCTTCTCTCTCTCTCTCTCTCTCATTCTATTCTCTTTCTCATCCTTCTGTTCTACTCTCTCTTCTATCTTCTTCTCTCTTCAATTTGTGTAAGTTCGTGCATGAGGAATCATGATATTTGTTGTGTAGATTGCCTGTTTGCATCGCTGTTAGATTCTACTGATCTGTTCTATCTTCTTTCCTGTCTTTTTATTTAAACTAGATTTCTACAAATTTTCCCATATGATATTCAGCATTTTTCTTTCTGTCTTACGTGTCAATGTTGATTGTGCAATCCGCCGATGTTTTTTTTTTTTTTTTTTTTTTGGTTGTTAAATTTTCCGTCACTGAGCACATTATAAACATTTGCTTGTTGTTGCTTCAGTTCAATAAGTTGTTTATGTACACATCTCTTCAATAAAGAAATGTTTTTAAAAAAATGTTAGAGGCGATCTCAACAGCAGTAGCTGCAATAGTAGCAGAATAAGAAATATCAGTAGCAACAACAGCAGCAGTGGTAGAAATAGTAGTAGAAGCGTCCCAACTGTAGGAAAAAGAACAGTAGTATGTAGCTACAACATCAATAGTAGAAACAGCTGTGGTAACAACAAAGCAGAAGTAGAAATAATAGCAGTTTTTTTCAGTTGTAGAAATAATAGTAATTTCATCAGCAGTTGTGGAAATAGTCGTAGTACCAACGACAATAGTGGCAAAAATATAGTTAGTTATAAAAACTATTAGTAGCATCAGCCACAATAGTAGAATCCCTCGTTATAACAACAGTAACAGCAACAGAAATATAAGTACTTACCACAGCATTTCTTAAAATAGTAATAACAATAACAGCACTGGAAAAAAAATTTGTCGTAACAAAAGTAGCAGCTGTAGAAATACAGTTGTAACAACAGCATGTGCAGAACAAAATAATGCTAGTCATAACAACAACAGCAGTTGTAGAATTAGTATTAGTAACAAAAACACTGGAAGCAGAAATAGAAGCAGCAACACAAAGAGTAGAAGTAGAAATTGTAGTGGAACAGAAACAATATACTAGCAGTAGAAGTAGTAGTAGTAGTAGGATTGGTGGTGGTGGTGGTGGTGGTGGTGGTGTGGTGGTGGTGGTGGTGGTGGCGGCGGCGGCGGCAGCTGCAGCAGCAGTAGCAGGAACAATTGTACAAATAGTGAGAGGTATATCAGCAACAGCAGTAAAAACAGCAGCAGTAAGAGAAACAGTAATAATAGCTGTAGCAACAGTAACAACAGCAGCAGTAGCAGGAACAATTGTACAAATAGTGAGAGGTATATCAGCAACAGCAGTAAAAACAGCAGCAGTAAGAGAAACAGTAATAATAGCTGTAGCAACAGTAACAACAGCAGCAGTAGCAGGAACAATTGTACAAATAGTGAGAGGTATATCAGCAACAGCAGTAAAAACAGCAGCAGTAAGAGAAACAGTAATAATAGCTGTAGCAACAGTAACAACAGCAGCAGTAGCAGGAACAATTGTACAAATAGTGAGAGGTATATCAGCAACAGCAGTAAAAAACAGCAGCAGTAAGAGAAACAGTAATAATAGCTGTAGCAACAGTAACAACAGCAGCAGTAGCAGGAACAATTGTACAAATAGTGAGAAGTATATCAGCAACAGCAGTAAAAACAGCAGCAGTAAGAGAAACAGCAATAATAGCTGTAGCAACAGTAACAACAGCAGCAGTAGCAGGAACAATTGTACAAATAGTGAGAGGTATATCAGCAACAGCAGTAAAAACAGCAGCAGTAAGAGAAACAGTAATAATAGCTGTAGCAACAGTAACAACAGCAGCAGTAGCAGGAACAATTGTACAAATAGTGAGAGGTATATCAGCAACAGCAGTAAAAACAGCAGCAGTAAGAGAAACAGCAATAATAGCTGTAGCAACAGTAACAACTGCAGCAGTAGCAGGAACAATTGTACAAATAGTGAGAGGTATATCAGCAACAGCAGTAAAAACAGCAGCAGTAAGAGAAACAGTAATAATAGCTGTAGCGACAGTAACAACAGCAGCAGTAGCAGAACAATTGTACAAATAGTGAGAGGTATATCAGCAACAGCAGTAAAAACAGCAGCAGTCAGTAAAAGAGAAACAGTAATAACAAGCTGTAAGCAGAACAGTAAACAACAGCAGCATAAACAGCAGAACAATGAACAGAATATGTGTAGGATAACAGACAACAGCAGTAAAAACAAGACAAAGTAAGAGAACAGAAAAGTAAAACAATAGAACTTGCTGTAGCAACAGTAACAACAGCAGCAGTAGCAGGAACAATTGTACAAATAGTGAGAGGTATATCAGCAACAGCAGTAAAAACAGCAGCAGTAAGAGAAACAGTAATAATAGCTGTAGCAACAGTAACAACAGCAGCAGTAGCAGGAACAATTGTACAAATAGTGAGAGGTATATCAGCAACAGCAGTAAAAACAGCAGCAGTAAGAGAAACAGTAATAATAGCTGTAGCAACAGTAACAACACGCAGCAGTAGCAGGAACAATTGTACAAATAGTGAGAGGTATATCAGCAACAGCAGTAAAAAAAAAAACAGCATAAGCTGTACAACAGAAACACAGCAGTAAAAATTGTACAAATAGTGAGGTATCAGCAACAGTAAAACAACAGCAAAGCAGTAATTACTAGCACAGTAACACAGCAGTAGCAGAACAATTGTACAAATAGTGAGAGGTATATCAGCAACAGCAGTAAAAACAGCAGCAGTAAGAGAAACAGTAATAATAGCTGTAGCAACAGTAACAACAGCAGCAGTAGCAGGAACAATTGTACAAATAGTGAGAGGTATATCAGCAACAGCAGTAAAAACAGCAGCAGTAAGAGAAACAGTAATAATAGCTGTAGCAACAGTAACAACAGCAGCAGTAGCAGGAACAATTGTACAAATAGTGAGAGGTATATCAGCAACAGCAGTAAAAACAGCAGCAGTAAGAGAAACAGTAATAATAGCTGTAGCAACAGTAACAACTGCAGCAGTAGCAGGAACAATTGTACAAATAGTGAGAGGTATATCAGCAACAGCAGTAAAAACAGCAGCAGTAAGAGAAACAGCAATAATAGCTGTAGCAACAGTAACAACAGCAGCAGTAGCAAGAACAATTGTACAAATAGTGAGAGGTATATCAGCAACAGCAGTAAAAACAGCAGCAGTAAGAGAAACAGCAAATAATAGCTGTAGCAACAGTAACAACAGCAGCAGTAGCAGGAACAATTGTACAAATAGTGAGAGGTATATCAGCAACAGCAGTAAAAACAGCAGCAGTAAGAGAAACAGTAATAATAGCTGTAGCAACAGTAACAACAGCAGCAGTAGCAGGAACAATTGTACAAATAGTGAGAGGTATATCAGCAACAGCAGTAAAAACAGCAGCAGTAAGAGAAACAGTAATAATAGCTGTAGCAACAGTAACAACAGCAGCAGTAGCAGGAACAATTGTACAAATAGTGAGAGGTATATCAGCAACAGCAGTAAAAACAGCAGCAGTAAGAGAAACAGTAATAATAGCTGTAGCAACAGTAACAACAGCAGCAGTAGCAGGAACAATTGTACAAATAGTGAGAGGTATATCAGCAACAGCAGTAAAAACACAGCAGTAAGAGAAACAGTAATAATAGCTGTAGCAACAGTAACAACAGCAGCAGTAGCAGGAACAATTGTACAAATAGTGAGAGGTATATCAGCAACAGCAGTAAAAACAGCAGCAGTAAGAGAAACAGTAATAATAGCTGTAGCAACAGTAACAACAGCAGCAGTAGCAGGAACAATTGTACAAATAGTGAGAGGTATATCAGCAACAGCAGTAAAAACAGCAGCAGTAAGAGAAACAGTAATAATAGCTGTAGCAACAGTAACAACAGCAGCAGTAGCAGGAACAATTGTACAAATAGTGAGAGGTATATCAGCAACAGCAGTAAAAACAGCAGCAGTAAGAGAAACAGTAATAATAGCTGTAGCAACAGTAACAACAGCAGCAGTAGCAGGAACAATTGTACAAATAGTGAGAGGTATATCAGCAACAGCAGTAAAAACAGCAGCAGTAAGAGAAACAGTAATAATAGCTGTAGCAACAGTAACAACAGCAGCAGTAGCAGGAACAATTGTACAAATAGTGAGAGGTATATCAGCAACAGCAGTAAAAACAGCAGCAGTAAGAGAAACAGTAATAATAGCTGTAGCAACAGTAACAACAGCAGCAGTAGCAGGAACAATTGTACAAATAGTGAGAGGTATATCAGCAACAGCAGTAAAAACAGCAGCAGTAAGAGAAACAGTAATAATAGCTGTAGCAACAGTAACAACAGCAGAAAGTAGCAGTGCCAGAAATAGAAGTCGTGACAGCAGCAGCAGCAGAAGCAAAAGCCGAAGCAGTAGAAAAAGCAGAAGAAGAAACAGTAGCAGAGGCGGTAGTAGTAGCAGTAGTCGTAGTAAAAATCTTTGTAACTGCAGAATCAGTAGCATGAGTAGAAATTGTAGTTCCCTCCCCCCCCCCCCCCCCCCCCTTTTTTTTTTTTTTTTTCATTTCTAACTTCTTTCCTTCTTCCTTTCCTTTTCAGTTCTCTTATTTTGAATTCTTTCTTTTCCTTCGTATTTCCGGCGTAATTTTAGAAAGAGAAGGGGTTAGTTACCGCCTAGGACGTTTTTTTTTTCCTTTCCGTTCTTTCTGTTCTGTGAACTGGGCCGTTGATTATATTTCATTATTATTATTATTATTATTATTATTATTATTATTATTATTATATTATTATTATTATTATTATTATTATCATCATCATCATCATCATCATGATCAGCATCATCATTATCAACATCATCATCATCATTGTCATTATTATTACAATTATTATTATCACTATCATTATTATCATCATCATCGTCATCATCATGAGCATCATCATGTCTACTTATGTTTCTGTTTCACTTGTTTTAACCACTGAGAAAAGAAAAAAAACAATCAAAGAAGACAGACGCAATGAAAAGAGGTAAGGAAGAAAGATTAACTTAAAGGAAACACCAACATAAACAAAGAGAGAAAGGAAGAAGAGGGTAAGAAAAAAAAATGAAGAAAAAAAAAACAGCAACAAAGAAAAGCAAAGCAAATCTGAAACAAAACAACACAAACATTAAAAAAAAAACAAAGAAGAAAGACAGATAGAAAAAAAAAAGAAGAAAGAAAAAGAAAAGAAAAGAAACCCCCCTCTAGCTCCAGTTTCACCTCACCCTTCCCCCCGCCTTCCCCACTCCCCCCCCCCCCACCCCACCCCTCCATCCTGTGCCGCCAGATGCATCCCCTCCCCTCTCCCTCCCCTCCCCTCCTCTCCCACCTCCCCCCTCCGCCTCCTCCTCCTCCTCCCCCCCCATGCGGTCCTTTCCCCCTTGCACTCTTTTGTGTGTGGGGCGCGCAAGGAGCGTCCGGCGGTAGTGAGTGACACGACTGTGGCAGTGGCCTTGCGCACTGTAGTGCCTCGTCCCACGGGCCTTATAATTAGGCAGGCCAGCGCGACGGCGGTAATGGCTACCTGTCACTCTCTTTATCTTACAACACATCGCCTATGATGAATTAAGCAGCTCAGCCTTCTTCCCCCCCCCCCCCCCCCCGCCACCCCCTCCACCCCTTCCTTCCCCTCTCCCTTTTCCCCCCAACTCCCTCCCCACCCCCCTCCCCCACCCCCATCCCTTCTCCCCCTTCTCACCTCATCCCTCCTAACCCCTCCCTCCCCCCACTCACCCGTCCCGACTCCTCCTCCTCCTCCATCCTTCCCTCATCCTTTTCTTCTCTCCTCTCCCCCTCCCCTCCCCTCCCCCCGCCTCCCAGACCTTACCCCTAACCTCCATCCTCCACCACCCGTACCCCCACCCCGTCCCACACCCCACACCCCTTTCTAAGCCGTCTTCTTCTCCTTACCCCCAAGTACGACCCTCCCCTCCCCACCCCCCTCCCCTCTCCCCTTTTCCCCATCGCCATTCTCTCTCTCTCTCTCTCTCCTCTCTCTCTCTCTCTCTCTCTCTCTCTGTCCACCCCCATGCTCCTTTTTATCATCCCCCCTCCCCTCCTCCCCCTTCCCCCCCCCCTCCTCCCTCTCCACTTCTCCTTCAGTCTCCTGGTCTCCGCCTTCTCTCGGAGATTTTTCACTCACAAGTCGTGTACTACCTCCACTCTCCTCCCCTCCCCCCTCCCCCCCCCCCACCTCGTCCACCTCTACTACTTCTACCTCCCTCCAAACCTCACTCTCACCCACACCCAGGGAGGGAAACCCTCTCTCTACCCCTCCCTTCTGCCCAGGTCAGGGAGGGGGGGGGGTGTGGAGGGAAGGGGCGGGAAAGGGTTAAGAGGTGAGGTTTCCTTTCTTTTTTTTTCTTTTTTTCTTTTTTTCAGTTTTTCTTTTTCTTTTTTTTTTCTTTTTTTTTATTCATTTTTTGCTGTTGTTGTTCTTGTTGTCTGTTTTGCCTCTCTGTCATTCTCTCCTGTCTTGTATTTTTCTGTCTTCTTCTTCTTTGCTTCTTGTTGTTGTTGTTGTTTGTTGTTGTTGTTGTTGTTTTCTTCTTCTTCTTCTTCTTCTTTCTTCTTCTTCTTCTTCTTCTTCTTCTTCTTCTTCTCTTCTCTCTCTCTCTCTCTCTCTCTCTCTCTCTCTCCTCTCTCCACCGGCATTGTCACCCCCTCTCTCCCGTTCACCTCTTCCCGTTTGTCTTTGATAAAAAGAAATGATAAATTCGCGAGGAAGAAAAGCCCCTTCCCGCTTACCGCTCCCACCCACCCCCACCCTCTCCCCCACCCTCTTCCTCTCTCCCTCTCTCATCCTCCTTTTCCTCCTCCTCCTCCTCTTCCTCCTCCTCCTCCTCTTCCTCCTCCTCCTCTTCCTCCTCCTCCTCTTCCTCCTCTTTCCTCCTCTCCCAATCAATGGCACCTCCTCTCTCTCGTTTTTTCCATTCCTCTTCCTCATTCTCCTTATTTCAACATAGTAGTTCTTTTCTGCCCCCCCCCCCCCTCCCTCCCTTTTTACCAATCTTTCTCCGGCTTCCGACCCCTACTACCCTCCACCCCCCCCCCCCCTGCCAACCCCCTCCACCCCCCCCCCCACCCCCACTCCTTCTTCATCCCCTGCCTTTCGCTACTTCATTCACCCCTCTCCCCCCCCCCCCCCCCTCCCACTTCCCTTTTCTCTCCACTCTCCAATTCTTTCACAACAAAATGCAGGATGATAGATGGGAGTCCAGAGGGAGAGGGGAGGGAGGGGTGGTGGTGGTGGAAAGCGACTGCAGTGAGAATGGGGGAGAGAACAGAAGGGGAGGAGCTGAAGGACTTTGAAGGAAGGAAACGTGTTCTTCTGTGGTCTCTGGCTCTCTGTCTCTGTCTCTTCTCTCTTTCTCTCTCTTGTTTGTCTCTCTCTCTCTGTCTCTGTCTCTCTCTCTCTTTGTCCTTCTTTGTCTCTCTCTCATTCTCTCTCTCTCTCTCTCTTCTCTCTTCCTCTCTCTCTTCTCTCTCTTCTCCTCTCTCTCTCTGTCTCTCTTTAAGTCCTCCTCCCCCTCCCATCGTCTTACTCTCAGTCCCCTCCTTCTCTCTTCCCCCTGTCTTTCTCTCTCTCTCTCTCTCTCTCTCTCTCTCTCTCTCTCTCTCTCTCTGTGTCTCTGTCTGTCTGTCCGTCCGTCTCTGTGTGTCTGTCTGTCTCTGTCTGTCTTTCTGTCTGCCTGTCTGTCTGTCTGACTGTCTGTCTGCCTCTCTCTCTCTCTGCCCTTCTCCCCCCCCCCCCCCCCTTACTCTCGTTCTCTCCCCATATCCCACTCCCCCCCCCCCCGCCATCTCTCCTCTCCTTCCGTCCCCTTCTCTTCCTCCCTCACCCCTCACCATCTCCGTCTTCTGCAACTTTTCGGCTTCTCTCCGCTCCTCATCTGATCTTCTCCACTTTTTTTTTTTTTTTTTTTGGTTCTCCTTCTCCTCCTTCTCCTATTCATCGTTATGACTTTCTCCCCCATGTCTTTTTTTCTCCTTCCTCTCCTACTCCTCCTTCTGCTGATTGGTCCCCCTCCTTCTCTTCAGTCTTCTTTGTTTCTTTGTTTGTTTGTTGAGTCTCCACCTCTTATATTCTTCTCCATCCCCTTCATCTCCTGCACCTTCTTTTTCACCCTCCTTTGCTCTGTGTGTGTGTGTGTGTGTGTGTGGTGTGTGGTGTGT
>CM065740.1:37917062-37922062 GCA_033310375.1 Conus canariensis
ATCCCTGCCAATAAACTGGATTGAATTTCGTGTTTTTTGTTTTTTTTTCTTTTTTTTTCTTTGCTCATTGTTTTGCTTGTTCGTTTGTTTTATGTTTGGAAAAAAAAAGATGACAGGGAGACAGGTTTTTTTTAATATAAATATTTGGATGGTTTTTTAATAATTATGTTGTTGAAATGGTTACTGGATGTTTGACGGAATGATGTAAAAAAAAAAATCTTTAAAAATTTTTAAAAACCCGTTGGGGAAATTTTTGTGAATGTAATGTATAGAAAGGTTTACAAGAGAGGGGAATACTTTTTTGTGGCTTAGGGTAAAATTATAAGCGCAAGAGCAAGGGCAAGCGCAAGTACACACACACACACACACACGCGCGCGCGCGCGCGCGCGCACGCACGCACGAACGCACACACACGCGCACGCGCACACACACACACACACACACACACACACACACACACACACATACACACACACACACACACACCACACACACACACACACACACACACACACACACACACACACACACCACACTCACACACACACACCACACTCACATGTGCATGTGCAACCTTTTTTTCTCATGTACGGGAGAGATAACAGAAAGCCCAATAGAAAAGGGATCAGTGCAGACGAGAGTGTGATTTAGGATGAGTGAAGAAGTAAATAAAACATGTGAATAAATAAATAAACATATCAGCGGAACAATCAATCACAGGGGATCCGGAATGAGCGCCGTGGGGGGTAGTGCCACTGAAGCAGCGCGGAATACGAGGGAGAGACAGAGAGAGGGGGAGAGAGTGAAAGAAAGAGAGAGAGAGAGAGAGAGAGAGAGAGAGAGAGAGAGAGAGAGAGAGAGCAAAAGCTAGAGAGAGAGGAAAGAGAGTCAGACAGACAGACAGACAGAGACAGAGAGACAGACAGACAGACAGAGAAAGAGAGAGAGCAAGAGCGAGAGAGAGAGGAAAGAGAGAGAGAGGGGAAAGAGAGAGGAAAGAGAGAGAGAGAGGGAGAGGAAATAGAGAGAGAGAGGAAAGAGAGAGATAGGAAAGAGAGAGAGGGGAGAGAAGGGGGAGGGGGGTGAGAGAGAGGAGAGAGATGAAAGAGAAAGGGAGACAGAGAGAGACAGGCATACAGACAGACATAGACAGACAGACAGAGAGAGAGGAGGAGGACGAAAAGGAAGAGGAGGAGGAAGACAAGAAGAAGAAGAAGAAGAGAAAAAGAAAAGAACAAGAACAAGAAGAACGAGAACAAGAAGAACGAGAACAAGAACAAGAAAAACAACAAGAAGAAGAAAAGGCATCAAGGAGAATCTTTGCCCATAGCTACCCGAACAAGGACGAGACTTTCTGCAGGAATATGTTGGGACTGAAATGGAAATAATCTCCCTTTTTCATCAAACGAAAGAAAATGACATAGGACATAATAAAACACTTCATTTTGGCTGCCTTTTGTTGTACAGAACAGCGTTATGTGGCGGCACAGTATCATCAAAAGATTTACAAACTTTACATGTTGATCCGAGTTCCCAGTTACTTCCACAGAATCACGTGCACACAGAATCACCACGTGCGTTCTACCAGGCTCCAAGAAGAATTAATAAAACTGTAAATAAACAAGCAATCAAATAAATGAATAAATAATAAATGAGTGAGTGAGTATGTAAACAAGTAAATGATAATGTAAATATATAAAGGAAAAAGAACAGTCCATCAAATCACAACTTACCTTCAAAAACAAAATAAATGAATAAATGGCCCATCTTGTGTGCAAGCTTATAGCAAGGTCAGAGTCTGTGACTGGGTGAGAGATTCTCAAGCCTCTCATTGGGTGAGACAAATGGATTCTCGTGGTGAATAAAAATGTACTCGGTGCAGTCGTTCAATAGATGCGTAAAACGATTCAGCGTGATATTCTCCATTAGCGCTAGAGTATTTATTTAAAAAAAAATAAATAAATAAAAATTGAAAAAAAAACTCTTTCCAAGTGTTGGGGAGAGAGAAAAAAATGTGTGTGTGTGTGTGTGTGTGAGCGTGCGTGCGTGCGTGCGCGCGCGCGCGCGTGTGTGTGTGTGTGTGTGTGTACATACGTATGTACGTACTTAGGAGCAGTGATGAAGGAATGGGTAATTAGGGACGAGTGGGGGTAGGGCGAGGACACATGAAGTGAAGAGAGAGAGAGGGGAGAGAGAGAGAGAGAGAGAGAGATGTACAGAAAGAGGTAACTTAGAGGTGGGCAAGCAAGTAATGGGGTGAGGGAGGGACGAGGTAAGGCAGAGGGGGCGATGAATGCGAAAAAATAAAACTCCCTATGTAACTCTATGTAATTAATTCTTTTCGCTTATTTCTTATTCTTGATAACTAAACATTCGCATTACACGCGTCATGCTTGTTTTCAAATAGGCCTACATTAGATGTACATTTTCTGTTTTCGAACACGGTGTGAATTATGTGAGTATGTGTGTCAACCATACACTCCATAAAGCTACCTACTTTTCAGATGGTGTGTCTCATTGCAATAATCTCGCTTAGCAAAGAGAGATTTGGAAGAATAGGCTCTGCATAAAAAAAATCTTAGTTCCTTGATCAAAATAAAGGTTTTCTGAGTTCTGAGGTTTTGTGTTTCCATTTTCCTTTTTCCGTTTTTTTTTTTTTTTTTTTTTTTTTTTTTATCACATATCTATATATTTGTTTGTTTGTTTGTTTTGTTTTGGTGGGGTTTTTTTTGTTTTGTTTTTGTTTTGTTTTTTGTTGTTTTTTTTTAATCGACGACAATCTGATGTGAAAAAGCATTATCTTGAATTAAGATGTCTACAATCATCTTACATAGGTGTCATGAGACATTGAACAGAATTCCCTCCCTTGTTTTTTTTCTGTGGCGAAGGACGGCGCTTCGAACTGAACGGAGCGGCGCTAAACCAAACAGTACTTAAATCAGCACAGCCAAGAATCATGGGCACAGATAATTGGCCGGCAATTGAGTCCCCCACCCACCCACCCACCCCGCTCAACCGATTGACCGTCTGAAATGTCAACTAACCCACCGAGCAAGCAAGCAGACAAGCAAGCAAGCAGACAAGCAAACAAGCAAGCAAGTAGCAGCAGCATCGGCAGTTAAAAGGCAAGTGATAGGAGGGCGGATGGGGTGGGGGTGGGGGGGGGGGTGGAGGTGGGGTTGGGGGTACTTGTCGGAGACGGGACGGGACGAAGTATTAGTGTAGGTTATTATCGTCATTATCATCATCTGCTGTGGCTTGCAATGATGCGATGATGATGATGATGATGTGCCGTTGTATTGTATTTGGCTGGCTCTTCCTTGTTCATGGTCGGACTGACTCATCGTGCAATATTGTAGTTGGGTGGGGGTTGGGGGGGGAGGGGGAGGGGGGAAGGTGAGGGGGGGATGCACGGGGTCAAGGGTGTGTGTGGGGATGGTGGGTGGGGACGAGGGTGGGGGTGGGGGTGGGGGTGTCTTCTCACGGGTTGTTCTGTCATCGCTGGTCCTAGATCTCTTTGGAACCTGACACTTCTGTTGCTCTGTTTATTTGGCTGTGCGTGTCTGCCTGTTGCTGCCTGTCTCTGTCTGTCTGTCTGTCTGTCTGTCTTGGTGTGTGTGTGGTGTGTGTGTGTGTGTGTGTGTGTGTGTGTGTGTGTGTGTGTGTGTGTGTGTGGTGTGTGTGTATGTGAGTGTGTGTGTGTGTAGTAGTACTTTAATTTTACGTCTTTTCACAAACTATGTGATATTAGACAAGAAAGGAGAGATAGACAGGCAAATAGAGGGAGATAGATAGAGTTTGTTCATGTTGCGCGCGCGCGCGCGCGCGCCTCTATGTGTGTGTGTGTGTGTGTGTGTGTGTGTGTGTGTGTGCGTGTGTGTGTGTGTGTGGGGTGTGTAGGGACGGGGTGGGGCTGGGAGTGAGCGGAGGGTGGTGTACATAACATCTGAAAACAATTAGACAGATAAACGAATAAAGAAACAAACCTACACGCACTATCAGTATCAGATTAAAGCAAATACCTGACTGGACTACAAATCAAGCAAAAAGTAACTTTCAAAGCAAAATCAATATCAGAAAAAATATCTGTCACAGACATGCCTGATAAATGTGGCAGAAATGCCTTGAGAGGCACACATTCGAACAAAACATGATCTCTTGTCAATTTTGTTTCCCCGCATATGCATTTTGTTGCAGAGCTATATTTAGTTCTAAAAGCATCCAGTTTCAATCGATGAAATATTGAAACGAAGTTTCTGTATTGATGCATATCATAAATGTGCAGATTTTGGATGCTTTTGAAATGATCAATACTAAAAAGAGGATTTAATTGTGTCTGAACATGAGTAACAGCTTTGTTCTGCCCATTTCTAAAATATTCCCAAGCTGTTTGTTTTCAAATTTGTTGACTCTCTTTCAAAGTGAACGGTATGGAAATAGTTTGTACCCTCGTTCCATTTTCAGCGCCTATTTCGCACATCTGTCAGCAAGTTCATTGCCCGAAATTCCACAGTGTGAAGGAACCCAGAAGAAAGTTATATCTGCTCCTTTACATATCAAGACGTGGATTAAATGTTGAATTTCCTTCAAAATGAAGTTATCTGAATTTGAATTAAAAAACTTAATCGATTGTAACACTCACAGCGAATCTACACAAAACAACACTTGAAAAATTGACTGTGGTAAATCAATTAGAAATGTCAACGCCATCAGTATCGCTATCATTTCAGCTACGAATATGGAGCGATATTTTCCAACGAAATATGCTTTTTCTACTTTCAGCGATGGAATAACAAATGCTGATCCGGCCTCTTTGTTACTCGTCAACGATCCATCTGTGTACACCTTAAGATGGTTAGAATATCTATCTTGCATTTGCATCTTCGTTAAATATGACAAGATGTAAGGCTGATTTGCTTTCTTTGTATCAGTGTAATCAAGATCAAACTTCGCCCTCTTTCTTTCCCAAGTTGGAATGGGATCTATAAGAGACGTTTTT
>CM065740.1:37929562-37932062 GCA_033310375.1 Conus canariensis
CTCACTCTTCAACACCCCAACACCCCCCTGCCCCTTCCCCCAAAGCCTCTAACCCCCCCCTCTCCATCCTCGCTCCACCCCCCACCCCCCCTCCCCCGCCTCAACCTTCCAACATCCCTCCTCCACCCCCCCCTTCCCCCCACCCAGTCCTCTCTCCCCAAGTCCTGGCGGAAATTTAAGAGGTATGCCTGACAGAAGAGACCGAGAGAGTGGAGGAGGGGGGGGAGGGGAAGAGTAGGGGGAGGGGGGACACGGAAGGAAGGAAGGGAGGGAGGGCGGGTAGAGGGATCTAGCGGGTACCCACCCCTTTCCTGTCTGGAGAGATACGGGTGGGTGATAAGGCCAATCCATCATTGGTTCCCTGTCACACTGGGCATCAGCCGGGCTGGATGATAAACGCCTTCCTCTCGTCTCCCTCCCCCCCGACCCCCACCCCACCCCCCACCCCCCTCAGACGGCGCGGCTACAGGCTGCAGGCTATACAGGCTGTACAGGCTACAGGCTATACAGGCTACAGAATATACAGGACACAGCTACACAGGCTACAGGCTATAAAGGCTATAGGCTATACAGGCTACAGGCTGTACAAGCTTCAGGCTGTACAGGCTACATAGGCTACAGGCAACATAGTCTACAGGCTACACAGGCTATACAGGCTACAGGCTGTACAGGCTACAGGCTGTACAGGCTTCAGGCTGTACAGCCTACATAGGCTACAGGCTACATAGGCTACAGGCTACATAGGCTAAAGGCTACATAGGCTACAGGCTATACAGGCTACAGGCTGTACAGGCTTCAGGCTGTACAGGCTACATAGGCTACAGGCTACATAGGCTACAGGGTACACAGGCTACAGTCTGTACAGGCTTCAGGCTGTACAGCCTACATAGGCTACAGGCTACATAGGCTACAGGCTACATAGGCTACAGGCTACACAGGCTACACAGGCTACAGGCTGTACAGGCTTCAGGATGTACAGGCTGCAGGCTACATAGGCTTCAGGCTGCACAGGCTACAGGCTGTAGGCTATGCAGCCTACAGGTTACAGGCGATCCACACTGCTTGCCGCTACTGCTGCTGTTGTTTCGCTGATCTTGACCTTGTTCACGCCATCTCTGTCTGTCTGTCTGTGTGTGTGTGTGTCTGTCTGTCTGTCTGTCTGTCTCTGTCTGTCTGTCTGTATGTATGTCTGTCTGTCGCTCTCTCTCTCTCCCCTCTCTCTCTCTCTCTCTCTCTCTCTCTCTCTGTCTCGGTCTCTGTCTCTTCTCTTTCTCCTCTCTCTTCTCCCCTCTCTCTCTCTCTCTCTCTCTCTCTTCTACTGTGTCTCTGTTTCTTCTTCCCCTCTTCTCTGTTCTCTCTCGAATTTCTTCTCTGCCTGTTCTCCTCTCTGTGTCTCTGCCTTTCTATCTGTCTGTCTTTCCGTCTATCCGTCAGTCTGTGTGTTCGTCTGTCGGTCTGTCTGTCTGTCTGTCTGTCTGTCTCTCTCTCTCTCTCTCTCTCTCTCTCTCTCTCTCTCTCTCGCACGCACGCACGCACGCACGCACACGCAAACACACACACACACACACACACACACACACACACACACACACACACACACACGCACACACGCACGCACGCGTGCATGCACGCACACACATGAGGCGTTCCATTAGGGCGACCCCCCCCCCCCCCCCCCCCCCACCAACACACTCACATAAACACACACACGGACGTACACACCATTATTGTTGAAGAAAAAAAAAATGGGTTTGCTCGCAAAACGAGCTTTTGTTTTAAAGATACAAACACGAATCATCTACCATCATCATCTACGGTCGTTAAACTTAAACGACGTAAAACAACAAACAATCAGAGCCAAATGATGTTATTGTGTAAATAAGCAATAACCCGTATAAGATATTACGATAGAAACGTGTAATTTCTAGAGAGAGAGAGAGAGAGAGAGAGAGAGAGAGAGAGAGAGAGAGAGAGAGAGAGAGAGAGAGAGAGAGAGAGAGAGAAAACAAACATTCTTGAGCAGGAAATGAAAGAAAGAAGAAGGAAACGTAAGACCGCTGGAGTATCGCTGACCCGGGCTCTGACAGGTAAAATCCCCACGTGGTGACAGCGAGGACAAGACACACACTCCGAGCCAACAGAGAAAGTCATAATTAGCCGGGTAAGATTTACACGTCGCTCCACCTTCCAGACTCTCTGCAATATGGCTCTTCTAGGTGGTGTTTTTTTTTTTCTTCTTCTTCTTCTTCTTTTTTCTTTTTTCTTCTTTCCTTCCTGTCTTCCCGGACTTTTTTTTGTTTGTTTTTTTAGAAATGTATCGTATTCTGTGTCTTTTTCTTTTCTTTTTTTTTCTGTTTTCTGATTTTTTTTTTTTTTTTTTTTTGTCATTGGTTGTTTTAGGTTTTTTTTGTTTGTTTGTTTGTTTGTTTGTTTCTAAGATTTATGAGAGTGTGGGATTGAGGTTATTCCGTCCACCAATTAGGCAGAGGTTACGGTTTAT
>CM065740.1:37937062-37944562 GCA_033310375.1 Conus canariensis
TTTGTGGCACAGTGTGTATGTAAAAGACTACGAGTACGTGTAAAACACACTCTTGTACGATTGCATTACCGATTTCACACTTGGTTCGTGTGTGATATGTTATTTCTGTTTCACATACGCCTAAAAAATAGATGATCTTATGAAAAAAAAACAGTATTAAAGAAGAGAGACCGGGCATTCATTGTCTCTTAGTACATCCTCAATGTTTATTTCTCTATGGAGGTCCTCCAACGGCCTACATTAAACATCAAAGTTTGTGGAAGTCACGAGTCAGCGAATAACTCATCAGAGAGAGAGAGAGAGAGGAGAGAGAGAGAGAGAGAGAGAGAGAGAGAGAGAGAGAGAGAGAGAGAAGATGGATCCACGTCCGCTGTCTCCTGAACCATTTTCTGATAGGCTTTGGCTCGGACCGGATTGATCCCACAACCTTGTCTGCCGAGTCCTCAGGCACAGTTAGAAATTCAGCTCTCAAGATCAGAGAAATAACAGGACACACACAGACCAACAGACAAGGACTGGGGGTGACCAAAACTGAATGGTGGTCAAAGGTCAAAGGAAAAGCCAAAAGAAACATGATGATTCAGGAGATGAGAAAAGAAGAAGACCAAAAAAGACTCCAAAAAGCAGTCCAGCAGAGCCAGCAAGGGCAATGGACAACGTGGGAGAATGCACTCCAAAGAAGTCTCACTTGGAATGACATTTGGCACATGGCCCCTCTCAGGATCAGCTTCATTCTCAGATCTGCATATGACCTTCTGCCCTCAAATGCAAACCTGGTGAAGTGGGGGAAAACAGACGATCCTGCATGCCCCCTCTGCCATGAAAAACAAACAGTGGAGCATGTCCTAAGCTCATGTAAAGTAGCCCTGGCTCAAGGAAGGTACACATGGAGGCACAACCAAGTGATCAAAGAGATTGTACAAGTAGTCTGGGCTAGTATCAACATCACAAAAGGGAAAATCAGGACTCCAAAAGCACCCGCAACATTCTTCACGGCAGGAGGCGGCAAATCATGGCCAAGAACAACAGTGCCACTCGGAACATGCAGGCAGAGTCTGCTGGACGGGGCAGATGACTGGGAGTGCACTGCAGACCTCCCAGAATGGAAGAGTCACCCAGAGATCATCAGCAAGAGTGGCATGAGACCAGACATAGTAGTCCACTCTAAGTCAACCAAGCAGCTGATCATGATCGAGCTCACGGTGCCATATGAGAACAGAATGGCGGCAGCTCAGATCTACAAGACTGAAAAGTATGCTGATCTGGCAAACAGCCTGAGGAGAGAAGGCTATCAGGTCAAAGTCCTCACTGCAGAAATTGGAGCTAGGGGGTTTGTAGGAACGTCTGCATACAGCCTCATGAAACAGCTCTCAGTTGCAGGGAGGGAAAAAAACCAGAGCCCTGAAAGCAATGGCAGAAGCGGCAGAGAGGTGTTCAAGCTGGATTTGGTCAAGGAGGAACAAAAGTGAACTTCATAAGGCTTACATTTCCTACAAATATCACGTGTCCCTGTGGCTCAGTGGTTAGAGTGCGAGTCATTAAGTGGAAAATGAGCATGTCCAGAGGATCATGGGTTCGAATCCCAGCCATGGCTCGTCCCAAGATGGGAAAAAAGGGGCAGCAGAGGGACATCCGGAGTCATGACCCGGGTGTGGCCCAATCCCCCTAGAGTGTCAGGAGATAAGGGCCGAAGCACTTGCTTGAAGGGAGCTTCTCTTCTGAGGACTCTCTGCTGCCACGCTCTCCACGAGTTTCTTTCTACTACAGCTCTTCCTCCAGGATGGATTTCAATGGTAGCTTCAGCTTTGCTGGCGACAATAGAGTGCAGCGTCAGTGAGCCAAGGCGGCACACCAAGCCATTTCCTTAGGTGACTGCTGGTTTCGGGTGCCTGTTGATTCTCCTTTTTTGTGTGTGCAAGTGCTGTTGTCGTACATCGGAAACTTCTTAATCAGCATCAAGCAAAGCACCAGACTTTGTATTTGGCAGAGAGGCCGCACTGGTCTATTCTCTCCCAGCTTTCTTCTGCCATTTGCTTGGTTTCCCTCCCCTTCTGTGTGTCTCTGAGAGACTCAACATACCACCACCACCTTCCAAGGCGTCTGACCTAGTTCTTCTGTCACAGTTGTTGGACTTTGGCTTGGTTGGCTACCGTGAACGTAAAAGTTCCAGCTTTTTTTTTTCTTTTACGAAGGAAGATGCTTCGTAGTTTGTTTTTCTTTTTTTTTTCTTTTTTTTTTTCTTTTTTTTTTTTTCTTTTTTTGATTTGGAACTAAGGTAAGGCAAGGTAATGTTGCTTATAGCCCATCCGACCACAAAGGGCCTTATCAGGGCTGTCACCACGTTCAAATCAACTCACAGGTCATTCATTCACACAATTCGTGCAACTGCTACAGTCTTTTGTGTGTTTCATTTTACGTAGTGGAAAGAAATGTCGTGTCATCCATGAAAGATGTTAGGGGAGGAGGGCGTGGGGGAGGGTGTGGGGGGGGGGGGGGCATTCCGTATCCATTCCTGAGGGGCTGATTGACCTGTATCGCTCCTGGCTGTTTTCAAGAGGACCTCCATGGCTGACACAGACAGTATCGGAGAAATTGCACAGCTTGTTTTTGTACCTGTTCTCACACTGATCCAGTCTGTTTGTGAACTCCTCTGTGAAAAATCTCACTGAGAAGCTGAGCCTGACTTTGAAATGTCATGGAGGAGTTCGGGATGGTGGATGATGTTTCATTGATGATGCTGGCCTCCTTTTTCCCTTGCACATCTTGGTGTCCCTGTCTCCACATCTTTCCTCCTACTCCACATCCCCGCTCCGCATCCATTTGTCACCCGCCTCCTCCTCTTCCTCTCTCTCTCTCTCTCTCTCTCTCTGCCTTTCTCTCTCTCTCTCTCTCTCTCTCTCTCTCTCTCTCTCTCTCTCTCTCTCTCTCTCTGCTTTTGTGTCTCTCTCTATGTCTCTGTCTCTGCGTGTGTGTGTGTGTGTGTGTGTGTGTGTGTGTGTGTGTGTGTGTGTGTGCGTGCGTGTGTGTGTGTGTGTGTGTGTGTGCGTGCGTGCGTGTGTATGTGTGTGTGTGTGTGCGCGCGCGCGCGCGCGTGCGTGTGTGTGTTTCAAAGAATATTGATCAGTTTATGCAGGCTGTAAGTCACGTGGGGAAAAAAAAGCTGCGTTGACATATTCGGTCTTTTTCTATAGTTAAGACAGGTACTGCTGTTATTTGTACACGTTTTATGAGGAGAGAAAGATTTTAAGAAACCCGAAAAGATAACTAAGGACAGCTTTGGAGTCCAAAGTGCTAAATCCTGCTTCGCTTCGGATGTTCAGATCATATCGGAAGGTCATTTTGCTGACAACTGAAAAGGCTGTTCTTTAACACCAGATGGCGCTGTTAGTTGGAGCGTGGTCGACTGTCGGAATGCATAAATGATTCGGCTTCCCCGAACATTCCTGTAACCAACAGCCAGCCGCCGAAAATGTTCATTTCCTTATGAACTTCAACTTAAATCCACACTGATGTGCAAAACTTACAAACAGCATTTTGAAGGCGGGGGGGGGGGGGGGGGGGGGGGGGGGGGGGCGTACGTCAATCTTGCTGTAAACTTTACACAGCACGGGAAAAACAACAGGAAGACAACAACGAAAAGAAGGGAGATAAATCTCAGAGAAAGCCGACGAAAGTCATAAATCAACTCCCCTCTCCCATGGTCCCCCCCGCCCAATGATGAATGAAACCTGCCCCATATTAATTCACTGATACGCTTGGAGCGCCCTGTCGCCAACAATACACTTCCATATCTTGCCTTCCTCTCTCTCTCCACCTCCGCTGTCTCCATTACCTCCCTCGCTCGGCAGGAGGAGAAACTCAAGCTCTCGTACATCATCGCCTCGGACGAGATCTCGCCGCGATCTGACATGATTAGCGCTAGAGGTCAGAGGGTACCGGATTTTTTCGACTCTGGCTTTCGAGCGTCGGGTGTCAGAAGGTTGGGGGTGGGGGGGGGGGGGGAGAGGGGAGGAGGCAGGGGGGGGGGGGGGGGGGGCTTTTGTTTTGAAGGCGAAGATGAGTCAAGATGGGTTCCACAGTACTGTGTGTATCGCGGAGACGTGTGGGTGTCTGAGTTTCACGGTCCGGTGGGAAGGCAGGTTGGGGTGGATTGGGGTGGGGGGTGGGGAGGGAGGGGCTGTTCGGCAGGGGTGCTAAAGGGATGGGGAGGGTGGGTGGGGTGGGAAGGGTGGTCATACGTCTTGGCCCGCGACCTTATCTTGCCGAGACAGGGTGGATTGTCTGGCTGGCGGGCTTTTTGGGGCGACACCCGGCGTGTCCGCCAGTGAGGGATACCTGGTGTCAGGCTTTGCCCCGAGCCCTGGGAGGGTGCGTACAGTTCCACCTTCCGGCCGGTCCCTAGGACAGGAAGAAGGCTGCTGGGGGGAGGCAGACAGGAGTTGGGGGAGGGGGAGGGGGGAGGGGGAGAGAGAAAGAGAGGGGGGAAGTAGGGAGAGAGAGAGAAAGAAATAGAGAGGGGAGGGGGGAGAGAGAGAGAGAAACAGGGACAGAGACTAAGAGAGAGAGACAGACAGAGAGAGAGAGAGAGAGGAGAGAGAGAGAGAGAGAGAGAGACAGACAGACAGACAGACAGAGACAGAGAGAGAGAGAGAGACGGACAGACACACAGACAGGCTGAGACAGAGCGAGAAAGAGTGAGGAAGGGAGAGAGAGGGAGACAGACAGACAGACAGACAGAGAAACAGAGACAGATGCAGACAGACAGACAGAAACAGAGACAGACATGGACAGACGGAGACAGAGAGAGAGAGGGAGACGGAACAGAATAGATGGGGGAGGGGATCAGGCGCAGAAGGGGCATCACAACAAGAATTCTATTCTAAGACGTTCAAAAAAACAGAGTCCAAAAATGTCCATCAACGACAAGATGAAGACTTTCAGCAGAGCTACGACTTTCTCCCTGCCACAAAACGTTATTCAGGAGTAAAACAAAAAGGACTCGTAATCTTGGTGATCCTGGGGTTGCGGATTCGAATCTCCGCCGGGCCGTTTCAGTACAGGGGGATTTTTCCCTCGGAGTTAACATTCGTTCTGACTCCATTTCCCATACAGTCCTTCGAATGAGACTATAAACCGAGGTTCCGTGTGTAAACGCACGCATCACATCTTGCGCACACGTAAAATCCCATCACCAACTTTCGGAAGAGAAGGTCAGTTTGGCCATTGGTATGGATGACATGTTACACATAGCATGCACCCTGCGTGAGAAATGGAAAGAATGAAGAAAGTAACGATATTGAACGATATTAACTGGATGACACGGGAAACGACTGAATGAAGCGCTAGCTGGCAGCTCTTCAGTCGGCACTACCCAGGTAGGTAGCCCGTTGTGTAAACGAGTGTGGATTTAAAGCGCTTAGAGCTTGGTATCTAGCCGAGGATAGGCGCTGTATAAGCATTCATGATAATAATAATAACTTGATGGCCGAACAGACTGCTGAAGCAAATGACAACACAGACCTTCAGTAAAACAAATGAAGGAAGAAAGATAATGAAGGAAGGAAGAAAATGAAGGAATACAGAACTTCTTCCAAACAAGTGGAAAGAGACACTGACAATATAGAACACCTGGCAAACAAATGAAGCAAGAAAACGACGATACAAAACATCTGTCATACAAAAGGAAGGGGAAAAAAATGACAAAACAGAAATTCTAGGAAACAAAGGGAACTAGACAATGACAATGGAGAATTTCTGCCAAACAAAGGGAAAGATCAAATGACAATACAGAACTTCGGCTCCAAACTGGGAAGATCACGTAACGTACACGACTTTAAAAAAATGGATACATGAAGTGACAGTGTAGAATTTATATAAAACAAATGGAGAGATTGATGGACAATGCTGATCTTCTGCTGAAGGAATGGAATGGAATGAGAAAATGACTGCAGAGGGGTCCTACTGAACAAAGGGAACAAAACATCGATGAGGCAGAACTTCTGCCAAACAAACGGAATGAGAAAACGACAATTCGGAACTTCTGCCGAACAAACGGAATGAGAAAACGACAATTCGGAACTTCTGCCGAACAAACGGAATGAGGAAAACGACAAATCGGAACTTCTGCCAAACAAACGGAATGAGAAAACGACAATTCGGAACTTCTGCCAAACAAATAGAATGAGAAAATGACAATTCAGAACTTCTGCCAAACAAATAGAATGAGAAAATGACAATTCCGAACTTCTGCCGAACAAATGGAATAAGAAAATGACAATTCCGAACTTCTGCCGAACAAATGGAATAAGATAATGACAATTCCGAACTTCTGTCGAACAAATGGAATAAGAAAATGACAATTCCGAACTTCTGTCGAACAAATGGAGGAGAAAATGACAATTCCGAACTTCTGCCGAACAAATGGAATAAGAAAATGACAATTCCGAACTTCTGCCGAACAAATGGAATAAGATAATGACAATTCCGAACTTCTGTCGAACAAAGGGAATGAGAAAGCAAACGACAATTCCGAACCTTTGCCGAACAAATGGAGGAGAACATGACAATTTATAACTTCTGCCGAACAAATGGAATGTGAAAATGATAATTCCGAACTTCTGCCGAACAAATGGAATGAGAAAACAATTTAGAACTGCTGCGAAAAGATGAAATGAGAAAACGACGTTTCAGAACTTCTGCCGAACAGATGAAATGAGAAAACGACAATCCTCAATTCTGCCGAACAAATGGAATGAGAAAATGACAATCAAGAAAACTTCCGCCGAACAAATGGATGGGAAAATGACAGTCAAGAAAACTTCTGCCGAACAAATGGAATGGGAAAATGACAATAAAGAAAACTTCTGCCGAACAAATGGAATGAGAAAATGACAGTCAAGAACTTCTGCCAATCGAGTGGAAAGAGGAAATGACATTATAGAACTCCGAAAAGAACGGAAGATCAAATGAAGTTACAGAACTTTCGCCCAACGAACGGAAAAATAAATGACATTTTAGCGCTTTGGCCAAACTAACGAAAGCTCAAACGGCATTACAGGACTTGTGTTAAGCAAATATAACGTACAACTGACAACACAAAACTTCTGTCAAACAAATGGAAGAAAAAAATGACAATGATGGAACATTGAAATGACTTCTGTCGAACGACAGGAACGTACAAATGGCATTACAGAACTTCTACCAGATGAAATGAAAGAGAACGACATTACAAACTTCTCTATCATCGGTTCTTGTTTCATTTGTGTGGTGGTTTGATAGCCCTGCTTCTGTTCCTGTTCTTCGCTCTCCCGACTCACTTTCAACCAAACTCTCTATTCGGAAGCTCAATTCAATTCTCCATTCAGAAGTACCATCTACGCTTTTCGCCTTAACTGTTCTTTTTCACGTTATTCTGTAGTAATCGTACGGCCCTGTCCCGTTGTCTACCGTTTGCTCTCTGTCATCTGTTTACCGTCAAGCAACTTACCTTTAGTGGATGTA
>CM065740.1:37949562-37962062 GCA_033310375.1 Conus canariensis
TCTCTATCTCTCTCTGTCTTTCTGTCTGTCTGTCTATCTCTCTCTCTCTCTCTCTCTCTCTCTCTCTCTCTCTCATTCTTTCTCTCTCTAGCTCGCTCGCTCTTTCCCCTCCCCCCCCCTCTCTCTCTCTCTCTCTCTCTCTCTCTCTCTCTCTCTTGGTGGCCAATACACGGAAAAACAAATAATAGGAGAACTTAATTCTGTCTGATGAAAAAAAAGGATTCCAGTAATGTTCAAAACTGAAATCAGATGCTCAACTAAATCAAGTGATGGAGTGAAGTGTACCCCTCCCCCCCCCCCCCACTTGGGAGGGGGGGGGGGGGGCAAAAACAGGGTAATATCTGCTCTCTCATGTTATTTCCTTCGCTTACAAATGGACCAGGACTGGAAACAATAATCAACGACAGACTCGGCGCCACGTTTCATTTCACACTGTTGTTTATTTTATATTTTTTTAATCGCAGACGACACTCTTATCACACACACACACACACACACACACACACACACACACACACACACACACACACACACACACACGCACGCACGCACATGAATACACTTACACACACTCATGCACGTGCGCATGCACACGCATGCACGCACCCATACAGACATGCAAACACACACTCAAGCTCGCGCGCGCGTGTGAACGGAAGGACGCACGCAAGGACGTACGCACTGATGCATACACACATACAAACGTATTAACACACGAACACACGCATGCACGCAAGCACGCACGCGCGCGCGCGCGCGCGCACACACACACACACACACACACACACACACACACACACACACACACACACACCGACATTCACACACACACACATACGCGCGCGTGCACAGAGAGAGAGAGAGGGGGGGGAGGGGGGGGGGCGGAGAACGGACGGACACACAGATGGACTAACAGACAGACATGCACACAGAGGTAGAGAGAGAGACAAACACAGACAGACAGAATCAGACGTGGGGAGGGGTCCGGAGCGAAAAGAGGTGGTGGGGGGGGGGGGGGGTAGGTAAGCTGCGTCATAGAAATACATTCTATTTTTGTAGACAAACATGCATGCAAGCAGATCTGCGTCTATTTTTGTATGATTAGTATTATATGGTAATTATAGGCCTGCTTTACGTGATCGTTCCCAGTTGTAAAAAACAAACAAACAAAAAAACCTCATTTTTTTTATAATCCAGACAGAAATAAACGGGCTTCGGTGACGCAGTGGTTGCAGTGTCACGGACTGGCGATTTGAGGGCCGCGGGTTTGAATCCCATTATATCAGTATAAGACTGTGTCAGGAGGGGTGAGAAGGGTTGATGTAATTTCGGTTTGGAGGAAGAGGGCGGAAACCCCTCAAACGGGTCTCCCGGTCTGCTTCACCGATGCGTCTTTAGAGGATATTGCCTAATCTTTCTGACCCTAGTACCCGCAGGTGTCTGTATCTCTCGGGCCTGGTTGACGTCGAATTGCATTCCATGAAAGGGAGCATGTTGACTTCAAGATCCGAACACACCTTAAAGGAGAAGAGGAGAATCGTGTAGAAAGAGAGAGAAGGTAGCAGCAAACTACGTTTCGATGTCAGATCATCTTTACAAAGCCCTCAGCGCTGAAGAAGAGCAAAGCTTTAACGTTTTCTGCCCTCTTTCGCCATCTTTCTGCCCTCTTTCTGTCCTCTTTCGCCCTCTTTCTGCCCTCTTTCTGCCCTCCTCTGCCCTCTTTCTGCCCTCTTTCTGCCCTCTTTCACCCTCTTTCTGCCCTCCTCTGCCCTCTTTCTGCCCTCTTTCGCCCTCTTTCTGCCCTCTTTCTACCCTCTTTCTGCCCTCTTTCTGCCCTCTTTCGCCCTCTTTCTGCCCTCTTTCTCCCTCTTTCGGACTCTTTCTGCTCTCTTTCTGCCCTCTTTCTGCCCTCTTTCGCCCTCTTTCTGCCCTCTTTCTGCCTACTCTTTCTGCACTCTTTCGGCCCTCTTTCGCCCTCCTTTCTGCCCTCCTTTCTGCCCTCTTTCTGCCCTCTTTCTGCCCTCTTTCTGCCCTCTTTCGCCCTCTTTCTGCCCTCTTTCTGCCTCTTTCTGCCCATCTTTCTGCCCTCTTTCTGTTCCCTCTTTCTGCCCTCTTTCTGCCTCTTTCTGCCCTCCTCTGCCCTCTTTTCTGCTCTTCCTCTTCCTCTTTCTCCCTCCTCTGCCCTCTTTCCTGCCCTCCTCTGCCCTCTTTCTGCCCTCTTTCTGCCCTCTTTCGCCCTCTTTTCGCCCTCTGTTTTCGCCCTCTTTCTGCCCTCTCCTCTGCCCTCTTTCTGCCCTCTTTGTGCTCTCCCTCTCGCCCTCTCTCTCTGCCCTCTTTCTGCCCTCTTTCTGCCCTCTTTCTGCCCTCCTCTGCCCTTCTCTCTGCCCTCTTTCTGCCCTCTTTCTGCCCTCTCCCTCTGCCCTCTTTCGCCCTCCTTTCTGCCCTCTTCCCTTTCGCCCTCTTTCTGCTCCTCTTTCTGCCCTCCTTTTGCCCTCTTTCTGCCCTCCCCTTCTCGCCCTCTTCTGCTCTTCTCCCTCTTTCGACTCTTCGCCTCTTTCGCCCTCTTTCTGCCTCTTTCGCCTCTTTCGCCCTTTCGCCCTCTTCGCCTCTTTTGCTCTTTCGCCTCTTTCGCCCTCTTTCGCCCTCTCTCTCTTGCCCTCTTTGCCCTCTTTCGCCCTCTTTCTGCCCTCTTCGCCTCTTTCTGCCTCTTTCTGCCTCTTTCGCCCTCTTCTCTGCCTCTTTCTGCCTCTTCTGCTCTTTTCTGCCTCTTTCTGCCCTCTTTCGCCCTCTCTTCTGCCCTCTTTTCGCCCTCTTTCTGCTCTCTTTCGCCCTCTTTCGCCCTCTTTCTGCCCTCTTTTCCCTTTTCTGCGCCTCTTTCTGCCCTCTTCTGCCCTCTTTCTGCCCTCTTTCTGCCCTCTTTCTGCCTCTTTCGGCCTCTTTCGCCCTCTTCTGCCTCTTTCTGCCTCTTTCGCCTGTTTCCCTCTTCGCTCTTCTGCCTCTTTCTGCCCTCTCTCTGCCCTCTTTCTGCCCTCTCTGCCCTCTTTCTTCCTCTTTCTGCTCTTTCCCCTCTTTTGCCTCTTTGCCCTCTCTCTGCTCTTTCTGCCCTCTTTGCCCTCCTCTGCCCTCTTCTGCTTCTTTCTGCCCTCTTTCTGCCCTCGTTCTGCCCT
Organism: Conus canariensis; assembly: GCA_033310375.1. NCBI lineage: Eukaryota > Metazoa > Mollusca > Gastropoda > Neogastropoda > Conidae > Conus > Conus canariensis. The sequence continues at coordinate 37,952,730 of CM065740.1, forward strand.
CCTCTCTGCCTCTCTGCCCTCTTTCTGCCTCTTTCTGCCCTCCTCTCCCCTTTCCCTCTTTCTGCCCTCTCTCTGCTCTTTCTGCCTCCTCTGCCCTCTCTCTGCCTCTTTCTGCCCTTTTGCCCTCTTCTCCCTCTTTCTGCCTCTTTCTGCCCTCCTCTCCCTCTCTGCCCTCTTTGCCTCTTTCTGCCCTCTTTCTCCCTCTTTGCCCTCCTTCCCTCTTTCGCCCTCTTCTGCCCTTCCCTTTTTGCGCTCTCTCCGCCCTTTCTGCCTCTTTCTCCTCTTTCTGCCTCTTTCTGCCCTCTTTCTGCCTTCTTTCGCCTCTTTCCCCTCTTTTCCTCTTTCGCCCTCTTTCGCCCTCTTTGCCCTCTTTCTGCCCTCTTCTGCCCTCTTTCGCCCTCTTTCTGCCTCTTCTCTTCGCCTTTTCTGCACTTTTCGCCCTCTTTCGCCTCTTTCTGCCCTCTTTCGCCTCTTTCGCCCTCTTTCGCCCTCTTTCTCTCTCCTTTCTGCACTCTTTCGGCCTCTTTCGCCCTCTTTCGCCTCTTTCTCCTTCTTCTGCCCTTCTTCCCTCTTTCGCCTCTTTCTGCCTCTTTCGCCTCTTTCTGCCCTCTTTCTGCCTCTTTCGCCCTCTTTCTGCCCTCTTTTGCCCTCTTTCTGCCTCTCTTTCTGCCCTCTTTTGCCTCTTTCCCCTCTCTGCCCTCTTTCTGCCCTCCTCTGCCTCTTTCTGCCCTCTTTCTGCCCTCTTTCTGCCCTCTTTCGCCCTTTTCTGCCCTCTTTCTGCCCTCTTTCGCCCTCTTTCTGCCCTCTTTCTGCCTCCTTTCTGCCCTCTTTCGCCCTCTTTCGGCCCTCTTTCTGCCCTCTTCTGCCCCTTTCTGCCCTCGTCTTCCCTCTTTCTCTCTCTCTGTCCTCTTTTGCTCCCTTGCCCTCTTTCTGCCTTTCCTCTTTGCCTCTTTTCTTCCCTCTTTCTGCCCTCTTTCGCCTCTTTTTGCCCTCTCTGCCCTCTCTCTGCACTCTTTCTGCCCTCTTTGTGCCCTCCTCTGCCCTCTTTCTGCCTTCTTTCTGCCCTCTTTCTGCCCTCGTTCTGCCCTCTCTGCCTCTCTCTGCCCTCTTTCTGCCCTCTTTCTGCCCTCCTCTGCCCTCTTTCGCCCTCTTTCTTGCCTCTCTCTGCCGTCTTTCTGCCCTCTCTCTGCCCTCTCTCTGCCCTCTTTCTGCCCTCTTTCGCCCTCTTTCTGCCCTCTTTCTGCCTCTTTCTGCCTCCTCTGCCCTCCTTGCCCTCTTTATGCCCTCTTTCTGCCCTCTTTCTGCCCTCTCTCTGCCTCCTCTGCCCTCTTTCGCCCTCTTCTGCCCTCTCTCTGCGCTCTCTCCGCCCTCTTTCTGCCTCTTTTCTGCCTCTTTCTGCACTCTTTCTGCCTCTTTCTGCCCTTCTTTTCGCCTCTTTCTCCCCTCTTTCTGCCTCTCTTTCGCCCTCTTTCCGCTCTCTTTCGCCCTCTTTTCGCCCTCCTCTGCCCTCTTTCTGCCTCTCTTTCTGCCCTCCTCTGCCCTCTTTCGCCCTCTTTCTGCACTATTTCTGCCCTCTTTCGCCCTCTTTCTGCCCTCTTTCTGTCATCTTTCTGCCCTCTTTCGCCCTCTTTCTGCCCTCTTTCTGCACTCTTTCTGCACTCTTTCGGCCCTCTTTCGCCCTCTTTCGCCCTCTTTCTGCCCTCTTTCTGCCCTCTTTCTGCCCTCTTTCTGCCCTCTTTCGCCCTCTTTCTGCCCTCTTTCTGCTCTCTTTCTGCCATCTTTCTGCCTCTTTCGCCCTCTTTCTGCCCTCTTTCTGCCCTCTTTCTGCCCTCCTCTGCCCTCTTTCTGCTCTCCTCTGTCCTCTTTCTACCCCCCTCTGCCCTCTTTCTGCCCTCCTCTGCCCTCTTTCTGCCCTCTTTCTGCCCTCTTTCGCCCTCTTTCACCCTCTTTCGCCCTCTTTCTGCCCTCCTCTGCCCTCTTTCTGCCCTCTTTGTGCTCTCCTCTGCCCTCTCTCTGCCCTCTTTCTGCCTCTTTCTGCCTCTTTTCTGCCCTCCTCTGCCTCTCTCTGCCCTCTTTCTGCCCTCTTTCTGCCCTCCTCTGCCCTCTTTCGCCCTCTTTCTGCCCTCTTTCGCCCTCTTTCTGCCCTCTTTCTGCCCTCTTTTTGCCCTCTTTCTGCCCTCTTTCGCCCTCTTTCGCCCTCTTTCTGCCCTCTTTCTGCCCTCTTTCTTCCCTCTTTCTGCCTCTTTCTGCCCTCTTTCTGCCGTCTTTCTGCCCTCTTTCGCCCTCTTTCTGGCCTCTTTCGCCCTCTTTCGCCCTCTTTCTGCCCTCTTTCTGCACTCTTTCTGCCTCTTTCGCCCTCTTTCTGCCCTCTTTCTGCCCTCTTTCTGCACTCTTTCGGCCCTCTTTCGGCCCTCTTTCTGCCCTCTTTCGGCCCTCTTTCGGCCCTCTTTCGGCCCTCTTTCTGCCCTCTTTCTGCACTCTTTCGGCCCTCTTTCGGCCCTCTTTCTGCCCTCTTTCTCCTTCTTTCGCCCTCTTCCTGCCCTCTTTCGGCCCTCTTTCTGCCCTCTTTCGCCCTCTTTCTGCCCTCTTTCTGCCCTCTTTCGCCCTCTCTCTGCCCTCTTTTTGCCCTCTTTCTGCTCTCTTTCTGCCCTCTTTCTGCCCTCTTTCGCCCTCTCTCTGCCCTCTTTTTGCCCTCTTTCTGCTCTCTTTCTGCCTCTTTCTGCCCTCTTTCTGCCCTCTTTCGCCCTGTTTCTGCCCTCTTTCTGCCTCTTTCGCCCTTTTTCTGCCCTCTTTCTGTCCTCTTTCGCCCCCTTTCGCCCTCTTTCTGCCCTCTTTGTGCCTTCTTTCTGCCCTCTTTCGCCCACTTCCTCTTCTTTGTGGTGACTCAGGGTCTAATGGACAACGCGTTCGTCTTGGAAGAGAGAATCCCGGGTCCATTGTTCCATTCTCGTACCTGGCAATAGGGTTTCTTCTTCTTCTTCTTCTTCTTCTTCTTCTTCTTCTTCTTCTTCTTCTTCTTCTTCCTCCTCCTCCTCTTCTTCTTCTTCTCCCCTCTTTTTCTTTTTCTTCTTCTTTCTGAAGTAGTCGCTCGAGTGATAATTTGTCTGATGAGACAAATTAACTTAGCTCTCGAGCTTTGCATGCATTCATTAACACATGCAAAAGAACCCAAGTCAACAAGGGGTTTGTCCGTGGCAAAATCTTCAAGAAAATATCACTTGAATAGGTGAACAAAGGCAGACACAGGTTTTGAAAAATGAAATTCGCTGTACAATGCATGATGCTCCTGAGAGAGCAGCTCGAATTTCACAGATTAAAATGTTGTAAAGACTAATTCATGCGATACAATCAGTATACCCCACAAAATTCGCTAGGGACCTTTTTTTGCACATTGTGTGTGTGTGTGTGTGTGTGTGTGTGTTGTGTGTGTGTGTGTGTGTGTGTGTGTGTGTGTGTGTGTGCATGTGTCTCTATGCGTGTGTGTGTGTGTGTGTGTGTGTGTGTGTGTGTGTGTGTGTGTGTGTGTGCGCGCGCTCGTGTGTGCGTGCGTGCGTGTGTGCATGCGTACGTGCGTGCACATGTGTGTGTGTGTGTGTGTATAGTAGTAGTACTTTAATTTTACGTCTTTTCACAAACTATGTGATATTAGACAAGAAAGGAGAGATAGACAGGCAAATAGAGGGAGATAGATAGAGTTTGTTCATGTTGCGCGCGCGCGCGCGCGCGCCTGTATGTGTGTGTGTGTGTGTGTGTGTGTGTGTGTGTGTGTGTGTGTGTGTGTGTGTGTGTGTAGGGACGGGGTGGGGCTGGGAGTGAGCAGAGGGTGGTGTACATAACATCAGAAAACAATTAGATAAACGAATAAGGAAACAAACCTACACGCACTATCAGTATCAGATTAAAGCAAATACCTGACTGGACTACAAATCAAGCAAAAAGTAACTTTCAAAGCAAAATCAATATCAGAAAAAATATCTGTCACAGACATGCCTGATAAATGTGGCAGAAATGCCTTGAGAGGCACACATTCGAACAAAACATGATCTCTTGTCAATTTTGTTTCCCCGCATATGCATTTTGTTGCAGAGCTATATTTAGTTCTAAAAGCATCCAGTTTCAATCGATGAAATATTGAAACGAAGTTTCTGTATTGATGCATATCATAAATGTGCAGATTTTGGATGCTTTTGAAATGATCAATACTAAAAAGAGGATTTAATTGTGTCTGAACATGAGTAACAGCTTTGTTCTGCCCATTTCTAAAATATTCCCAAGCTGTTTGTTTTAAAATTTGTTGACTCTCTTTCAAAGTGAACGGTATGGAAATAGTTTGTACCCTCGTTCCATTTTCAGCGCCTTTTTTCGCACATCTGTCAGCAAGTTCATTGCCCGAAATTCCACAGTGTGAAGGAACCCAGAAGAAAGTTATATCTGCTCCTTTACATATCAAGACGTGGATTAAATGTTGAATTTCCTTCAAAATGAAGTTATCTGAATTTGAATTAAAAAACTTAATCGACTGTAACACTCACAGCGAATCTACACAAAACAACACTTGAAAAATTGACTGTGGTAAATCAGTTAGAAATGTCAACGCCATCAGTATCGCTATCATTTCAGCTACGAATATGGAGCGATATTTTCCAACGAAATATGCTTTTTCTACTTTCAGCGATGGAATAACAAATGCTGATCCGGCCTCTTTGTTACTCGTCAACGATCCATCTGTGTACACTTTATAAGATGGTTAGAATATCTATCTTGCATTTGCATCTTCGTTAAATATGACAAGATGTAAGGCTGATTTGCTTTCTTTGTATCAGTGTAATCAAGATCAAACTTCGCCCTCTTTCTTTCCCAAGTTGGAATGGGATCTATAAGAGACGTTTTTGACAAAGACTTAACATCTATATTACTTTTCTTAAACAAATCAGCAGTGTATGAACTGATAGTGCACAGAGAGGCAATATTTTTTGCTCTTTTTGGATAATCACTCTCTGGGTTTATAGATATTTCCGTTTCATTCACACCTTCCATGGTTGTACATTTCATGAAATATTTTGCAAGTGATAGATTCCTATATTCATTTAACGGTAAAACGTCTATTTCTCTGTATGTCCCCAAAGTGGAGGCATATACCGGAACTCCTAGGCATAATTTGAAGGCTTTGCTATCTACACTTTGTAGTTTTTGTAACAAATATTTAGGTGCGCTAAAGAAAGCCTCTTGGGCGTATGATAATTTAGAACGAATTAATGCCAAAGCCAAGAGCTTTAATGTTTTTCCATCTTGGCACCAGCTTTGCTTGCTCAAAATTTTCAGAAAATTTAAAGTTTTTCTTGCCTTATTTAAAAGGTAATCAATATGGATATTCCATGTGAGTTTCGATGTGAAGTGGACACCTAAAAATTTAATTAAGTGTACGTACGCAAGTGTTATCCCATCCAGCTTAAAAGATGGTAAATCAGAGGAATCATCCCCATTGTTGAATAAAACCATATGAGTCTTTTCATGGGAAAGCTTTAGACCATTTATAAACAAGTATTTGCTAAGGTTATCAAGCTCTGCCTGATAAAGTTTTCTGTGGTAGTTTATTGCTCTTTTGGGTGTGTTTTTTCTCATACAAGTATTTATCCACATACACAGATCATCGGCATATTGTACAACTGTAGCATTTTTAGTTACATGTTTTGGAAGATCATACAGCAAAATATTAAATAGCATTGGAGCTATTACAGAACCTTGAGGAATACCCATATCCAATGGTTTAAAACTGGAATATGTGTTTTGTACTCTGACCTGTAAACTTCTTTGTGTTAGAAATTCTTTAATATAACTGTAAAAATTGCCTGAAATCCCAATCGCCTTTAATTTATATAACAATCTAGCATGCCATACACTATCAAAGGCTTTTTTAATATCAAAGAATGTAGCCAGAACACTCTTCCGTCTGGCAAACTGGTATTTGATTTGAGTTGTTAACTTTACGATATGATCAGTGGTAGATCTTCCCTTTATAAAGCCTGCTTGATTAGTAGGTATTATATGATTTTTGTTACAAAAATAGATAAGTCTATTAAGTACAATTTTTTCCATAAGTTTTGCAGCATTAGAAGTCAGAGCGACAGGTCGATAACTGTCGATGTTTCTGACAGGCTTTCCTTGCTTTATAATTGGGATTACTATTGACTGTTTCCAAATAACTGGCATAAGACCATCTTTCCAAATCTTTTGCAATATTTTTAATAAAAAAAAAAAAAAGTTTTCTGGCATGTGTTGTAACATTTGATTTGAAATACCGTCCAGCCCTACTGACGAGGTTTTATTGCATTTAAAAGAGACGGCATCCTTTAATTCTTGTGTGGTTATGGGTGCATTTATGAAATGGTCATTATTTGGAACTGGTTCATCATAAAGTTCTGTTTTTTCTTGCTTTTCCGATGTTGTCTGCATTCGTGCGGAAGGCTTTCCAGGCGCATGGTCTTAGAAAACATATTAGCAAAAGCTTCGGCTTTTTCATATGGAGTCGGGAATTTTTTAGTCTCCAAATTAATAGGATATCTTGGAATATTTATCCCTTTTTTCATAACTTGAAACTTTTTCCATACCTTTTGAAGATCTTTATGCTGGGAAACTTCTCTTGCACAAAATGATGACCAGTAAAGTCGCTTTGCTTTTGCAATAACTCTGTTAGAGTGTGCCTTTGCTTTCTTCATTTCTTGATGGTTTTCTCACTTTTGTTTTTAATATATTCCTTGTATTTAAGCTTCTTTAAAGCTACAGCTTCTTCAAAATCTTTGGTCCACCAGACATTCCCAGCATGACGTGTTTTTTGTATATGATTAGATTTAGATATGGAACCATTTGCAGCGAAAAGTATCAGTTTGTTGAAATTTGAATACATATTATCCACACTCTCTTCTATTCCACAAACACTATCTACATCTATGCTGGTAAGGAGAGTTTTAAACTTGTCCCAGTCGGCAAATTTATAATTGTATTTGGGAATTTTGTCCTCTGGTAATTCCTGAATATTACACATTTCATTGACTGTTATTATGATCGGCAAATGATCACTTCCGAGAGTGTCCTCGTAAGTTTGCCAAGTGCAATCAAAAGCTAACTGGGGAAAAATCAAAGACAAGTCTATAGCACTTGCTTTATGTGTAGAAATATCTGGAATTCTGGTTACACTTCCATTATTGAGCAAATACAAATCGGAATCGACAACATTTTCAACAAAACGGTTGCTGGTTACAGTAGAACAACCCTTTTCCCAAAAAGGAGAGTGTGCATTGAAATCACCGGCAATCAGCCATTTTTCATTCGTGCTTTGTATTGCGTGTAGCCACTCAGTGTTTTGGTCAGTTGGTCCTTTCGGCAGATATACAGAAAAAACATTGAGAACAATGTTGTTAAGTTTCACACTGGCCACGCATGAATATAAGTGTGGTAGATCAGATGGTGCCGGTGATGGACAGTGAATATATTCTGTACCTTCTCTGATATAAATAGCCGTGTTGATTTTTTCTTTTGAATCAGAAACTCTATTATGTACTGGTGGGTAGTAAAAGTGAGGTACCTTTGGTAATTTGAATTTGCATACATTTAGAGATTGCAAAACCAATATATGATAGCTATGATCTGCTGGATGTTGAATTAACCACGCTTCATTTGTTAGTACCGATCTGGCATTCCATTGTAAAATTCTCATCGATTTATCAGGCATGTCACTGATGAAATATCAACAATTCAACTTTGTATAACAAATTAAGAAAGGAAGTAATGTTCCAAATTGAACACAAAGATGGGAAGGATGAAAGGATGTGTGTGTGTGTGTGTGTGTGTGTGTGTGTGTGTGTGTGTGTGTGTGTGTGTGTGTGTGTGTGTGCCGGCCAGAGAAAGAATAAGAGAGGGGGGGGGGGGTGGCAGACAGACAGACAGACAGACAGACAGACACAGAGACAGACAAACAGAGGCAGACGAACGTCCACAAAGGATCAAGCCAGTGTATCACAGCCCTAAAAGTTTACAAAATCAACGTTGGCTGACAGTCTCTGAATGAAGTTCTCCCTCATGGAAACACGGTTAAAAAGCTGAAGAAAAAGTATATACATTTCAGACTCCAACCAACGCTACGTTGCAATAAAAAAAAAAAAAATTTTAATTGCCGCTCTGAACATGAAAAAAAAACCCCACAGCGTTGGCGCGACGGGTGTGAGATGGGCTTTAAAGGACGGAGGAAGCGTTGAGGCGATATAGGTTTACCCGCCATAAAGTGAGCTGAGTGGAGCGAGGGAGCGAAGCGCGAGCTATATCAGGTGACCGGCGGAGTGGGGCACGGTTACGTGACGGAAATCTTTTTGGCTCTCGGTTACCACTCTCTAAGCTGCCTGTCGGCTTCTTGGCGGCGTCAAGAGCTTTGGGGGTGGGAGGTGTGTGGGGGTGGGGGGGTGGGGGTGGGGGGGGGGATATTACGCTGCTAAGACTGTTTTTGGCTGGGGGAAATGGTGGTACGGTTTCTGTTTGTGTCATTTCTTTTGTTCTTTTGTTTTTTTCTTTCCTTTCTTTCTTTTCTAAATTCTTTACTTAGGTCTTTTTCTTGTTTTTCTTGAACTCTTCCTCCTCCTCCTCCTCCTCCTCCCTCCTCCTTCTCCTCCTCCACCTCCTCCTCCATGTATTTCTTCTTCTTCTTCTTCTTCTTCTTCTTCTTCTTTCCTTCTTCTTCTTCCTCCTACCCCTCCTCTTTCTCCCCCCTCTGTCTCCTCCTTCTCCTCCTCCTCCTCCTCTTCTTCTTCTTCACATCCTTCACATCTTCCTCCTTCTCCTTCCTCTCCTCCTAATACTACTCCTCCTCAAACCAGTGTATAAAACCATTTTTGGGCTGTTATAGCTGTTAGTATCAGCTATTCTGGTAAAAATAAAACATCGGGCATCATCCGTGACCCTTAGTGAGCATACCTGCAAATTTTCAGAAAGATCAGCCCAGAAGTTTTGTCTGGAGCGAGTGGAACATATTTTGACCATGGACACACACACACACACACACACACACACACACACACACACACACACACACACACACACACACACAGAGCATTTCTTCGTTCCCATTCTAAAGTACTCCCTGTTCTGTAAGAACTGCGAGTGCAAAAGCGAAAAATAAACCTGCCGCTCTGAAGTTTAAAAAAAAAAAATAACGCAGCTTTGCCAAGGAGGAAGCGTTGAGGCGATATAGGTTTACCTGCTATAAAGTGAGCTGAGTGGAGTAAGGGAGCAAGGCGCGAGCTATATCAGGTGACCGGCGGAGTTAGACAGGGTTACTTGACGGAA
>CM065740.1:37979562-37982062 GCA_033310375.1 Conus canariensis
TGTGTGTGTGTGTGTGTGTGTGTGTGTGTGTGTGTGTGTGTGTGTGTTTATGCGCGCGCACGTGTATGTGTTCTTAATCTCTGGCCTCCAAGCAGTACATTTAAACCTGATGCAGTTCCGGGAAGGTCATAAGCCCATTGTCTGCCGTCCATAACTGAATGCAGGCAACCGTAGCCTGTACGTAGTTGAAGGAAACTTCACTATACATATGTAGCTTGAAAAATGGCATTGCCTCTCCTGTATGAACTTGCCCTGAGCCGTAAGAAAGAGGACAAGAGAGAGAGAGAGAGAGAGAGAGAGAGAGAGAGAGAGAGAGAGAGGAGAGAGAGAGAGAGAGGAGTGGATCCAGGGAAAATGATCTAACTGCCCTCTCCCATTAGAAACATGTCACGGTTTCTCGCCAGTTATCATCATTTTCGACACTGGCAGTCAGACGTTTTCGGTGACGAGAAAAAAAAAAAAATACAGCCAATGTCACACCAGCGCATTGGGCTGAAGCGTAGGTCAGACATCTGCTAAGTCGTAGCCACGAGACCCTCTTCTTCATTTCTCTCATCTTAGTTGTTAATTCATTTAGCCATCAGCTTAAAATCATGCGTAGCGTGGTCTCAAAACTTAGCGGATGTGGTGTAGCGTATAGGGACTAGTTCGCACGCAATGACGCCTCCTTGATGTAACTGAAACTGAAACGGTGACGGAAAAAAAAAAAAAGGGTTGAGCTCCCTCCTCCATAATGCTGCATCCTAAACACAATGGATCTCTAACAGTTTCAGACCCCTATGGCACCTTTAACCTTAAACCACACAAACACAGTGCAGCATTGTGCAGCTTGCGTTACCGCCCCTATAACAACATGGCGTAACAGGAAAGGAAAACGTCGATGACTCGCTCACGTTCAGTTGAAAGACAGACGTGCCGCCTGAAGCTAAGAGTGTTTGGTGACAGCTTCCATCGAATCAAATTGAGAGCCTTTTATTTTTTTTGGTTATATTATTGAAAAGTAGAAGTTTTAAACGTGGAAGCGAATTTGTATAGGTTTGGTATTGAATCGACCACAGCATGATAGTTCTGTTGTGAAAGTTATCTGTCTTTAGCAACTTGGATACTAACAGAGAGAGAGAGAGAGAGAGAGGGGGGGGGATAAGGGGGAGGAGAAGAAGAAATACGAAGACTGAGGAGGACAAGGAATAGGAGAGGAAGAAGTTAACTGACTACCTGATTATCAAAGTTCTATTGTAAAAGCTATCTTAAAGTTTGTGTAAGCAGATTATAGTTCTATTGTAAAAGTTCTCTTTGTTGAAGAAGAAAAAGAAGAGAATGATGATGATGATGATGATGATGATGATGATGGGGAAAAAAGGAAGAAGAACAAGAACAAGAGGAAGACTTAATAGATCTGTTGTAAAAAAAAAAAAAAAAAAAATTATCTTTTGCTTCTGAAGCTTGTGGGGTTTTTTGTGTGTTTTTTTGTTTGTTTGTTGTTTTTTGGGGGGGGGGGGGGGGTTTGGTGGGTTTTTTTTAGGTTTTTTTTTTAGTAATTTGGATACTTGAATAGAATATATTCAGACAATACCGGGAGGTTAGTTAGATGCTCACGAGTAAGATAAATGGCGAGATTGTCACGAGAGAGAGAGAGAGAGAGAGAGAGAGAGAGAGAGAGAGAGAGAGAGAGACGAACGGAGTGACCGCCCTGTTCTTACCTGTAACATTGATAGTCTCCCTTTTCCTTCTTTCCGGAAATTCTGCGTATCTGCTCTTTCTGCACCCCGTCACACGCAGTCTATACACCCATTTCTCCATTTACCCATCACAGGAATTTTCATTTCCGAGAAAACCCCATAAGGGATACATGAAAATGGTACTTTCAATATCATTTCATCAAAGCGTAGATATTTCTTACATCGATATAATTGTATAAAAAGACTACTGGACACACAAAAAGAATCTCGCAGTCTAAGGGCAACAGAAACAGCGAAAAATTATTGTAAAAGGGTCACTTTTGAAGGGTTTCAACATTGTTTTTAGAAATCTTACCAGTTTGTTCACTTTGGTTTTCTGTTGAGATTAAAACGTTCAACTCCACTCACTCCTCGCCATAATCCTTGTGTTCAGTCACTTGTGGGTCTAAAACGGCAACTTGCCTTCCTTTTTTTCTGACGGAGACATAATAGGATAACAATATTGCTAGCTTATCTGTTTTACTTCCAACAGAACATTGATAATGTTCTTTCCCTCTGTCTCTCTCTCTCAAAAGTAAGTGCCGTACGTGTGTGTGTGTGTGTGTGTGTGTGTGTGTGTGTGTGTGTGTGTGTGTGTGTGTTTGAGAGAAAGAGATAGAGTGTGTGTGTGTGTGTGTGTGTGTGTGCGTGTGTGTGTGTGTGTGTGTGTGTGTGTGTGTGTTTATGCGCGTGCGCGTGTGTGTGTCTTACGCGCGCGCGTGTGTTTGTGTGTATATGTGTTTGCGTTTATATATCTCTGTGTGTGCGTGCGTGCGTGCGTG
>CM065740.1:37987062-37994562 GCA_033310375.1 Conus canariensis
TCCCTGTGGCATTTTCGTGCGATGATCGACCAATATTTTTTTCCGAGCTGTAAATCAATATTGAACCGTACAAAGTATGCATGTTTGTTCTTTGAATGTTGTGTGTCTTGCCTAAAGAAGACCGATGAGGTCGAAACACGTGCAGTGTGTTTCGTTATGATTGTGTGTGTGTGTGTGTGTGTGTGTGTGTGTGTGTGTGTGTGTGTGTGTGTGTGTGTGTTTTATAATATCTTTTATTTCCAAACTCAGAGAATATAAATCAGATATAATGAATACAAATACAAATGCATATTCGATTAAATACAACGAAACGATTAGACTTAATTCATTAACAATTTATTAATCATGGTTGTTTGTACATCAATGTTTGTACACCATTGATGGTTATGATTGTGTTTGTTCTTTCATCTGGCGGTGCAGTGATTTTCCTTTTAATGTTTTCCCCAACACGAGGTTACATTTATTACAGAGAGAGAGAGAGAGGGAGGGAGGGAGAGAGAGAGAGAGGAGAGAGAGAGAGGAGAGAGAGAGAGAGAGAAGAGGAGAGAGAGAGAGGAATTTGGTTATTGGGGATGAATATTAATGTTCTGTTGGAGGTAAAATGGATAAGATGGTGATTTGAGTTACATCATGCCCTCGTAAGGAAAAGACGAAGAATTTGCATTTCAGAGCCTCGTGTGAATGAGCAGAAGAATTCTGGGAGAGGAGGAGGAAACCCTAGAGGTGGGTGGAGTTTGATTTTTCAAACCAAAGTTTACAACAACAACAACAACAACTCTGAGTCTCTCTCTTTCTCACCTTCACTATGTCTGCCTCTAACTCACATGCTCTCTTCCTTCCCCATTTGGTTTGTCTCTGTCTGTCCCTCTCTTCTCTATTATCATCTTTACTGTTTCCTTCATCTCAGTTTCCCAGTCATTCATATATTGTAGTCCAGTTTTTCCCCCTATGTACATATTTTATGACAGCAAGATTGAGAGAGTGGTTGAGAAGGGTTGGGACGGGGGGGGGAAGTTGGAGGAGTGTGGAGGATGGGGGAGGGTGAGAGAGAGGGAGGGAGGGGGAGAGAGAGAGAGAGATGTGGGTTTGGGCACGCGGTGCACACACACGTTGGGAGTGTGTGTGTGTGTGTGTGTGTGTGTGTGTGTGTGTGTGTGTGTGTGTGTGTGTGTGTGTGTGTTTGGGGGGTGTAAATGTTTGGGTATGGATTTGTATTGGTATAAATGTCTAATTTTGTACATGTACATAAACCACATGGGAAAAGGGGTGATTTTGTTTTAGAGGCCTGTTTTACCCACATATTGACGTTGAATTAATGATTAACGTTGAATTGTTTGTATTTGTGTTTTACGTGCCTGCAAAAACATTTTCCTTGTGTATATGGGGATATAATAAAAAGTCTGAGTCTGAGTCTGAAAAAACAGCAGTTTCTGAAAACAGGTACGAAAACCTAAATTGACCCTTTTACAATATCATTTACATTCTGAACAAAACGTTCCACCAAACAAAGAAAATCAAAGGAACAAACGAATGAAAGAAAAAAATAGAACCAGAAAGTTTGGATTGCGGTCTATTAATATTCCAGCACATGAGAAAAAAAGAAAAGGAAAAGGTGTGTGCCTGTTATTATTTACATCCCTGTTAGGAACATTTCTATTGATTAAAACACTGCCTCCACTGTCACTTGCGATCATCACTATCGGATATAGAAGCACCGAACACAAATTCATCCGAAGTGCGATTTTTTTTTTTTTTTTTTTTTTGTTAGTGTGCTGAGAACTCGTCGGCGTGAGACGTGTTTTTCGGCTTTTCTCCGTATTGCACGTGCTCATCAAACGTTGAGCTTTGAACTGTGTTCGCGCAGCAGAGGCTTACAGTGGGGAAGTAACCCGGTTGATTCCCTTCTCTTTTCGCTCTGTTCCTGCTGTATGTATGTATGTTTTGTTGTTTTTTTCTTTTCCCCAACAGTGCCGACAGCGCCAACCCATTTCAGAGCCCACTATAGGGCATGTTTAGCCTGTGTGTATCAACTTTGTGACCAGAAGTACCGAGCAAAACCGTCATGCATTGTCCACGACTTGTGACTGTGCGTGGCCGGCCCTTTCCGTGGCTGCCTTCTGTGTGGTGTCGCCCTCTAGCTAGCCTCCATGTTCTGGGAGTAGCATCCTTCTGTTGTGCTGTGGTGATGATGTGTCGCCCTCTAGCTAGCCTCCATGTTCTGGGAGTAGCATCCTTCTGTTGTGCTGTGGTGATGATGTGTTCGCCCTCTAGCTAGCCTCCATGTTCTGGGAGTAGCATCCTTCTGTTGTGCTGTGGTGATGATGTGTTGCCCTCTAGCTAGCCTCCATGTTCTGGGAGTAGCATCCTTCTGTTGTGCTGTGGTGATGATGTGTCGTCCTCTAGCCGGCCTCCATCTTCTGGGAGTAGCATCCTTCTGTTGTGCTGTGGGTGATGTGTCGCCCTCTAGCTAGCCTCCATGTTCTGGGAGTAGCATCCTTCTGTTGTGCTGTGGGTGATGTGTCGCCCTCTAGCCAGCCTCCATGTTCTGGGAGTAGCATCCTTCTGTTGTGCTGTGGTGATGTGTCGCCCTCTAGCCAGCCTCCATGTTCTGGGAGTTAGCATCTTTCTGTTGTGCTGTGGGTGAAGTGTCGCCCTCTAGCTAGCCTCCATGTTCTGGGAGTAGCATCCTTCTGTTGTGCTGTGTGGGTTATGTGTCGCCCTCTAGCCAGCCTCCATGTTCTGGGAGTAGCATCCTTCTGTTGTGCTGTGGTGATGATGTGTCGCCCTCTAGCCAGCCTCCATGTTCTGGGAGTAGCATCCTTCTGTTGTGCTGTGTGGGTGATGTGTCGCCCTCTAGCTAGCCTCCATGTTCTGGGAGTAGCATCCTTCTGTTGTGCTGTGTGGGTGATGTGTCGCCCTCTAGCTAGCCTCCATGTCCTAGGAGTAGCATCCTTCTGTTGTGCTGTGGTGAAGTGTCGCCCTCTAGCTAGCCTCCATGTTCTGGGAGTAGCATCCTTCTGTTGTGCTGTGGTGATGTATCGTCCTCTAGCCAGCCTCCATGTTCTGGGAGTAGCATCCTTCTGTTGTGCTGTGGTGATGATGTGTCGTCCTCTAGCTGGCCTCCATGTTCTGGGAGTAGCATCCTTCTGTTGTGCCGTGGATGGTGATGTGGAGTAGTACAAACCCAGGACCAAGCCACGCTGTGAAGACGAAGCAGACCAGGTGGTCCCAGAGCGTGGCGGAGGGTGCTGAAAAAAAAAAAAAAAAAAAAAGTAAAAAATTGGAGGTTGGAGGCCCCACGTTAAAAAGAAAGAAAGAAAGAAAGAGTGACGACAGCACCAAACGGACCTCCCTGCCTTCTTCTGCTGACTGACTCATCGACGGAAACAACTCTTGGTGAATTGATGGCTCAACTGGTGCACTGAGATGGACGGACGCCTCCATGAACGGGAGGTAAGCCTGATGGCGTGGAAGAGAAGGATGTACAGCAGTCTGTGAGGGTGCAGTTCGGAAAACTGGCGTTGTATTGGAGGTGGAAGGGGTTGAGGGATGATAATTTCAGCGCGCTTGACCTAAGACAAAATTCATGGAACAAAATATTTGAGCTGTGCTGGTGACGGCCAGTCTTTCCGGTTAGTTTATGCCCCCACCCCCCACCCCCGCCTCCCCTTCTGCACGTGTGTGTGTGTGTGTGTGTGTGTGTGTGTGTGTGTGTGTGTGTGCACGTGTCATGTGCGTGTGTGGGTGTGTGTGCGCGCGCGCACGTTTGTTCCTGTGTGTTGTGTGTGTGTGTGTGTGTGTGTGTGTGTGTGTGTGTGCACGCGCGCGTCCGTCCGTGCGTGCGTGTGTGCGTGAGCGCGTTTTAATCAGTATCTAGGGGCAAAAAGTTTTTTTGTTTTTTTTTAATTAAACACTGGTCTATAGACTCGAGGGGGGGGGGGTGGGGGGGGGGGAGGAGGGGAGTAAATTAAGTGGAGTGACAAACTTTAAGACACTTCAAGTCTGCTGCCCAAATGCACAGCAAAATGTGAAGAGTTGATAAAAGATTAAGTGCTCCTGAAGACACGGAAATAATGATTTATCAGCCTACCCATAGACAGCGAAAGATCCAAGTTTCAATATTTCATCGGGTCATTTATCACAACAACAACAAAAAAAGAAAAGAAAATCTGGAAGAAAAGCACTCTCGACGAACAATGTTACAATTGTTACGTTATTCCCAGTTCTCGGGCAAAAAACAAAATGCAGTAATTGTTACAGAATATATAGATATAGATAGATGTAGATTGATAGATAGATAGACTAACAATTACTGTTCCCACAGGGACAGTGTTATTGATCCAAGCTTTCGCCACAAGGGCTTCTTCAGGAATAAAACACTTCACCAAAAGTCCAGTGCTTACGTTTTGCAATCGGATTGTTGCATTTTTTTTTTTTTTTTAAGTGACTGGTGACTTTTGCTTCATGTTCCATTCTACGTGGCATCAAAGCACGTCATTTTGATGTGATGTCACCTTTTTTCCCGTCTGCATGCTTTTGCATACTACTTCTCAAAATGGATTTTCCTACAGAAGTTTGCCTAGGGCAATTTCCATATTTCTTTCGCACGCGTGGGCCAAGCGTATGCACAGGATGAGAGAAGGGGGGGGGGGGGGGGGGGGGGGGGGGGGGGGTGCTTTCGTCGCATCCAAAACACTAATGCTCGAACTACCACCAAGAAATATCCAGCGGCAGAGAAGAGAAAAACGAAAACCCCACTCCTTGTGAGATTGGAACCGCGGACCCGGGATTCTGTCGGTTCCGCCATGAATCTGTGATCCACTGAGGCATTTTTTTTTGTTTTGTTTTGTTTTGTTTTGTTTTTTAAACTGGCAGATGCGGAAAGATTACCAGGATTGAATCCTGTGTCTCTTCCGTGACATCTCTGTGTTGTGTGTTCATCAAGGTAGGTTTGAAACGGTTGGATGTTACATTCATTTTATCTGTCGTAAGGAAGTGTCAGATGATCGATCGATTTAGCTCGAGCGCACGCGAGCGCGCATGTGTGTGTGTGTGTGTGTGTGTGTGTGTGTGTGTGTGTGTGTGCTCGCACATGGGTGGATTCTAATAATTCCTACACTGATCTTAAGATTATTATTATTGTCATTATCACCGCATTTGTGTTATTATCATAGTAACGATTGTAATACTGAGAAAGCCGTTATTATAGGGGGAGTGGGGGGGATGTGAAACAGACGAGGACGAAGGCTGGTAAAATATCTGAAGGTTTTCTTGGTATAAGGGAAATAAATGTAGTAATATCTAAATACAAAATGCTTGAAACGCAGTTATCTCTCTTTATCAAATAGTTATAAACACATACTCACCGCGCACGCATGCACACACACACCACCTGATTCTTGAGGGGGGAGGGGCTAGGACCATGGGGGTAAAAAAAAAAAAAAAAAAAAAAAAGCCTTTTTTTGGATGTAAGGGAAATAAATAAGACAGTATCAAAACACGAAATAGATGGACACAGTTATCTCTCTTTCAATCGCTGACTACACAGTGAGAGAAGTTCCGTAATAAAGATACTTCTCCCAGATAATGGAAAGGGCTCAGCCTGCCTAATAATATTACCCTATGTGAACAACAACAAAACAGCAGATTATCGTAGATTATATATTTCATGAATGACTACCCACGGGGTGCGATCGATAAGTGAATGATAAATAATAAAGCTGGACCGAATTGCGGTATCTCAGCCCTCTTGTGTATGACCGATTCGGAAGAGCCAGGTCACTATGTAAGGGAGGTAAATGGCGCAACTTCGAAGGATTTGCACAGTTATCTACCATTCTTTCCTACTTTTTCTCTTTCTTGAGATTCTGTTCAAGGGATTGACACACACACAAGTACGCACGCCCACACACACAAACACACATCTCACACACGCACGCGCGCGCACATAGACACACACACGCGCGCGCGCGCGCGCACGTGCACACGCACGCACGCATAAACACACACATACACACTCGCGCGCGTGCGCATATACGGCGTAACGCGTACCGTGTTCAGCAAAAAGTAATTCCCTCAAATCTAGGAAAACTGACATCATACTTTTACAAAATCGGAAATGAAATGAGGCAGGGAACAGTAAACGATACTTTTAAATAATTATTTGCATTGCTTACATAAAAATCACCATCATTGTCATCATCAGTATTCTTATTT
The DNA here is from genome assembly GCA_033310375.1 of Conus canariensis. Classification (NCBI taxonomy): domain Eukaryota; kingdom Metazoa; phylum Mollusca; class Gastropoda; order Neogastropoda; family Conidae; genus Conus; species Conus canariensis. The sequence continues at coordinate 37,993,279 of CM065740.1, forward strand.
TTTCTTTTTTCCTTTTTTTTTTTTTACCGTCATTATCATCATTATAATCATCATCATTATCATCGTTATCATTTGTATTATTATTATCATTATCATTGTTATGATTATTATTATTATTATTGTTGTTATTATCATATCATTATCGTAGTAGTGATAGCAGTAGTCGTAGCAGCATCAGTAGAACTGGTAGTGGTGGTGGTGGTAGTAGTCCTGGTAGTAGAAATAACAGCAGAATTAGTAGTGGCAGCAGCGGTAGAAGCCAAAGTACCAGTATCAGTGGTGGTGGTGGTGGTGGTGGTAGTCCTGGTGGTAGAAATAACAGCAGAATGAGTGGTGGCAGCAGTGGTAGACGCCCAGGTAGTAGTAGCAGTGGTGGCGGTAATCATGTTTTTATAAAGTGTTGGGACTTGCATGATGTCGGACATAAACACTTTACAGCAGACTCCACAAAAACCACCTTAAGTATGTCCCACCTGATTTTTTTTTTTTTTAATTCTAATTTCTGAAAGAGATCAACATTTTTTTCTCATCTGATCTGAGATTTTTTTTTTAAAGAAGACAGGGTCTAACGAAATTTCTGGTGTGTGTGTGTGTGTGTTTTTTTTTTTGTTGTTGTTGTTGTTGTTGTTGTTTGGTTTTTTTCTAGAAACTGTCTTTTGACGAGTTGTGTGGATTTTTTTTTAATGACTTGAGAGTTGACTTCAACACAGTGACAGCCCTGATATGTCCCTTCGCGATCGACTAGACTATAAGCAACATAATCTATCTATCTCGTGATGGTGGTGGTGGTAATGGTAGTGGTGGTGGTAGTAGTAAAAGTTGTTGTAGTGGTGGTGGTGGCGATGGTGGTTTGTGTGCTTTATAATTCAGATTAAAGAGTGATATCGTGCCTCAAAGAAAGAAATCTACTGCTGAGTAGCAGGGTAAAGATCGCGCCATGGCCGACAGTGTAAGGGAGATAAATAAGGGAGAAGGCGACAAACGAAAAGAATTTCTACAGTTGTCTTTCCGTCTCGGGGAATCAATACCAGGAGCACATACAAAAACCATTCTTCTTCTTCTTCTTCTCCTTCTTCTTCTTCATTATTACTATTGTTGTCATCATCATCATCATCATCATCATCGTTATCATTATTATTGCTATTTCATCATTTTATTACAATATTATGATTATTCGCCTGAGGAGCCGCATCTGAGAGTGGTAGCCCCTGCCACATGGTGTCAAGGTGAAGGTCGAAGAAGGTCGGCAGGTCTCTTGCGGTGCCTTAAATTCGTCCTCTGGTG
>CM065740.1:37999562-38002062 GCA_033310375.1 Conus canariensis
GACTGCTTTTTTTCCCCAGATATGATTCATTCCAATCCGTGTTTAACATTTTTGATAAATTCTAGTCATGGAGTGTTACGCATTTCATTATTTTGAATTATGCTGCTGAATATCTGGGGCAGAACGTGTCGTCTGCTGGTATTTCATTACTTTATGTTCAGGCCTAGAAGGTCGTTGCTTGTATTCTTTCGTGAGGAGGGTGGGCTTTTTGTTGGAAAAGTGAAGCACGCTTCAGCGCGTAAGTTTATATTGGCACGATCAGCCTATTGTAACGGTGCAATCAGCCTATTGTAACGGTGCAATCAGCCTATCGTAACGGTGCAATCAGCATATTGTAACGGTGCAATCAGCCTATCGTAACGGTGCAATCAGCCTATTGTAACGGTGCAATCAGCCTATCGTAACGGTGCAATCAGCATATTGTAACGGTGCAATCAGCATATTGTAACGGTGCAATCAGCATATTGTAACGGTGCAATCAGCATATCGTAACGGTGCAATCAGCATATTGTAACGGTGCAATCAGCATATTGTAACGGTGCAATCAGCATATTGTAACGTTACCTTATTATCTCCTTTCAGCTCTGTATACCTTCTCAGAGTGTGCAGTAGCCTACTTGGCTTGCTTGTTTGCTTGGCAAGATACTCTTGTTGTGCACTTGTGAAGTGACCTTTTTCTTTAAGATGACCTTGACGTATCAGCACAGGCTTGTGATCTGTAACCTATTAGATCCATATTTGAATACAAGGGGTATTTTAAAATCGGTTTTTAGTGAAAATGACAAGATTTGTGTTATTGATCTGAAGGTCCCATTCGGTTCAGTGCTCACTAACTTTATTTCTCTTATTTTGTAGCCCAGCTTCGGAGGTGGAGAGGATTGTCGAGTCATGTGCATGTAACAAACGTGGAGTTTTGGAATATATATATGTGTGTGTGTCTGTGTCTGTTTTGTGTGTCTGTGTGTATGAATGTGTGTGCACGCGCGCGTGTGCAAGCGTGCGTGCACATATGAACGCGCGCGCGCAGTGCGCGAGCGCTCGTGCACCGGTGCGCAATCGAACATGCGTGCGTGTGTGCATGTGTGTCCGTGTGTGTTCGTGTGCTCACGTGAACTCACCGATTTGCACAATGGCGTTTGGGGGGAAAAAAGATGTAGGTCTGGAGAAGTCATACGACGCTAAGTCAGGTTATTGCTACTGTTTGTTTCTTTGTTTTCCCCATTTCTCAAAACCAGACGACGATACAGATAATTGTATAAACACCCCCACCCCCACTCCTTCCAGCTAAACATGTGTCAGAGGACCCGAACATGAACCGAACAAACGCATTCCCAGTTGATAATCTCACAGCGAAGCCAAAATGCGCTGTCACCGAGTCAATATAAAACCGGCAATTCCCGAGTGGAGTCCTGTCGGCACCCACGAGTGACGACTGAGCACGGTTGTTAAAAAGCTGCTGAACTAAATCGTATGAATATTTCCATTAAGTATTATGTGGCGACTGTGCTGTGCTGTTATCTTCGCTACGTTTCTGACGACTCTCGGAAACGTTAGTGCGAACGTTGTTCAGGTGAATTTGACTGGGCAATGGACAGTAGCGAACGCTGAACGAGGTAGGTGGCACTTTTCTCAGTTTAGGCTGTTGTGTAGTATTCATAGAGGTCAGGAGGCAGGGAGAAGTGGGGAGGGAGGGGGGAGGGCATGATTTTCATTACGTCATTGACAAGAATTCCACTATACCACGATAAGACCTTAATATACTGCTTAACCCTTTCAGTGTGGATGTGGGAAATACGCAACGCTACAACAAAGCTCGGCGTTGATGTTGCAATTCCACACCAACTGAAGTCATGCAGCAGCAAGATTAATTCCTCTTCACTGTAAGAAGAAGAGGAAGCACATTCAAGATTCAAAACTACAGTCTTTTTCCTTTACACAAAGTAATCAAGAAATGCTTCAGAAATGATTGGGTGACAAGTGTGTAACGAAAATGACTGTTAAATCAACTAGTGCTGGGGAATGCAGGGGTGTTCACAACACGAAAGAGTTAAAATGAATAATTCATAAATCGTTGTATGCATCGCATATGTCTTGAGGTTTTGTCATGACCGGAACGAAGTCTTTTCAGTTTTAAACGATGACAGGTCTGAGAGATGAGTGTGGACGTCTGGTCTATAATACAGTGAAACTGATTTTAAAATCCCAGCTGACGCGGGCTATCATTATCAATACCAAAACATTGTAATAATCAAATCTGTTTATGTTTAAACCCTGGTGTCAGATCTTTTTTGTTTTGTTTTTACAATGTCATAACAATGATAAACTGATGTAGACTTGGAGGTTATACCAGCAACCCCCCCCCCCCCACCCCCTCTCTCTCTCTCTCTCTCTCTCTCTCTCTCTCTCTCTCTCTCTCTCCCTCTCTCTCAAAAGATTCACCAGCTTTCAAAACTAAAATATTTCTTAGACCAACATTGTCGTAAGCTGTTTTTTACTTCGT
>CM065740.1:38007062-38048386 GCA_033310375.1 Conus canariensis
AAAGCATAATTTCATGAACTAAAATTGTGAAAAGATTTGGGTTCAAAGAAAATTACCTATATATGTATCGCCACTGCAGAAATCATAGATTGGTCAGAGGTGTTATTATTTTACAATAGGTAATTTATACTGAAAGAAATCAAGCTGTATATACTGGTCACAGGATGGATTTTGACAGGACTGGCTGATTTGAAAACATTTCCCCCCTCCAGATGTGGTGGTATTGTTAGACTGCTATCGTCAACATTGTCGCTAATCCCTCCATGAATAGTCTCTCTCTCTCTCTCTCTCTCTCTCTCTCTGTCTGTCTGTCTGTCTGTCTGTCTTTCTTGTATGTGTATATATATGTGTGAGGTAATGTCAGAGTCGGTATGACATTGTGTTTATGTATGACATGAACAGTTTTCTCCCTACACATTAAAGTGTTATGGTTTTAACTTATTCAGTGCCAAGTTTTGCCTCCATGATTGTCCAGGTGTCTGGGATCTGGAGATGCAATGGTCTGATTGGCCAGCAGCTTCCACAACATTTACATAAATTTAGCATGAAAAAGAAACAAAGTTCGCCAGTGTTCCCAACAGAAAAAACAAACAAAATTTGCTAGTTTCTTTGTGTTCCCAACAGAAAAACAACAACTGATGACTCGACTTGTAAAAAACTGGACAGTTTATTACAGGTTGTTGCCAGTTTTCTTCTTAATAATTGGAACCAAATGGCAAAATCCGTAACGCAATCACTCTCACAAAGTAGGTTACAAACTGCAGTGTTATTTCTCCCATGAATTCAGATAGTCTGCCTCAGGCTATGACTCCTTTCGGTTTGGTCAGTGCATTTTCATATCCTTTCACATGTGTCCATAGGTTTAAGAAACAAAGAGGCATACTTTTTGGTATAGTGACAAGTGTTACATGATTTAGGTAAGGAAAGAAAATTGTCATTTGTGCAAAATATGAAACCCTGAAAAACGAAGGTGCCGGGCTGCATATAGACCTTGTTGGTGTATGTGCTGGGATTTCACAGCTGAAGGCAGACAGGCAGCCTAGTACAGACTGTCTATGAAATATCTTACAAAATGAATTTTTGTTATTGTTGACAATATGTTATTTATATAGATTATAAATCATAACGCAGAAATTTCAGGAAACAGGAATACACTTTGTTCTATTTATAGTGAATCAGAGGATCTATGCCAGTCTGTGTGTGTCTGTCTTCTCATTGCATAAATGAAAGGATATGTTACTTTCTTCCTTCTTTTAAAGTCTGCTTTATGAACTTTGAGGGTAGTATCTGTCTCTTAAAGTCTTCTTCATGAATATAGTAGGTAGTATTTATTGCAGACCTTGTTATCGACAGACTGTATGTGTGCAGGGATTTCCGTGGACGGTGAGGTGCCGGGGAGCATGTATACAGCGTTGCTGGATAACAAAGTCATTCAGAACCCCTTATACAGAGACAATGACGTCAAACTGGCCTGGATTGGACATGAGAACTGGACCTACACCAGAAATTTTCAATGTAACTATGATCCCCCGTTTTAAGCCAGTTTCAAAGTTTAAGTTTAGGTTTCTCTCTCTCAACTCTGTGTATGTCTCTCACGATCTTAATTTTTTGCTCACTGTCAGTTTTACTTTGTCACTTACTTAACTCTAGAGCTGTACCAGAGATATTGTGTTCATGGCCAACTTATTAAAACAAAGATCAAAACAATTTAGGAATATTTCATTACTGTTCATGCTGTTCTTATTTGTAATATTTTGATTTTGCACAGAAGCCGTTGCAAGTGTAGACTGGAATGTTCACTTGTTTGAGACTCTGTAAATTCAAGATGTACGTCATTTGTGGTTTAAAAGAAAAGTTGATCATTTGATGCATATATAAGAGACGATTATCTTTTTATTTTCAATTGAATTTTGAGGTGAGAGTCTGAAGCGTAATGCTGCAAAAGAGACCAGAGAAAGACAGACTCAAATAATTTAGCTCAACCACACAACATTTTCATTTGTTTAATTGACTTTTACATATTTATCTACGGTTTTAAGGAAAGTGTATGTGTGTAAATTTTAAAGACTGTTTTTACACTTTGTGAATTTCTAACACACTCACATTCCATCATCTTGGCAATTGTACTTGCATACCTGTAGTCATACATGTATTGTAATGTGGGCGTGCACACACACACACACATGCACGCACCCAGGCATGCAACACACACACACACATGCACACACACACACACGCACATGCACGCACACACACATACACACTCACACACATGGACCAATATGTATGCTTTCCTACGTGGGTCAGTGAGCAGTGCCCTAGTCCAGTCGTCATCAGTCAGACTGGTGGCTGAGGGGGTGGACACTGTATCGACACTCTACATCAATGACCAGCAGGTGGGACAGACTGACAACATGTTTGTCCAGTACACCTGGGATGTCAAGTCTCTTGTGAAGGTAATCCTATGTGGGAGTGTGTTTATGTCTTTGTGCATGTGTGTGGTGTGTGTGTGTGTGTGTGTGTGTGTGTGTGTATTCAGGCTGGTTGTTGGTGTTGTGCATACCAAAAACGTTTTTGGGCATACCTAAAACATTTCGGGTGTAAGGCAGAACAAGAAAATATAGTTTTTCCAATTTTTCATGCAGCTGAGGGATATCTTTCTTGATTTGTCTTGTACGTCGGCCCCGGACTTCTGCTGCCACCACCCACAGGGAACTGTTGGTATCAAGTTGTCAAGAGGGAACCTCCTTTTTTTCTGTTTTGTTTTCAACTGGCATTATTACAACTTAACTGATTTTGACCACACTGTTGTTGAAAATGCTTCTCCTTTCCAGCGTCCTTATTGAAACTTTTCTGGTCCAGGAAAACTACCTTCAGTAACTAACAACATGCATCGTTATCAAAAACTTCATCATTGTAAACTGAATCAACTTCTATGCCGATTCCAGCCGGGCGACAACTCGATCAGCGTGAAGTTCCAGTCGGCGACGGACTACGCCACCAAGCAGGCCGGGAGCTATCCCTACGCGGTGCCCCCCAACTGCACGGTACCGGTGCAGTATGGGGAGTGCCATGTCAACTTCATCCGCAAGGAGCAGTGCTCCTTCTCCTGGGACTGGGGGCCCTCCTTCCCCACCCAGGGAATCTGGTGAGGGGGTGGCAGGGAACGCAATGGGGCTGCCTTTATTGTGGGATTCAAAAACAAGTCCTGACATTTATGCAAAAATCACACCAACGATGAACTTCTTGTGCTCTGACCCTGGAACGAAGAGAGAGAGAGGAAGCTGATGAATGTGTGTGTTTTGGTTTGTGTGTGTGTGTGTGTGTGTGGGGGGGGGGGGGGTTAGTGCATATCTTGAATCCATTACTGTGCAAGTGGAAGCATATCCACCATGCCTTTGACCATAAATACCTTTATTGTTTTGCAACAATATAGTTTTTTTTTTGCATGTGAGATTTGAAACTTTTTCAGTTTGCCATCATTGATTACGTAGAGCATAACTGGATGATAATGTGTGCATTTGGATTGGATCCTGAAAGTACAGTTTCAGTTTTGATTTTGTGTGTGTGGAGATTAGTTTCTGAGTGCTTATTTTGCGTTAACCAGTAATTGAATCGGCATTTTTCTTTTGAGGGGAGGGGAAGGAGAGTACATTTTTCTGATAACTATTAATATCTATCATAGTGTAAGTTGTTTTAGCCCTTAGGTTATGTTTATTACATTAATCAGAGGTTGGGAGAGTAAATTTTTCTGATAACTATTAATATCTATCATAGTGTAAGCTGTTTTAGCCCTTAGGTTATGTTTATTACATTAATCAGAGGTTGATGTTACTGACCGGCCTGGGTATACAAGAAACAGCCTGATCTAAAAAAGAGATGCAGAGATTGTCATTCATGTTTGTTAAGTGCAACTGGGGGTGATTGAGCACTTTCTTTGTGTGTGTGAATTATTTATTTTATGCAGAGGGCTTAATGATGATGCAATTTCGTTTTGCTTTTAAGACAGCTTCTCATCAGTAGCCTGCGTAAAATCTGATAGTTGTAAACTTCATTAAGAAGTGACAACACCATTCATATTGTCTCCAGGTAGTAAGTTGTATTTTCTGTAGATTTTGTGCATACAATAATCAGAATTTGTTATTGACCCTGAATTCTAACACTGTGACAAGTAGGACTTGGATTCTCAGTAGATTTTGTACATACAATAAGCAGAATTTGTTAATGACCCAAATTTCACAAAGTGACAAATACTTTTTTTTTTTTTACCACAAGGTTCAATCTCTGTCATGATGAGCACTGATGAAAGAATGCCAGTCACTTCACCTTTCATATTCTGAATGATTTTTTTGTTGTTGTTTTGTTTTAGTTTAGAATTCTTAAGATGTTTGGGGGCGGAAAAAAAACGACGACATTTGTGGTATGTGTGCAGGAAGCCCATGTACATTGAAGCCTTTGATTCGGCTGTGTTGGACATGGTCACCGTGGAAGTGGTTCCAGGTTGGTTTTATTGTGGTGGTGTTTATGTGTATTTCTGTGTTTATTAATTGCTTATTAGCAAGCATAGAGTTTGACTCTGTGTGTGTGTGTGTGTGTGTGTGTGTGTGTGTGTGTGTGTGTGTGTGTGTGTGTGTGTGTGCCACTGTAACATGCGTGTGCAAACAGAATTGCTTGAGTGAATACAGTATTACCAAAGATAATTTTTGTAGATTTTTTCTTCTCTGTTAGTCTAATAACCAAGTTAGCAGTTTTGAGAGAATTATGTGATTAAAACAATAAATTTCAGTATTAAGATTGTTCAGTATGGTGTGAGTACAAAGCACAATATATGAACTGAAGGATGTTTTACTTGATAATTGATGCCTGTGACAGTTAGAAATTCTGCTTTTCATCATGCTTAGGCAAACATGTTTCCTACCACTTTTCTGTTTCCAGTGTGACAATAGACATTTTCACCAAACTTAAATTGACAGTGTTTCCCAATGTTCAACGCAGATGGTGAGGGTTGGGTGCTGAGAACCAAAAGTGTCTTCAGCGTGAGTGGCAGTCGCTCTGTCAATGGTCAGCTGAAAATTGCTGTGGATGGCACGCCGATCTCCGAGACACATCCGGTGACCTTGACAACCTCCGACAGCCAGGCCTCTTTCAACGTGTCTGTGCCTCAGGCAAGTTATTCTATGCAGTGTTTATTATTTTGTCCAGAATTTCCTTTTTATGCCTTTTTTACATTTTCTTTACTACTTCTTTTGTTGTTATTTTTGTTGACCAATCACCATTGATGAGAGAGTCTTTCATCCTTTTTCTTCATCTCATATTAAGCCAAACCGATGTATGCAGTTTTGTTATATATCTTCAGTCTCACCAGAAAATTTATGCTTATCTCCCATCACCAGTCTCTGGAACCTAAAATCAAGCATTCCAGGAAGTGAGCTTATCCCCTGTGAACAGAGTCTTAAACCAAGCTGTCCTGTAAATCTCTCGCCTCATGTCAACAGCAATCTGTGGAACCTAAATCCTAGCGCTTAAGAGTTGTGCTCATCTCCAGTCAACAGTCTCTGGAAGTGGAACCTAGCCTGTTGCAGGGATATAAGTGTTGGATATTATGCACGTGGCATATGCATGCGACTATTTTTAATTTTGCTTTCATATGTCCACTCAAGACACATATACTTGTGTGCATTGGCGTGCATGTCTAATGGCTGAGGTGTATGGAAAACAACAAAAGTATTTTTGAAAAATCAGATTAAATTTGCAGGGAAGCAAGCTGTTTGATGCAGAAAAAGCGTGTGTGGACAAACCAAAAAATGTTGTCAAGCCAAATTATGACCTGCTTTTGGGTTGAAATGTGGTCCAGCAACAAAGGTATTTGTTATCTTGAAAACTGACATGTGAAATTTTCAGTGTGATTATCAAAAATGGAGACGTTTGCATGTTTTTACTAGCTATGCAAGCCAGGGATCAAAACTTCTACTAGCCTTCCAAAGTTTTCACTAGCCTGAAATGTGAAATTATAGTCAGATCCTTTTTTTGTTTGTTTGAAACAGGTATAGATCAATAAGAAACCCCAGTTAAACAATTGTTTCTCACTGGCAATGTTACTGTTAGAATTATTACAAATTAATTGTCTTCAGTGCAGTTGAAATTATGCTGTTTATCACCATTTACCTTTCCAGTCTAACAATATCGACTACAGACTATTTTGCCCCTGTAAATATCTGTGATGCCAGTGGGATTATAATTACTATGTTAGTTTCATGTGCAGCAAATAAAAATTAAGAAGTTGACAGGCATTTCAGAATAAAATTAAAATATCAAGGTTTCAAAACTTCTCAGAGATACTGACAGCAAATTCCAGTTTGACTGAATTTGACCAGGTGACCGAATTTGTCCAGCCATGATAACTGTTTAGGAATCAGTCGTTGACAGTGAATCAGTCAATAGCTTGATCAGTAATCCTCAACTTGGCAGCATATCACCCTTTACCAATCCGGCATCTTCAAATAATAGCATGAGGAATCTGTTTATTATTTTTTTTTTTCCTTTGCTGTCTTACCTCATGTGCCATTTCCATGGCATTCAAAGCCACTTATTCTTGGATCTTTCCCACAGCAGCTCCAGCTACTAACTCCACAGTGAGCGGTCAGTTAGGTTGTCATAAGACGTCCCACCACAGAAGACCCTGTATTTTGGGTGCCATTTTTCAGACTTGGGTGTGAAAGACAGTCTATTAAAAAGAAGCAGAAAAGTGTTCTTTGAGCTTTGCAAAATTGTGTGTTCAGTGAAGTCGTGGGAAAATTCTCTGGCCTTTCCAATAGTAGGGGCTCTACTTTTCAGGCTTAGGCTGGATATTTCACATACACAAAATCCGAAAATTATGTTTGAGAGGAGTGGCTGATAGTCGGCAAACTGGTTTCAGCATAACTCTTTTGAAGGCCTATTTTCTTTTTTTTAATCACATCGTAATCAAAGGAGAACTAGTTGACATATGTGCAGCAAAAAAAAACATTGTTCAGACTGGTCAAAAATCAATTTCATCATTATCAGAACTATCTTTCCTTCCGCAGTTTTAACTCTCTGGTTTGGCATGTCGGCAGGTGAGTGCAGTTTACAGAATTTTGAGTAAGACAAGGTGTTTAGCACTCAGGTTGAGAATGTACAAGAGTGGAAGTGATTTTGGCTCATCAAGTATAACGATTAAGGAAGCAAGATCACATTTGAATTAAGAAAATCGGGCACATTGTCATGTGGTGGAAGTCTCCTCTACAAGTTTTTACAAACATGTTGGAAGATCCAGTCACACATGTACACACACACACCCTGCCTCTCATCTCCTCGTTTGTACTCTCCAGCCTGGAAAATTTGGAGAACCATTCTCAGGCATGCACCAGTTTTTCATCATTTTTTTTAGGCATGAACTCTGTGGTTGTGTGACACATCATGTGTACTGTTGCTGACTCAGGTGGTGTTCAGTGGTGTCTGTTGAAGATCAACATATTTAAGACCCCACCTACTACTGCCAGCAATAATCGCTTTGTAGCTGAGTATGAGTAAGCATCTCTTTCCGGAGAGTGCCACCACATTCTTCCAGCGACGATCTCCATGAACTTGCCCACACTGAAATGAACACTTTTCTTTTTCTTATGCTGGATGTGAAAGATCCATGATCTTCATCATTGCCTGGCTGTTTCTGTTTGTTCATCATGTCTTCATCTTGGGCGGGTGTTGCAGAGCACAAACGTAAAGCGATGGTGGCCAAATGGTTACGGCTCACAGACGCTGTACACAGTGTACTTCATATTCACCTCAGACAGCGGGGAGGTCACCTCTCAAACCAAGCGTATTGGTTTCCGCACCATTGAACTGGTGCAGGACCCAGTTTCATCCGATCCTAAACAAGGTGAGTGTGATAGTTGAATGCACAATGGGTTTTGTTTTTGTTTTTGTTTTCTTTTTTTATATAAGATTTCGATGCTTCACATATTTGTGTCTTTGTTGGTGGGCAGCATGTTAGGGATAGGGAGGTGGTTTGTGTACATGTGTGTGTGGGTGCAGAAAGTATGTGGGTTGGATAGAAGAACTAACGGTTATAGCTACATGATAGCATGAATTGCTGCAGCTTTCGCGATGCTTAATGGCTCAGAAATTTTATATGGAACCTTGCGGCATCCTACCAGACCATTTCATTGTGATTTTTTCTCCTTTTTTTTTCTGTCCCATAGTTCATGCTACCTCATGGGCATTTTCCCCCTCACTGGTCATTCCTGCAGCCCCATACACTGATAGTTCCAGAGTTACCGCCTCACATTCCCCAGTGTCTGCAGTCCACAAGGGGCTATCACTATCATGTCATGAAACGGTTCGTCAGGGGAGACTAGTAACACTCTTGTCCAGTTGCTTGTATGTTGTTCAGAGGCGTGTCGTTTTCTAGTTTGTTTCTGCAAGGACAAAAATTGAGCCTCTTTCTGTGGATGCATTAAACATGGAATAGCACTGCAGCATGAATTGTCATATATTAAATGTGTTAAACATGAAATCATATCAATCATAATCTTAAATGGGTTGACTTAATGCAGTCTCTGCCAACTTGAAAGAGCAAATCGGGCTTCATTTCATTTTCATCCTATTTCATACCATTTGGCAAGACACAGTCCAACTGTATCTTTGTCTTGACCTGGACCACAATTGCAGATTGTATCTGCATGAAATTCACACATTTGAGAAGTGGATGACTCACAGATTACACTGTGTTAGTGTGATGATAATCTTTTGGTGCACCGTCTTCCCCATGGTCATAGTGCAAGGGAAATAACTTTTTGAGAAAAAAACTGTTTAGTATTGTTACTTTCATATAGTTTTAACCCGTTCACTGCTTGAAAATGTTACAAACAAAGGCTTTCCCAGTGCCAGGGAAATCTAATGATTTGGGGGTAATAATTAACAAAAAATTCTAGCTCAGAAACTACAAAAGATATAACAATTAAATATATATGATTTTTGAAGGAAATTGAATGAAGATTTTGAATCTGGGCTTCTTTTGTTTTAATTTTGATAATAAAAAAATATTTAGGCATTTAGATGTGGATAGATTTTTTTGCACGATCAAAAACATATGTATTTACCACTACAGCTTCACATCCAAAAAAGAACACAAAGCAAAAAAGTTGAAAATAAAGTTTGTATTGTCACACTACACCTGTAAATGAAAGTAAAACAGTTTAGAAGTCTATCAAGACGCTCACACTCTATGCAGACAGGTCAGTCCACGACCACGCCCCCCTCTCCCCACCACGCCCCCTTGCTGGACTTCAACCCTCTCCTTCACTGCTCCTCTTCCCCTACCTTTCCCTCTGCCCCGTGCCGCGCCGCGAGCAGGCCGCGCTCCCCTCTCATGCTGACTACCACGTCACTGACCACTGGCACGCAGTGCAGAGTACACACTAGGCGAGCTCGTTCGACGCTGGCAAACCAGTCAGCTGAACACACATTGAGGTCACACAGCCCGACACAATAACTGACGAATACGGTTGGCAATTCCATCACTATCATCATCTCACCTTCATGCTCGAGTGAGTCGTTGAATAAAAGATTATTGTCTTTGTCAAAAATCATTAGCAGAGCCTGCTCAGCTGTGTAAATACGTTGATTTGGTCGCTGCGCTTGTCGAAGGTTGCGCCGCCATCTTTGCAAGCGAGACGAAGTGCTGGCTGGTCATCCAGTCAGTGATGAGAATAAATGGGCTTTCCCCTCACGTGTGGTCATTTACATATCATTTTAATACTACAGACATATAAGGCTTACTACGCACACTCTATTTAAGTCCGTTGATAGAAATAGTAACGAATGAAAATTCAAGAAAAATGCATGACGTCAGTGGACGGCCCATAGGCACTGGGAAAGCATTTTTAATGCGGCGTCAGCTGACGGCTTAAAGGCACTCTACGGGTTAAACATAGCATGAAGCAACCGGCATAATAAATACACACAAGTACACTCACATGTGCATGTGTGAATGCGCGCACACACCACCACACACACACACACACACACACACACACACACACACACACACCACACACACACACACACATATGCACACACGTTTTTTTTTTCATTCTCAACTACCCACTTCTTTTGGCACAACTAGCAACAAACCTGATCAGTTTCCTAGACCTTCAGATGAACACTTTAAACAAGGTGCTGTTTTAGAAAAAGTAAAAAACCTCCCCTCCATATCCAGCTAACAAAAAAATTTGCATACAATTTACAAATCTAATTGTGGGTGCAGTTTAATGTGCACATGTTGCATTTGTTTTTGGTTTTTTTTTTTTTAGAGTATGACCAACCCTTGTGGTGTCTTATCTGTACCGTGAAGATCATATCGATTTAAACATCTGCATCAGTTCATCCACATCTTAATCACCCACCTGTTATTGATAAGTTTGAACTGATCACCAGCACATGTGTAAGGACAGTTGTCTGTGTCACTGTTGCTTTAGCAGCATCTTAGCTGCAATATTGTCCACAATCTTGTTAAATGGACTTTTTTTCCCATGTCACTTTTTGTCAGTCCCACACAAGACAACTTTTCACAAAGAGAAACTTGAAGTCTTGCTCCTGGTAATGTACATTGCAGATGGCATATGCAAGAGCTAAGGTACAGGATAGTAAACTATCTTGATGGGGAGCCTTTCCAAAATATCACCAGAGGAAGCGAAATGAAGGGTCACGCTCCACAAGCAGATTGATAGTCGAAGAGCAGTGACAGACAGACGAATTGTTGGTTGAATCAATCCCACTGGGAAAATAAAAAATTAGGAAGACAGTAAAAGGTTTGAATGATATGGAAGTTGTTTGCTCCACTTACAGTCAAAATGTACACACACACACACACACACACACACACACACACACACACACACACACACACACATATATCCATACATACACGCACGTACGCGTGCGCGCGCACACACACACACACACACACACACACACACACACACACACACACACACACACACACACACACACACTCTCTCCTTGAACGGCACACCTGAATGCCTCTGCTATGTTTTCACAGGTCTGACCTTTTACTTCCGTGTCAACGGGTTCCCCATCTTCTTCAAGGGGTCAAACTGGATCCCAGCGGACAGTTTTCAGGAACGCATCACCAAGGACAGGATTCGAACCTTGCTGCAGTCTGCTGTGGACGCCCACATGAACTGCATGAGGGTGTGGGGAGGAGGGGTGAGTTCTGGGTGGAGATGGGGAAGAAATGGGTGAGGGGGCATAGATGCCTGGATCATGTGTGTCAGTGTGTGTGTGCGTGTGTGTGTGTGCATGTGTGTGTGTGTGTGTGTGTGTGTGTGTGAGAGAGAGAAAGAGATTGTGTGTGTCATTGCGTGTGTGTGCATGAGTGAGCAACCGAGAAAGAGAGTATGTGTGACTGTGTATGTGTGTGTGAGAGTGAGATAGAGATTATGTGTGTTATTGTGAGTATGATAAAGAGAGATTATAATAAATATGTGCATATCGTTGTGAAAGAGTGATGGATCATCTGAGTCTTATTGTATGCAAGAGAGATTGTGTCATTTTGAGAAAAAAAGGAATGGATGTGTGATTTGTGTGTGAGAGATGGAGATTTGAGAAAGAATGTATGTGTAATTTTGTGTGTGTGTGTATGTGAAAGAAAGAAAAAGAGAGAATTTTGAGAAAGAACTTCAATGTAATTGTGTGTGTGGTTGTGTGCGCACACACACATGTGCGAGTATTAGAGAGATGGAAGTTATAAATAAGAGGGAGAGATTATATGTGTGTGTCATTGTGAATGTGAAAGAGATTGTATGCGTATCATTGTGAGAGAGCGAGAGTTTGTGTGTGTCAGTATGTGTGTGAATGATATTGATATCATGTGATTGCCTAGTAAGAGAGAGACTTTGTTGTGAGTAAGAGAGGGAATTTTTGTGTATGCATGTTTTATTACATTTGAGAGCAAAATTATGTATGTGTATGTGGCATTTCAGATGAAAAAGAGATTACACATTGTGTGTGTGTGTGTGTGTGTGTGTGTCATTCTTAGAGATAAATAGATCCTGTGTTTGCTATCATGAGAAAGGCAGCCAAGTGAACTTTTTGTTTATGTAGTTGTCAGAAAGAATACATTAGATAGAACCTCAAACAAGGTATAAGTGAACGTTTCTTTTGTGTTAGCTGACCCACTCCTGCCAGTGGAGGAAGAATGTGTTGTTCGGCGCTGTCGATGACCCTTTTTCTCCTATTGTTGTCTCTGCTGAGCGTTGTGGGGTGGTCTGGATAAGATAGTAGACCGAGGGCCTGTGTGCGACATGCACGTTCAGAAAACAAAAGCATTGTTCCCATAATCAGGGCACTGTATATCTGCCGCTGCAGATGTATGAACAACGATGGTGCTGGCATCAGAGCATTTATCACAGCACTTCGCTGGGCAAAGGGGGAATGTTTAGTGGTGCCCATCTCCTCTCCAAATATCCTGGTGCATGCTGGGCTATTTTGTGTTCCCGTAGCTGGTTGAATGCTGGCATGGATCACAGGATAGAAGACTAAGGTACACCCGAAGGTGCGGGTAGGACCCGGAGAAGTACTGTCTTCAACTGCCGAACAAACCAGCTGGGAGCAATCCTGCATGGCTGATCCTTTTGCCTGTGTATACCCCCGAAAGGGGCCACTAGCAGATTTTCACGTAGGCTGACCTGGCAGGTAAAATGAATTCCTGTTCTGCATTTTTCCTGCCTTGAGCTCCTGGGGGTCAAAGCTATGGCCCCATTGGTTGAGAAGCAAGAGTTGTATATGAGTGCGCATTATCTGCATGTGAAAGGAATGCACGGCAGAGAGAGGGGTGATCACCGACAAAATTACGTAGAAAGGTTTACTTCAACAGCTGTGTGAAATGACAACCACCATGCCAAAGCGAAAAAAGTGAAAAGGGTCAGAGTGCATTATGGCAGCGCTGTTTCTTATGATAACAGCCTGAAGGTTTCTCATTATTTATGCCTAAACGAAATGTGTTTTGTCACTTGGCCTGAACAATGCTATTGGTAATCAGGCTGCTGCAAAAAAAAAGGAGCAAAGGGTTCAGTGCTCATAGTCTTCCTCAGGATCCATAAACGTCCAACTTCTGTGCTGATGAGAGAAAAAACATTGTGTAGCTACTTAGAGCTTCTTTAACGATACAGATTGTAGAGAGAAAAAACATTGTATAGCTACTTGGAGCTTCTTTGACGATACAGATTGTAGAGAGAAAAAACATTATGTAGCTACTTAGAGCTTCTTTGACGATACAGATTGTAGAGAGAAAAAACATTGTATAGCTACTTGGAGCTTCTTGGTGGATACAGATTTTCTCTGAATGTGCACACTGCAGCATCGCCACTTCCTTTTCACAAGGGTACATGTGTTCAGATTCTTCTTCTTCTTCTTCTTCTTCTTCCTCGTTCGCCATCCCGTTAGATGAGCAGCCCGGTGTCCTCGATGAAGGCTGCTGTCCGTCGCAGCTCCTCCAGGGTGCCGTACAGTTTGGCTTCCACTGCTGTCGGTGTTGGCCAGTACTTTCTCCTGGATGCTGCATACGTCGTACAGACTTGAAGGATGTGATCAGTTGTCATTGGTCCCTCACCACAAGGGCACTCTCCACTCTGTCCAATGCCAAATTTTGTGTGCATGTGGTGGAGCAGGCAATTGTGTCCAGTCCTCAGGCGGAAGATCTTGACCTGTTCCCGTCATCCCAGCAAATGGTATGTGTCTTCTGGGTTGTATTTGGGATGCAGGAGGCGCCATTTTATTCCTTGTTGTGCCTTGATGATTGTCTTAATTTCATCATATGACACCAGGTTGTTGGCCTGCTCCTTCTGTGCACCATCTTTTGCCAGAATGTCCGCTTTTTCGTTGCCTCTGATGCCACAGTGTGCTGGTACCCATTGTATCACCACTTTCTCCACTCTGACACTCAGGGCAACAAGGGCTGAAATGATATGGTTCTGTTCTTTGCAGCGGGAGTTCTTGAGGGCTTGGAGCACGGAGAGAGCGTCAGAGAAGACCACCACCTGCCCTGTTGTTCTTTTGGAGTTCTGCAAGACTGTTGTGGCTGCCTCACAGAGGGCTTCTCGCTCAGCTCGGAAGTTGGTGGAGTATTTTCCTGTTGGAATTGCAATTTCTTCATCTCCGTCTTTGTATCGGAGGAAGATTCCAGCTCCACCATCCCTCGTTGCCTCTGTGGTGGAGCCATCTGTGAAGACATGGGTCCAGTCTTCCTGGGGATACTGGTTGCAGATGTACTCCATGGCCAGGGCCTTCCTTTGGGTGTCTGACTGTATTCCTCTCTTCTCCACTCCGGGAATGCTGGTGACGACTGTTGGGAACACCTGCCTCTTCCAAGATTGGTGGGTGACATTTGCTGGGATAGGCTTTGCTTCGTGTTCCATCAAGACTGGGCTTTGTCTTTCAAGGCGTCTTGACTGGCGGATGAAGCTGCCTCTTTTCAACCGGCTCTTGGTGAGTCTGCTCATTCTGTTGTTCATTGGATGGTTTTCAAGGCGTTTGAATTTTGGTTCAGATTATAGACCCCAATCCATTGAATCAGATGTGGCTATAAAGGTCTACTCTTGTGATCGGCAGTAATTTGTTAAAAACAGGTCTTTATGTGATGTCAATGCCATATGGAGCTCATTTTGTAAAAAAAAGTTTGCTGTGTAGACTTAATGAATGAAAGACTGCTTTCGCTTACCTGTTCAAACCCCGCGCTCTGGATGAGAAACTGTGCTGTCACTTGTCTGGCTGCCTAAATTCTTGAAATGTTAACACAATAATTAAAGATTTTGATTAAAACTAGGCTTATGATTGTTGTTCAGTATCATACCAAAGGTATAGCAGTCACAAAAGGCTGCTAGAAACAACAGTTAGATCTGTCGCGCTCACCTTTTGTCTGGGATTCTCATAAGTATTAGCATTGCTTAGGACAGCCTTTGCAGTTCCACATAATGAGCAACAGATGACTGCAACAGAAAAACGCCTTTGTCTCTGCCAGGATCTCTTCATTGACTCAGTTGAAAGATTTGTTTTTGTCGGTATCTGTTCTGATAATCACTGCCAGATCAGCCATCAGTTGGATTGATCTAGCTCACATTTAACACCTAACCCATTCCATAATACTACTGACATGGTATTCAAGAGAAGTTAAGCAGTGCCAAGATTTGGCTGATTACTTCCCTTATCTTTGATATGGGTGAAAATGCACACTTCGATGGATCGTTAGGGCTTGATCAGAAATGATTCAAGGGTTTATTTTCTTTTTTTTTTTTTTTTTTTTTTTTTGCTGTCCCAACCTCTGCGCCACCCCAGAGGCAGTGCACCCACGCCGCTCACTCCGACACCCCGTCCACAGCCACAGCCCGGTCGGCCCCGCCGCAGCCCCGGCACCGGCAATCCACAGGGAGCAGTCAATGTCAAGTCGTCAAGAGGCAACCCGCCGGAGGAGACACTGCACTGC
This sequence comes from Conus canariensis, assembly GCA_033310375.1. Classification (NCBI taxonomy): domain Eukaryota; kingdom Metazoa; phylum Mollusca; class Gastropoda; order Neogastropoda; family Conidae; genus Conus; species Conus canariensis. Next base: position 38,022,583 of record CM065740.1, read on the forward strand.
TGCCGAGTCACTTCGGTGGTGTTCAGTGGCGCCTGTTCTGATCTAACATATGCAGGACACCACCTACTAAGCCCCCTACTGACGACAATAATTGCTTAGTCGCGGAGCCGGCGTGAGTGAGCTCTCCCTCCGGAGGCGCCACCACGTCCATCCAACGACAGCTCCCATGGACTCGCCGATACCGGTGACCCCGACGGAACCAAACCAAGGCCACAGACGTGGAGAGGACATCGAAATTGAGGTCACCATGAGAGCAGGGCATGAAGGGCCACAGAATTTGAGACATTTTTTTTTTTATGCTGATCGATGAGAATGAGGATGATTAAGATGATGCTACGGATTTCCATTTAGGTCTGAGACTACATGACAGGGCTGTACTCTACGCTTCCTTTCATAATATATCCCGGCGTCAACCAGGCCCGAGAGATACAGGCACCTGCAGTGTTGGTCAGGAAATTTGAGCAACACTCTCAGAAACGCATCCATTAAGTGGATGAAACTCGACTGTGTGGTCCCAGTCTTCCCAACTGAGTCCGCAGCAACTCAACTCTGGGTAGGAGCCGGTCGGGGCAGAAAAACCCACATGACTTCTGATGGGATTCGAACCCACGACCTCCCAGCCGGGAGTCCGCGACGCTGACCACTTCGCCACGGCGGCTGGTGTAAGGGTTTATTTTCACTATTTGTTTAAAGCTATGCTTGATATATCTGGTAAAGCTGACAGGCTGTTGCCAGTCTTGAGAGTAGACCTTTAAATGCTGCAGAGAACCGATTTAAAATGTTAGTGATAATGCACTGACAAAAAACCGTAGACAAATGAATCACAAGACAAAACACGACGTGTTTTGACCTCATAGGTCTTCTTCAGGCAAGATACAAAACACTTGGTACAATGGAAATGAACAAGCAATCACTTACCTTCATCCAGTTCGGAGCAAGATAGGTGTTTAAAGGAACCAGTTTCTGGTCTAAGAGTGTGTGTGTGTGTGTGATATATGAACGATGCAGGTGTTTGAGTCGGAGGACTTTTACGACCTGACGGATGAGATGGGGATCCTGATCTGGCAAGACCTGATGTTCTCGGTGGCCATGTACCCGACAGACAGCCCCTTTCTGGACACTGTGACCCAGGAGGTTCGCCACCAGGTCAGCATGTTCGCCTCCATACAACATGCACATTTACATGGATTCACTTGCTCCTCCATGCGCACACGCGTGCACTCACGCACACATACACACACACGCACGCTTAAGCAAGTGTGCACACACACATACGCTTAAGCAAGTGTGTACACACACACACAGAGGCTTATGCAAGCATGTACACACACACACACACACACACACACACACACACACACACACTCACTCACTCACTCACTCACTCACTCACTCACACACACACACACACACACACACACACACACACACACACACACACACACACACACACAGGCTTATGCAAGCGTGTGCACACACATACACATGCACGCATACACACACTCACATATGAGAACAGATTTTAACAAACTTGTCACTTACGTGTAAAACAGCAGTTTGACTGCTTCATTGCGAAACTTGCTGTCATATGAATGATTAATGATACTCAGTTGCTGAATTATTTGAGTGCATGAAATTGCTAGGGTCCATTTTATTATTGCAGTTATACTTTTATGGTGTATTGTTATTTTAGAATTATGTATAAAAAAAAATCACCAAATTTAATGTAGATGTTGGATTGTAGACCTACAACACACACACACACTCTCTCTCTCTCTCTCTCTCTGTCTCTCTCTCTCTCTCTCTCTCTCTCTGTGTCTCTCTCATTCATTCATTCATTCATCCATCCAGTGCCATTGTATATTGATAATCAGATGATTTAAAGAAAAACGGACTTTTACAGTTCTGGGAAACTGTGATTTTCATGTTTGCTTATTCCCAAATCTGTGACTCAGACATTTATCTAGTCATTCTTCCAAATCAGTGAAATTGCAGCTGTCATCAAGTCTCTCATTTCAGAACAGTTACTGGTTATGGAAGCGTGCAAAATGCAATGGTTAAATCGACAGCAGGTGTAAATGCAGGTTATTTTCACCATTTCAGGTCCGCAGACTGATGCATCGGCCATCGATTTTATTATGGGCTGGAAGCAATGAAAATGAAAAGGCTTTGAGAGAAAACTGGTGAGTAGCTGCTTTTTTTTTTTCTTTTCTTTTTTTTTTTTTTAATTTCTTGCAGGGCAGGGGATGGGGGCATGTTTAAGATTTAAATAGGTGAAACATTCTGTGTGAAAAAAAAAAACAGAAGTATTTGTGAGCGTGTATCTTACATTTGTGCATATGAGTATGTGTATGTTTTGTGTGTGTGTGTATTTATGTGTGTGTGTGCATTCATGTATGTCCCCAAGCTTTCAAAATCATACGAGTCAATTTTTTCTTTATCATATTCCATTTTTTAGGAGTCAGACTGGAATTTCTTTGAAAATGTATTTATTATGGGTAATAACACCCCCACCTCTGTAAATAAGAATTGAAATAACCTGCATATACTTTGTGTAAGCAAGTGAGGTAATACCGTTGCAGATGTTCACGTTGTTGTTCACTTGTATGTAAACATGAATTGAATATTGAAGGATAGATTATATACACCACATTACTAGCAGACACTGTCATGCTTCTATTTAACTGTGTTTCAGTAAACTGATGATCAGGTGAAACTACTCTTACATGCAGATATCACTGTTGTCTCCTATGCACTAGCGCAGCATTCTTTTGGATAATGAAAAAAAAGCCATTCCACTTTCTCAAAACGTCTGCATTATGGAGACACGCAAGTGTTGAAATCTATCTTTTATTATTTGATTACAGTGCATAAGTGATTCACAAAATGTGCAATGGCAGGAATTAATGTGTGTGTTTGTGTGAGTGCATAGAAGTTATGAACATTAAAGACCTATCCTGCAACAAGTGGTGTGAAAAAAATCAGCCTAGACAGGGTCTGCTTTTGTGTGTCACTTGACCACACCATCGGCTGTGGCAATGCCGACAAAAAGTTTTGTTTGCATAAGCCAAAAACTTTGTACTTGCTCAAACACCAAAGTATGAACAGTCCTATGACTAAGGTCAGTGGAACAGTTTGTACCACTTCAGACAGAACCGTGGAAAACGTAACCATGTAGGATCATCATGTCAGGATTAGCTCAGAGAGTTTGTTGAGATTTTCATCCATGTCCATGGTGAATTTAAGGTGTAAGCTGCACAAAAAGTTCAGTTCCAGGTTTTAAGACATACGCTCACTTTCACCCCTTTCTGAATTCATCAGTTCAGACAAGTGCTACTATTATCCCAGTTAGTAGGGACATGCCCATATCAGTTAGGAAACTTGAACAGAACAAATCAAAACAAAGCAGAAGAAAAAAAAAAACAAAGCAGAAAAAGAAAATGATAATAACAATAATAATATTATTATTACTACTACCACTAAAAAAGGGAGTTGAATCCATTTTTTTGCCCAACCTCCTCAATCCCTTTGAGTTATCTCCCTGATCAGCTGATGCTGCACAGTGAATGCTTTGTCTTCATCGTTTCATGGCCTAGGATTCTTGGCCCTCATCTAGTTCTGCAGGTTTTTAATGACTGATTCTCTGTGCCTGCTGACCAACTCTTTGGCTGTGATCTTTGCTCGTGGAAGTATTTTTCTCCTGTTAGCGTACAGCAAATAACGCCTTCATCCTCTCAAGGGATTGTTGCCTCTTGACCCCCTCAATGTGGACCTAAGCGGTCTTTATGATTCCAGATCGTTTTCAGTCTTCTTTTCCTTTTTCCTTTTCTCTGTAATTATGTTGTTTAGGCAGTTGCAGACATTGGTAGAATCTGAATGTATGTCTGTGATACATTTAAGCTGGAACGTTTCAGAGATACCGTTTTTCCGGACATTTTGTTTTGAATGACACTTTTGTTTTGAATGACACTGGAAAGGTAGAGTACAATTAATGATAAAATTATCAACTTTTTATGTCCCCCACGTTTGAAAAGAGTTCAACTTTCTCAACTGATTTTAGATGCTTGTGGATATCTGCTTTTTCTTTTTCCCAAGTGGGTTGAAATGTTACGCTATTTAACTCATGTGTAGTTTTCAGTGAAACAGAAACAATTTACTGATCTTAAATTAATTCTTGATGAATTCCAGTGATTTAGACTTTTTCTATCTGATGATCATACCACCTTGAAACCAATATATTTTTGTTCTTATTGTACACACGAAACACACACACACACGCACATGCACACATACACACTCGCCCTTCCTTCATGAATCAGTTACTAGTGCAAACAAGGTGAGATTCTCTTGCCGGGTTTAATTTCAAGGGAAGCAATCACTGATCCCTTACCCATACTCAGGGAAAAAAGTGGAAGGATTATCTTCCCATCAAAACTTGATCGTATGCTAAAAAAAACGACAAACAAATAAGAAAGAAATGGACACAGCTATTATGTCTTACCTTGTATGTTTTGTGTGTGTGTTTTCTGTTCTGTACTTTTTTTTGTTTGTTTTTTTTTTTTTTGCATTTGTGGAATTGAGAGATTAGCGTTATTACAGTTAAGTTTTCCTTCTGTGTTTTCCCCCACCCCCATCCCCCCATCTCTCTCTTACTCCTATTTGCTTATGATATGCTTTGGGTAATGGACTGTTTCTACTCTTTCTTTTTGTATTTGTTTCAGGAAGTATTTCCCCCTGTTTCTACCATTTCCTCTTGTTATTGATATTACCCTATTCACAGATTAGTTGTATATAAACTTCTGTAGTTCTTTCTTGTTTGTTAACACAAAGTGTGTATTATGGCTATTTCAGTCACCGTTGTTGAGAGGAATAAAGAAAGATTTTCTGTTTTTATTTGTACCAGAGGCATAGGTAGTAATGCTTCATGTTTTGCCTCACACATTGCATACACACATACACACATGCGCACACACACACACAAACACACACATGTGCAGGCTGGCATGAAAACATTTCAGGCACACAGCTATGGCACATGCAGATATACTGTGCGAGTTCTCTTTTGTGCCTGCCACAGTATGTACAAATGTACACACTCTTGTGTGCCTGTTTAATTGTTGTCCCTCACTCTTTTGAATTCTGTGTGTGTGTGTGTGTGTGTGTGTGTGTGTGTGTGTGTCCTTATTCAAAAGTTGTGCTATCTTCTTTTTAGTTCTTGAGAATATGGTCTGCTAGCTTTGTAAAATGTGGTATCGTCAAGTCAGTGATTTTATGTCATGTTTTTACATTACGAATGTACAGTTGCATGCACATTCAGGTAGCTTTATCTTGGTGCATGCATGTAATTGTTTCCCTCAATAGTTAAGTCTCATAGTTTGCATACATGTTCATTTATAGATGAGTTGCTTAGCATTGTAGATTGATCCTTTTTTATGTCAGGGAGTCTGTTTTGACCAAATGGGGTCATAGTGTATATTTTGTGTGTGTGTGTGTGGTTTTTAAATGAGCCTATTTCATTTATACACTTTAATTGCCTGATGTTGGATGATTTAAGTTTAGATTTGAACTGGGGGGACGGTTCTGTGGCTGCAGGTTTGGCACCAGCAGTAACTACACCCTTTACTACAACGACTACATCAAGCTGTACGTCACTACCATCATGCCTGTCGTGAAGGCCGAGAACCCTGCCCGCATTTACCTGACCTCCAGCCCCAGTGACGGTGCCGAGACGGTGAAAGAGGGATATGTCGCCAAAGACCCAGCGTCCGAACTGTATGGTGATAGTGAGTAGCTTTATAATTTCAGACAAATGTTTATAAGCTATTTATTGGGCACCACTTTGCATATACAGCAGTGTCTGAAAATTGTATGAACAGCAATGATATTGGTGTGTGAATGCTTCACCTTAGGTTTTATGCTTCTGTGCGTGCAAGCATTCAAAAGTTGTTAGACCATATCATCAAGAAATGTACAGCATAACATAGATATTATCTGGGTACAAGTAAACAGCTTCTGTACATAGTGCGTACATATCAAAATACATGTTATTTACAGCCTGTCGTCATGCTGTCATGGGTGAGGGGAAAGATCAGGTGCTCATCAGAACTCATGTCATTTAGGTGAGGGTTTGATCAGCTAGGGTTGCGGTGGCTGCCTTCCTCACCAGATGAGTGTCGGTCTGCCTTTCTCATGGGTCAGCAGGTCTTGGTGAGAGCCGCTGTGCTGCTTAAATTTCACCAACCCACTTGATGGTACTGGTTGGGTGGGGGGGGGGGGGGGGGGGTGCTTTGGGTTGGGCTGTGCAAAGGCTTGTTGCAATGATCTGTGATTTCTGGTATTCCTCCACACTCCACCTACCCTCCCCTTTCCCAAGGTTCCATTCCCCAACCCACCTCCCATCTCTGAATTTGAAGACAGATTGCCCCGTGAATTTGAAAGGTGGTTGTTATTGTTGTCCGTCGAGACAACGAAGACCATCTAGTCATCCTGGGATCAGGGGTGAGTGTGTAGATGGCTGGTCAGGCCGATCTGCGCCCAGAAAGATCTATCACAGTACGGACAGGGGATGGTGGCAGCAGCTGAAGATCTGTTGACACTGGTCTTCCTGGTCATCCTGTGGAAGATCTGTGATTACTGGTATTTCTCCACACTCCACCTATCCCAGCCCTTTCCCCGAGGTTCCATTCCCCAACCCACCTCCCATCTCTGAATCTGAAGACAGACTACCCCATGACCTCGAAAGGTAGGTGGTTGAGGAAAGGAATGACTACCCTGCATACAAGAATTTTCCCGTCTCCGGTCAGTCGGCATTGGAAAAAGAATGAGAATATCATGGCAAAACCTGCCTGGTTCACTTGTACAGTAGAATATGGATGACAACAGCCCTCTCTTTTATACCTGCTATTACCCCTTCCTGCTGTCCTTTCTCTGCCCTTCCCACCCCCACCATAAGAGTGCAGTAGGCCCAGACAGGTGAAGCATGCAGAGCGATCATGGATTTTAAAGACCTACAGTAGAACTTCTCAGTAATGACTCTTAGAAATCCTTGAAACTTTGGTCTTTTTGTCTGTCTGTCTTGTTTTTTTTTTCTTTAAAGTTGTATGTATTGTAGACAAAGAGGAAAAGGTTTCACAAAAGGAGACGACTAAGGAGCGGACTTTTATTCAGTGTTTTTAAGGAGACATTTTGTTGTATCTGCTTTCATTTCCTTTCTGTGGAGAGAGCATTGGCTTAGTTCCCCTGTAGGAGCGTCAAGCGTTCTTTAACATAAACTGTATTTCCATCTTTTTTGCAGATACTTTACTGGTAATTTCCCATTTTTGTGTGTGTCTCACTATGACTTTTTTGTCGTTGTCGTTTTCTGTCATTGACTATCTTCTGCCTTTGTTGCCCCTTTGTTTGTCTTTTTACTGGAAAGTCTTTACATTTTTTCATTACAATTGGTCACAAGACTGTAAACACAATCCAGACTGGAATTGTGTTGCTCATTATGCATTTTTTAATCTGAAGGTGTGACAAATTGAGCAAAATAGTCTGGTAGCTTCAGTGCAGATGTCAGTAGTTGAGCTGTGTATGTAATAAGTAGATTACATATTTTGTGGATATTTATGTTTTTCTTTTTTTCGCATTAGGACAGGATATTTTTCTGTGTGGTGACTGCCCGAAAAGGGCTCTAAGGTGTTGGCTGGGTTGTAATTTTCAGCTAATGTTTTATTGTATTTTATTTAGGGTTTTTTTATGACTTGAGTTGATTTTAACGTGGTGACAGCCCTGATATGGCCCTTTGTGGTCGGCAGGGCTATAAGCAACATTACCTTACCTTACCTCAGCTAATGTTGATTGTGAAAGGGACTGAGGGCTGTCCATGTAACGCAGATGTAACAGTGTATAACCCATAGTAATGCTGAAATGACACAACGTGTTATGACAAAACAACACGTCTAATTGAAGCACATTCATATTGAGCGACAGGTGTGAGTAGGGTGAAAAGTAGTAACTCAGATTGAAGTACATTGTTATTGAGCTAAAGGAGTGAGTAGGGGAAAAGTGGTTACTTTTTTTTTTTCCCTCATTGTCACTTTGTGTCCTTGTACAACAGTTTTGACTTAACAGGGTTTGAACAGGCTTGGAAAAGTTGGGGAATTCAAGAAAAAATAGCACTGGGTTGAGAAAGGCAGGGGAAATCAACATTTGTATGTGTGTGCATGCGTTTCTTTTTTTTTTTCTTTTTTTTTGTGGGATGTATACGCATACAGTCACTTTTATGTTCAAAGATGGATAGCTTTGCATTATTTTCAGTAGCTCCATCTGGGAACAAAAAAATCAGGGGAAGACAATTACATCTTTCCATTACAAATTGAGATACCTTTCCTCAGTGTATGCGTCACACAAATATAGACCTAGCGAGTCAGATAACTTGAAGCGCACACCATGGTAATATTGGGATATCAGCTATGTGCATTACAGGCGCACCGTTTCACATCCATGTTTTTGGCATTTTCTCTCCTAGATTGAACTGTCAAGCTGTCTGATGGGGAGAAATTGCTATGGACGTGCCCACTTGTTGCATCTGTCCCTAAAGAAAGGCAGGGTCACTCATGCTGAATGAGCTCTAATACTGATTACCTCCTTTGCAGATTTTTTTAATATCATCTATTGATGATGTTTCATCATATTTGATCTTGATATGTGAATGTATGTGTGTGAGTGTATGTTAGAGGCTAGTTGTGGATAGTCTGGAGGGGATGTAGATTTTTTTTTTCTTAAGCACCTAGCAAGGGTGATTGAATATTAATTGAATGGATCCTAGATGCCAGATTTTGTTGAAAGCAGGTGTTGGTGTGAACAGATATGAGATTCAATACTTCACAGTTTATGTAAAGTATCAAAAGATCCACAATGTTCGATCCTTTTGCTCCATTTTGAGGTGTGAAGAATGCTACTAAACTACAACTGATTCAGTGTTTCACTGCAAACATATGAGAATGGAACCACCATAAGATCAACACATAAAACAGATGTCCCAAGTTTCTTTCATGAACTCATATTGTATCTCCTTCCCAGCTTGAAATAAAAAAAAATTGTAAAAAAGAGACAAAGACGGAACATGATAAATCCTTTCTGAGAATCGGCGAATTTCAAAGCAGCGGTATCTTTCAAGACATTGAAAACAAGAGTGAAATTCAGTTCCAATAGTTCAGATTCATCTCTAGTACTTCTGATACTGCACTGATGTGTTCTCGGTAAATTCTGTTCACCCTTTTCTCACCCCGTCTGTGGCCTGTGTCAGTCAGGTGGTTACTGCAAGTGTGACGGAACTACAGGACATTCCCACAAGCTGTGTAAAATGGTTTCTTTTCTACCCAAGTTATATCCAGAAACTGTGGAGAAAAAAAAATTTTTTACTACAAAATTTAATACACAGGTGTATCTGCTTTACTTGAGTGAATTTACCCTATTCCATGTAAAAGAGGACAAGGTCAGTGTTAGCGGGTCACCTGATCTGTCTGCCCCATCCGACCACAAAGGTGTTACAGTCATTCACTTATGAGCACACTCCACAATAACATTAAGGGGGTTAACAATGATGAACACAAACCACAGCTTGTTGTCGTGTTCCAGTCCACTTCTACGACTACTTCATGGATCAGTGGATACCAGACAAGTTCCGCATCCCTCGCTTCGCCTCCGAGTACGGCATCGAGGCCTGGTGCAACTATCAGACCCTGCTTGGGGTGTTCGAACCCTCAGACATGTCCTACTGCTCTCCCCAGGCGGATCACCGGCAGCATCATACTGGAGGTAGGTTGGTGCTAGGGAAGTAGGGGAGAGAGGATGGAGGGGGAGGGAGCTGGATGGGGAGAGGAAGGAATAGAGGTGGATTTTTTTTTTCCCCCAGCTGATCCTCCTTTTTATACTTGGGAGATTTGAGTAAGGGACAGCATGATACCATGGTACAGTCTTTCTTTCTTTGCCTTTTGTTCTGTTCCTAGAATAGGATTATGGAGGCTGTTACCACTGCAGTGTGTGTGTATGTGTTTGTGTTTGAGAGAGAGATCCAGGAACAAGCAAGGATAGGAGTGTGGAGGATTGTTTAGAGCGGGTGGATAGAGATTTGTATGTATTTTTTTTCCTTTCCACCTCCAGTATCAGGAATGACAGGAACAAAATAGAATTGTGTGAGGGAAGTAGGGATGTTTGTCCATGCAAACCTGGGCACAGCTGCTTGCAAATTGATGATGAAGTTATCCAAAGAGTTAGTCATTTGTGCTTTTGTATGTACCTTCATACAAACAGGATAGTGTCTTTAATAAAACCTGCACACACACATTCGCACAGAGAGCCTGAACAGACAGTTCATAGTCACTTAATCTGTGAAGTACCGGAAGTTACTTTAAGGACACCTTACTCCACGTTTTTTCTCATGGCAGGAGGAACTCAAATGGAAATGGAAATCTTGCGCCACCTGAATCTGCCTCCCAGTGCCACACCTGACCTTTACGTTTCCGCTATTTTATTTACCTGACACAGGTGCGTTTTCACACAAACATCTCCAGGTTTGTTTGTTTTTTTAATGTTAATTAATATCTAATCAGATAACTTTCTTTGATGCTTATGGACACAAGCATAAGCATATACACACACAACGAGGCATACGCAACATGCTTCTGTGGAGATGTCCACATGTACATGAACACACACACACATAGATGCATGATGACGTGAGCTCTTGGCCACAGATACAGATACACAAAGGGAAGCTGTATGCATTTCATGAAAAATGATTATTGTGAATGTTTTGCCCCCCACCCCTATCCCACCCTCTAGTCCTCACCAAAAGCTGCATTGAACAATTTTACACCTAGTGGAGGACAGAGAGAGGCCTAATAGTAAAACGCTGCATCACTTGTTGCGTATAACAAGTCAAGTCTAGAATTAAGTAGAAAAGAATATTACCATTGGTGCTGCACTTGTAGGCCATGTTAGCTTGGAGTCCATGTGATGACCTGTAGATGGTGTAGTATCTTAGCTCTTAGCAGACAGCATGTGTGGAGTAAATGCCCTTGTCGATTATTGCGTACATGCTTAAAACTGCTATGCTGTGAAGTTGTCAGTTAACTTTTAGTTGTTGAACTTCAAATTCATATGTTTTCTGTTCTACAAGAATGAATTCATGAAGAACAGTCTGAAATTTTACAAATAGCCTTTCGCCCACTTGATACCAAGAGGTTATATGAAATAATTTTTTAAAGTGTTAGGACTTACAACACGTTACAGCAGAGTCCATAAAATACTATTCGGGGATGTTCTGCCAGATGTGATTTTCGAGTTCCTCACAGACTTTTTTCATCTGATAAAGATTTCACAGAAGAAAGATTTCATAGCAATTATTTGTAATGTATGTTTCAAAGAAGAAAGTGGTTTACAGAGTTTAAGTACACAAGAAATTGATAAATGACATTCTTGATATGTGCCTCCCAACCTCTCCCACCTCCCCATGGTTGACTGGGTTGTAAGCAGTCGTTTTTCTGTTTTTTCGAGTACCCCCGCTCACTCATATAGCCACAGATCAGTACTTGATCCATAGATGAGTCTGAGGGCTGTCGTTTTCATTGTTACAGATCAGTCAATACAGGTCAGTTATTGACTTGTTTCTTATGAATATGCCAGGAATCTTTTGGTATGAATAGTGTCCCCACCTGGAAATTCTATTTGAGGAATTTCCACCTTTTTTCCACTCTATTTGACTGTCATCTTTCTCTCTCTCTCTCTCTCTCTCTGTGACATTTTCATGGAAATTTTTGTGTTACACTTTTTTTTTCAGGTTTCAACTTATAACATGCCAGCTTTTTGCTACTAGATAGGGGTACTGTAGATACCTTTTTGCTACTAGATAGGGGTACTGTAGATACCTTTCAGAGTGTGCACATTCTGCAGCGTCAGTTGCCCATTCGGTCTTTCAGTCCGTCAGCTATCTGTGTTGTGACTGGCCTCAGATCATTGGGTGTTTGTTGACCAGTCGGCTGTTTGTCTTGTGATAGGACACAGGTCACTGGTTATTTGCTGACCAGTCGGCTATCTGTGTTGTAACCATCCACAGATCATTGGCTATTTAATGACCAATCAGCTATTTGTCTTACAATAGGACACAGATCGTTAGGTGTTTTTTGTTGTTGTTGCTTTGGCTGTTTGGTTAATAGCTGACCAGTACTGTGTTATGATTGGCCATAGATTAGTTAGCCATGTTTGGTTATCAGCTGACCAATCAGCTATTATGTGTTATAATTGTCCATAGACCATTAGCTGTGTGTGGTTATGAACCGATTGATCAGGTGTATGTGTTGTGATTGGCCATAAGATCAGTTATCTGTGTGTGGTTATTTGCTGACCAACTGCTGGCTGTGTGTTGTGATTAGCCACAGATCAGTTAGCTGTGTTTGATTATTAACCAACCAGTTCACTGTCCGTGCTGTGATTGGCTATGGATCAGTCAGCATCAAGCCTGTTTGGCTATTGGCTGACCAGTCGCCTTTTCTGTGTTGTGATTGGTCGCAGATCAATCAAGCTATGTCCATCAAGTCTCAGTCTGAACACTACCGACGCCACCAGAGTGCCACGCTGCCTGACGGACGAGGCCTAACCATGGGGGCGCTGTACTGGCAGCTGAACGACATCTGGCAGGCGCCAACCTGGGCCTCCATTGGTGGGTGAACTGCTGGTGTCAGTGGTCTTTTAGGCGGTGGTAGAGATCAGCTTTGTTTTAACCCGTAGAGTGCCTTTAAGCCGTCAGCTGACGCCGCATTAAAAATGCTTTCCCAGTGCCTATGGGCCGTCCACTGACGTCATGCATTTTTCTTGAATTTTCATTCGTTACTATTTCTATCAACGGACTTAAATAGAGTGTGCGTAGTAAGCCTTATATGTCTGTAGTATTAAAATGATATGTAAATGACCACACGTGAGGGGAAAGCCCATTTATTCTCATCACTGACTGGATGACCAGCCAGCACTTCGTCTCGCTTGCAAAGATGGCGGCGCAACCTTCGACAAGCGCAGCGACCAAATCAACGTATTTACACAGCTGAGCAGGCTCTGCTAATGATTTTTGACAAAGACAATAATCTTTTATTCAACGACTCACTCGAGCATGAAGGTGAGATGATGATAGTGATGGAATTGCCAACCGTATTCGTCAGTTATTGTGTCGGGCTGTGTGACCTCAATGTGTGTTCAGCTGACTGGTTTGCCAGCGTCGAACGAGCTCGCCTAGTGTGTACTCTGCACTGCGTGCCAGTGGTCAGTGACGTGGTAGTCAGCGTGAGAGGGGAGCGCGGCCTGCTCGCGGCGCGGCACAGGGCAGAGGGAAAGGTAGGGGAAGAGGAGCAGTGAAAGAGAGGGTTGAAGTCCAGCAAGGGGGCGTGGTGGGGAGAGGGGGGCGTGGTCGTGGACTGACCTGTCTGCATAGAGTGTGAGCGTCTTGATAGACTTCTAAACTGTTTTACTTTCATTTACAGGTGTAGTGTGACAATACAAACTTTATTTTCAACTTTTTTGCTTTGTGTTCTTGTTTGGATGTGAAGATGTAGTGGTAAATACATATGCTTTTGATCGTGCAAAAAAAATCTATCCAAATCTAATTGTCTAAATACTTTTTTATTATCAAAATTAAAACAAAAGAAGCCCAGATTCAAAATCTTCATTCAATTTCCTTCAAAAATCATATATATTTCATTGTTATATCTTTTGTAGTTTCTGAGCTAGAATTTTTTGTTAATTATTACCCCCAAATCATTAGATTTCCCTGGCACTGGGAAAGCCTTTGTTTGTAACATTTTCAAGCAGCTTCAAGCAGCGAACGGGTTAATGGCTGTGAGATTGTTTAGGGCGATGCTGATGATGACAGTAGTAATGATGATTAGTGATAGAAGGGTTTCATAATGCATTCTCCCTGCTAGCAGTAATGATGCTTAGTGATAGGAGGGTTTCATAAAGCATTCTCCCTGCTAGCAGTAATGATGCTTAGTGATAGAAGGGTTTCATAAAGCATTCTCCCTGCTAGCAGTAATGATGCTTAGTGATAGAAGGGTTTCATAAAGCATTCTCCCTGCTAGCAGTAATGATGCTTAGTGATAGAAGGGTTTCATAAAGCATTCTCCCTGCTAGCAGTAATGATGATTAGTGATAGAAGGGTTTCATAATGCATTCTCCCTGCTAGTGTTTGACATTTGTCATGTAACTGGCAGCGGAAGTTTCAGTTTTGTTTAACTGTTTTTATTGGTGACAGCCCTGATGTGGCCCCTTGCGGTCGGCTGGGCTATAAGCAACATTATCTTATCTTATCTGTTTTTATTTTGTTAGAATAGCCTGCAATGTGTCATTTAACTGGTAGTAGAACATTCTGTTTTGTTAAACTGTTTTTATTTTGTTAGTATAGTCTGCAGCTTGTCATTTAACTGGCAGTGTAAACATTCTGTTTTGTTGAATCATGTTTGTTTTGGTTTTTTTTCACAGCTTAGCTGATTCCATCAGAGTGAATGGCTCCACTCAGTAAATCTCTTGTGCATACAGTGGAACTTTTCAGTAACAGGAGAATCAAGTGAGAATCCTTAAAAAAAACTGCGAGGGAAAAGTGTTCTGGAGCAAACATCTTGAAAGGCAGTCTTCAGTGGAAAGGGCTTTACTGGGCAGTTCTCACTATATTTGGGATAAAGTTTCTAACTCACAGCAGGAGAACCTGATCAGTGTCTTCTCTTTGTGTCTTCTCTCTGTCTTCTCTCAGTGTCTTCTCTCAGTGTCTTCTCTCAGTGTCTTAGTGTCTTCTCTCAGTGTCTTCTCTCAGTGTCTTCTATCTTCTCTCAGTGCCTTCTGTCTTCTCTTAGTGTCTTCTCTCAGTCTTCTCTCAGTGTCTTCTCTCTGTCTTCTCTCAGTGTCTTCTGTCTTCTCTCAGTGTCTTCTCTCAGTGTCTTCTCTCAGTGCCTTCTCTCTGTCTTCTCTCAGTGTCTTCTCTCTGCCTTTCTGACAGACTACAGTTTGCGGTGGAAGATGCTGCACTACTACGCCGTCAAGTTTTTCAGCCCCGTCCTCGTCTCCCCGCTGCTGGACGGCAATTTTCTCGACGTATACATGGTGGTGGACGAAATCCCCACGGTCGAGACGCGTGACCAGCACACTGGACAGCTGCGGATGGAACCCATGACATGTTCCGGGACATTCTGCGCAGTCATGAGGCCAGGGAAGACGCCCTTGACCTCACCAGGAAGGTTGTGCAGGAGGTCGACGGTGTGCTGACTGTTGCTATGTATTCCTGGAAGAATTTTCAGCCTCTCCACCAGTGGACAGTTCCTTACAAGGTAGGCAGTGCCAGAGTGTAGTCAACATTTCTTGTGGTTTGGTAGCTTGCATCCGATAGCAGGCATGTCATAGATGAAGTTTGTGACAATTTCTCAATCCAATCTTCTTGCCTTCTCAACAAAAATAACTTTGGGGAAAAAAACCCACTTCAGTTGCTACTTTAATTCAGCCATAAATCTTGAAACATTTAAAACATTTTAATATGCAGTGGCCCCTTGAATGAAAATTCCGATTCGTATGGACCCAAACAGAACCTCACATGCTTACCAGCCACTTGATGCAGTGGTTAGCATCATTAGTAGCAAGCATGAACAACAACTCCAAGAGCTGTCCAGGATCTGGCCAGTTCAAATCTCACAGATGTATGTGTCTGATGGGATTTGAAACTGCTGGAGTTTCAAATCCCATCAGACACATACATCTGTGAGATTTGAACCTGGCCAGCTCTTGGAGTTGTTGTTCATGCTGTTGACACAAACAAGAAGACTGAAGCCACACAGTCAAATTGTACTTTTTTGTTGTTGTTGGTGTCAGTATTCTCTGACTGGATATATCAGTTAGTGTTGTACAATTTTCCCAACCAGTAACGACAGTGTTTAGGGCCTAGTCAGGGCTGGTATGTACAATGAATGGAAGTTGAGACAGCCCTCAAATGGGCTTCTGTATGATAATCTTCATCCTCATTGATGATCATCATAGAATAATCTCATATTCTGTGGCCTTCATGCCTTGCTCTCATAGTGATATCAGTATCACAACTCTGTGTCAATGCTGTTTGGAGATGGAGTCAGAATTGTTCGTGTCATTCAAGTTCATGAGGACTTTCAATGGATGGATTGGATGGCACCCTTCAACGGGGAACTTTTATCAGGCTGGCTCTGCGAATTCGCTGTTGTTTCTGTCAGTAGGAAGGCTTAGAAGTGATACCCTGTGTTATGTTAGATCAGAGCAACAACAACTGAACATGCTCAAAGTGATTCTTTAGCGGTACAGTGTCTTTACAGATGAGGTGCGGCACAGTAATCTGGTATTGATAGCTCTCTGTTGACAACTGTTGCTGGGACTGTGAGAGAATGAGTCAGGGGATTGTTGTGTGTGAGGGAGAGGGAATAAGCGACATGGTAATGATGCCACTGAGAGCCACATCAAAAGATCACACACACACACACACACACACACAGAGTTTTTCTGTTTGTTTCCAGAACAGAGCAAGGTTTGGATTTAATTGGAATTATTATTTTAATTGGCATGATCTGAAACCCTATTTAACCCTTGATATTGATAGATCTGTTTAACCATGTATGTAATGACAATTTTCAGACTTAGTATTTCAGAAATGGTGATCTATCATTATAGATACAAAACTGTTAACGGTAGCGATTCATTTGTTTGTCATGCAAAGAATCGACTTTTTGTACTTTGTTGTCATGCTCACAGGAATATTCAGGATAAATTTTATCCAAAGTAAACATTATAGGTGGTCTTCGTTATCTAAACCGGCCTTGTTGACTTCTGCATCCTCTGTAGAAGATGTTAAATTTTTGTTGTTTTCATATTACGTATTTAAAGGTTAGAGAAGGGTCAGTGTTTCATAAGAATATTCATTTGTTTAGATTAATCTTATGTTGTAGATCTTGCTTTCTGTTCTGTTAGTTTTGTGCAATATTCACACATTCCTTAAGTAGGGCCAAAGAGTATTAATGAGTAAATCATCTGAATCAAAATCCTTGTCACAAATACGATCTTGTATTGCAAACCTGGTAAGGAATTTGATCTGCTTTGTTGAAATCAACTTTTTTTTACCTGTAAGAAAAATCCCAGATACTGCTGTGCAGGATTAACAGTAGAACTTTCTGACACATGGTGCTCATTTCAATGTTTGATACGACCTGAATCCTCCTGAGGATCCAGTGTCTTTAACAAAAAGAATGTACTGGTACATTCACACACACACATGCACACACTGGAAATTAAAGCCATATGCACACACACACACACATTTGAACACAAAGCAAGCTCTCTCCTCACCCTGTGTCGTGATACGCATCCACAGAAATATGCAAACAACATTCAAAATAGATGATGTGTAACTTCAGTTTGTTTTTCCACAGCTTAACACTACAGCAGAGTCGGTGCTTCGTCGGAACGTGAGCGATATGATGAAGGAAGCTGGCTGCTCGTCGAGGAAGGACTGCTTCATCCATGTGTATGCCAACGACCCCACTACCGACAACTGGCTGTACCTTGCAGAACTGAAGGACTCTGCTGTCCAGCAGGCTGACGTCTCGGTGAGTGTGGAGCAGTTTGAGAAAAGCAGCTTGCGATTTGGAGTTTAGTGCCAATGTTTCATGTTGTCGTGCAAGCAGAATGCACAAACGTTCATACACACAAACATGCTTGCTTTTAACATATGTCTAAGGAGCCACAACTCTGGTCATGACAATTGAGGAGTACCTACAGTCCAGTCACACTCTGGGTTCTTTTTTTTTTTCATCAGATTTTATTTTAAAACTCTGAGAATATAAGCCAGAGATACTGATTAAAGATACAAATGCATATTTGATCAAGGACAACAAAAGGATTGGACGTAATTCATTAACAAGTAATCATGCTTGTTTGTACATCAAATCACAAACATTTATAAACAAGATAACTAACAAAGACAAACATTTTTTAAATGACAAGTTTTGAAGGGAATAAAGCAAAAAAGCATTAGCAAAAAAAAAGCACTGTCTGTTTTAGCCAGCAGATTCAGGACATGGTTCAGGTGCTTCGGCATTGGTGATCCGTTCGTAGCTTCTTGGTGATCTCACACAGATGGCTTTCTGTGGGCTGCTGGCCTGGGACAACAGAATAAAGTTGAAAGTCAGTATATGAGCAATGAACCCTACAAGTTGGCTAAGAGAACAATTCAAGATAACAGCAGCCCATCTGGATTTTTTTTCAAATAGTATCTACCACCCGTTCCCAGTTTTAAAGGGCAAGGCTACCTCACTGTATGGTTTTAGGGAAAATTAGCTTGCCCTTGAGAAAGTAGAGGGGAGAAGAGAGAGTGTGAGGAGCTACCGCACTCAATAAGTGCTGGGATGGGTGGGTAGGTGTTTACGGGTATCACCAGTACACCAATGACTGTTTGTGATGGTGCAGTGTTACAGCGTTCCTCTTTGTCAATGTCTGTGAAGGTGTAGTGCATTTTTGTTGATTCTACTGCATTTATCATAATAATCATGCAGACACAGGGTCTGAGGAATCCTGCCTTGAATGTGTAAGTAGTGAGACAACACACAAAAAAAGGAAAGAACTCTAATGGTATACAGGGATCTTTTTCCTTATATTCATCCATTCTTACTTTTCCACTTCTTTGTGTATTTAACTTAAGTTCTGATCATTTCCTCAGATAACTGCTCTCAAGCAAGACTCGGACCGGGAGTTCAGCATCACCGTCTCCACCAACTCCATCGCAGTGTTCGTATGGCTGGAATCCAAGGACATCATGGGGAGGTTCTCCGACAACGGCTTCCTGCTGCTCCAGCCCACCACCACGGTGAAGTTTTACGCCTGGCAGGACGTGGACTATGCCACACTGCATGCTGCTCTGACTGTGCAGAGTTTGTCCGATTTGTACAGGGCATAGGTTCTGTGCAGAATCATTTTTTTTTGTTTTGTTTTTCAAGGAGGGATGTTTAGTAGGAGGATATTACAAAGAACATAATGGCAAACATGAAGAGAGAAACTGGTGAATGACAGCAAGTCAAGGAGGTGGAAGTAACCTGGTGTATACATTTTCTACCACCAACAAAGGCGGGATCTGGCATCCTTCTCCGTTTTGTAGGTGGTTTGGTTGTGTGATTTATCATACTGTGATTTCATCTTCTGCTGAGCAGTTTGTCAAAACTATCGAAAGTATTGAGCTTTGTGATAGGATTTGCTGTCCTGCATTGTAATTAATCTCACCAGGGTGGGGAGGGGTGGACGGACGCTGTAGTCACTTTCAGTAGAGAGTTGTAGTTCTGCAGTGGTGGTGGTGATAGTTCATCATAGCCTTTGTGTATGTCTAAGTTAGTCCCACCAACATGCTGTGGTGGATGTTCAGACTCGTCAGCTACAAGCTGCACTTGAGGCTCGTTTCCTTCCCACGTGACCAGATCTTAACGAGGATATGATTTCTGTGTGGGGGTAAGGTGTTTGGGTCTGTAGTAACTTTCTACTACCACTACACTACGGTTATTTCCTCCATGTGGTGGGAAGGTCTGTAGTAGCTTTCTACTACTACACTAGAGTGATTTCCATGTGATGGGAAGAGCTGTGGCAGCTTTCTTCTACTATACTAGGGCGATTTCAGTGTGATGGGAAGGTCTGTAGTGGCTTTCTACATCTTATTTTCTGCTTTGTTGGCTGCTGATAATGGTCTGGATGAGTACTGCTCACGACTGCCAGCGCCGACCTTTTGAGTTCCTCCTACCTGGGGAGGAATCAAGCATTGCCCTTATTGTAGCTGGTCTGCCACAGCCAGTACTGAAAGCAACGTGCATTCCTTTCCCCTCCCGTTTCACACTGAACCGACAGGCAAGGCTTATCACAGGCTTGCCATTTACACTGCTGCTATTATCATGGCTCTGTGACATGCAAGATTTTACAGTCATGGATCAAATCGCACAGTAGAACATCCACCAATTTTTGAGGCAACGTTATGTAACTTGACAGTAATAAACTGAACTTTCCATCGATACCAGACGCTGAAGGAGAAACGGTTACATGCAATACATGCTTTGACTTGAAAGTAGGAGAAATCATCTAGCCTTCTTCCAGAGCTTGCGTTACGAAATGTGTCGATTGTGATCAGGGCTTACAAACGAAAGCAGCTTTTGTTAGCATCAAAGCAATGACAAACAAGTCGTAAGAAGCGAGTGTTAGTTACCGAACCACAGCTGTTATTTCTCTTTCCCTCGTCCAGACGAGTTCAGACCTTGACTAGCGGCCAAACAGATTCCAGTACAGTGTGACCTGCATTGGTGCTGCTGTCAGCTGGGCCTTTGTTCTGCCCTTGGTTGTTTTTTTTTAAAACTTGCCTGTATGTGTGATGGCTCCTTTTTATTTACTGTAGGTTTGAGCAAATTGGAAAGTGGAGGCGTTTTACAAGTATTACTGGTTGGTAGTGTCCATGGTAGCTTTCTTGTGGTAAGGTAGAAGTGCGTAAATAACTTGATGGGTCTGCCATTAGTGGAAGACTACATGTTCTCTGTGCATGGGGACAGGAGGGTGCCAAGGGAGGGATGAGTTTGAGGAGGAGAGGTTAGACTAGAGAGGGGGGGGGGGGGGGGTAGAATAGAAGGGGGGATAACAAGCACATTCACCTGATCAAACCAAATTGACAAAAGACACCAGAGATTGATTAAAAAAAATAGGTCTTTCTCTCTGTGCTTACCTTATGTGTGCGTTGCACATGAAAATGGTTAGAGACAAGTACCAACTGATCAACGTAAAGCTCTATGAGAGATACACTATAATGTGGAATGGAGGAGAGGGTGTATGTGTGTACACTCACTAAGTGGGGGAGGGAGGATACTTGGAGAGGTGGGAGGTGTCGTAGGCATAATCCTTAAACAAATGGAACATCTGAGGGGAAGGGGAGTTCAAAAAGGCAGGACATGGAATTCATTTTGCTTTCTGTTAATGTTTGACCTCTTTCTCTCTGGTGACACAGCCAAATTTTTCACCTAACTGTTTTTGAATGAGATATGTTCATACATGTTCTTGCAATGTGGGTAAACTGACACAAGCACACAGTTGGGGGGGGGGTATATATGAAAGAGAGAGGGATGCCGTTAATCACTCTCACTTCCCCAACCCCCTTCCCCACCTGACTTAACAAGACAGCTTATAACTTTTGCCCTCTCCAGCACCTTCTCGTTTCCACTTTACTGTCTTTACAGTTTCATTAAATAACAATGAAAACCGTTCACCAAGCATCGTTTTTCTGCCCAAAGTGTAATAACACTTACTGCGCAAAGCCCACGTCATTTTTATGATTTTGGACCCAGTCAAGTTGGGTTCACTGCAGCTGTCAGGGGTAATTCAAACTCGCTTATTTTTCCTTCGGCATATGGTATGGAAAATTCAGTTTCTTCGCGTCAAGTGCTTATCATAGCCTCAAGATATGTTCCAGAGTGAAGAAGCTGCTGGATGACTGTAAAAACTTGCACGTCAGTAAGGCAGTGTGTGGTAAGCTTTACTGCCGGTTGTGCGTGATGAAGGGAAAGGAACGCGCTGCTCTCTCTGCGCAGGTGAAACCAGGCCAGCAACTTCAAGCATGACAAGCTGACCCCAGGCAGTGAGTGTTGGCAGCCATGCGAAAGCTGCAATGGAGCCAGCAGCTGGTGCAGTTTATTGGAGCTCTTTATGGGTCCAAAGACCTCATTCAGCAGTAAATTGTACATACCAGATTTCTGCACGTAGATGGGATGATGCTGGGGGGGGGGGGGGGGGGGGGGGGGGTTCTACCATTGTTGGGGAAGGGGGTACAGGGCAGAGAGTGTGATGCTGGGGGAGTGTTGCACCATTGTGGGGGGGGGGGGGGGGATACAGGACAGAGTCTGATGCTGAGGGAGTGTTCCACCATTGTTGGGGGAAGGGGGTATGGGGCAGAGAGTCTGATGCTGGGGGGGGGGGAGGAGTCTTCCACCATTGTTTGGGGGAAGGGGGTATAGGGCAGAGCGTCTATTGCTGGGGGGGTGTTCCACCATTGTTGGGGGAAGGGGCGTATAGGGCAGTCTGATGCTGGGGGAGTGTTCCACCATTGTTGGGGGAAGGGGGTATAGGGCAGAAAGTCTGATGCTGGGGGGGGGGGGGGGGGTTCCACCACTGTTGGGGAAGGGGGGGTATAGGGCAGTCTGATGCTGGGGGCGTGTTCCACCATTGTTGGGGGAAGGGGGGTATGGGGCAGAGTCTGATGCCTGGGGGGGGGGGGGGGGTTCCACAATTGTTGGGGGAAGGGGTGTATAGGGCAGAGTCTGATGCTGGGGGGGGGGGGGGGGCCACCATTGTTGGGGGAAGGGGGTATAGGGCAGTCTGATGCTGGGGGGGGGGGGGGGGGTTCCACCATTGTTGGGGGAAGGGGGTATAGGGCAGTCTGATGCTGGGGGGGGGGGGGGTTCCACCATTGTTGGGGGAAGGGGGTATAGGGCAGTCTGATGCTGGAGGGGGGGGGGGGGAGTCTTCCACCATTGTTTGGGGGAAGGGGGTATAGGGCAGAGCGTCTATTGCTGGGGGGGGGTTCCACCATTGTTGGGGGAAGGGGCGTATAGGGCAGTCTGATGCTGGGGGAGTGTTCCACCATTGTTGGGGGAAGGGGGTATAGGGCAGTCTGATGCTGGGGGGGGAGGAGTCTTCCACCATTGTTTGGGGGAAGGGGGTATAGGGCAGAGCGTCTATTGCTGGGGGGGGGGGGGGGGTTCCACCATTGTTGGGGGAAGGGGCATATAGGGCAGTCTGATGCTGGGGGAGTGTTCCACCATTGTTGGGGGAAGGGGGTATAGGGCAGTCTGATGCTGGGGGGGGGAGGAGTCTTCCACCATTGTTTGGGGGAAGGGGTATAGGGCAGAGCGTCTATTGCTGGGGGGGGGGGTTCCACCATTGTTGGGGGAAGGGGCGTATAGGGCAGTCTGATGCTGGGGGAGTGTTCCACCATTGTTGGGGGAAGGGGGTATAGGGCAGAAAGTCTGATGCTGGGGGGGGGGGGGGGGTTCCACCACTGTTGGGGGAAGGGGGGGTATAGGGCAGAAAGTCTGATGCTGGGGGGGGGGGGGGTTCCACCACTGTTGGGGGAAGGGGGGGGTATAGGGCAGTCTGATGCTGGGGGAGTGTTCCACCATTGTTGGGGAAGGGGGTATAGGGCAGAAAGTCTGATGCTGGGGGGGGGGGGGGGGGGTTCCACCACTGTTGGGGGAAGGGGGGGTATAGGGCAGTCTGATGCTGGGGGAGTGTTCCACCATTGTTGGGGGAAGGGGGTATAGGGCAGAAAGTCTGATGCTGGGGGGGGGGGGGGGGGGTTCCACCACTGTTGGGGGAAGGGGGGGTTATAGGGCAGTCTGATGCTGGGGGAGTGTTCCACCATTGTTGGGGGAAGGGGGGTATGGGGAAGAGTCTGATGCCTGGGGGGGGGTTCCACAATTGTTGGGGGAAGGGGTGTATAGGGCAGAGTCTGATGCTGGGGGGGGGGGGGGGGGGTCCACCATTGTTGGGGGAAGGGGGTATAGGGCAGTCTGATGCTGGGGGGGAGCTTCCACCATTGTTGGGGGAAGGGAGTATAGGGCAGTCTGATGCTGGGGGGGGGGGGGGGGGGTTCCACCATTGTTGGGGGAAGGGGGGTATAGGGCAGAAGAGTCTGATGCTGGGGGGGGGGGGGGGGGGGTTCCACCATTGTTGGGGGAAGGGTGGGTATAGGGCAGAGTCTGATGCTGGGGGAGGGTTCCACCATTGTTGGGGGAAGGGGGTATAGGGCAGTCTGATGCTGGGGGGGGGGGGGGTTCCACCATTGTTGGGGGAAGGGGGTATAGGGCAGTCTGATGCTGGGGGGGGGGGGGGGGGAGTCTTCCACCATTGTTTGGGGGAAGGGGGTATAGGGCAGAGCGTCTATTGCTGGGGGGGGGGGGGGTCCACCATTGTTGGGGGGAAGGGGCGTATAGGGCAGTCTGATGCTGGGGGAGTGTTCCACCATTGTTGGGGGAAGGGGGTATAGGGCAGTCTGATGCTGGGGGGGGGGGGGGGGGGTTCCACCATTGTTGGGGGAAGGGGGGGGTATAGGGCAGTCTGATGCTGGGGGGGGGGGGGGTACCATTGTTGGGGGAAGGGGGTATAGGGCAGAGAGTCTGAAGCTTTAGGAGGGGGGGGGGGGGGGTTTGGGTTCCATCATTGTTGGGGGAAGGGGGTATAGGGCAGAGCGTCTATTGCTGGGGGGGGGGGGGGGGGGGGGGGGTTGGGTTCCACCATTGTTGGGGGAAGGGGGGGTATAGGGCAGAGAGTCTGATGCTGGGGGGGGGAGTGTTCCATCATTGTTGGGGGAAGGGGGTATAGGGCAGAGCGTCTATTGCTGGGGGGGGGGGGGGGGGGTTTGGGTTCCACCATTGTTGGGGGAAGGGGGGGGTATAGGGCAGAGAGTCTGATGCTGGGGGGGGGAGTGTTCCATCATTGTTGGGGGAAGGGGGTATAGGGCAGAGCGTCTATTGCTGGGGGGGGGGGGGGGTTGGGTTCCACCATTGTTGGGGGAAGGGGGGGGGTATAGGGCAGAGAGTCTGATGCTGGGGGGGGGAGTGTTCCACCATTGTTGGGGGAAGGGGTATAGGGCAGAGTCTACTGTACTGAGGGAAGTGTTCCACCATTGTGTGTTGTGGGGGGGGGGGGGGGGTTACAGAGCAGAGAGTTTGATGCTAGGGGATGTGTGTGTGGGGGGGGGAGAGAGAGAGTTTGATGGAACACTCCCCCAGCATCAAACTCTGCCGTGTACCCCTCCCCCCAGCTTCTTTGTTGGGGAAGGGAGTCTGATGCTGGACATGAATCGTCGTTGCTTGGACTGTATCATTGCTGAAATAATCGGGGTGTGTTTTCACTAAAATTTTGTCCCATGGATCAAATATGAAATACCATGATATCAGGCAGCAGAAACTTTCATGATGGGATTGTCAGAAGGCATATTCATGCACGCACGATAAGTTCTCAAACTGCACATTATGGAATGAATGAACATGCATTGTTGAATGAATATAACCGAAATATTTCCAGTAACAAAAATACAAATGCATAGGTATATTCTTTCTTTCTGCATACGCAGGCTTTTGCAGGTTTTGTGTGTATGACTGTAGAGTAACCTGAAAAAAGAAATTTGGGGGGTGGAATGCACTATCTCCATTCTGGAGATTCAGAGGTTCCACCCTGTGATACAAGCGAATTTTCCAGTAACGAATACATACCATATTTTGTAGCCCGTTTGTTGAATTCAATCTTGCTTTGCAATGTTCTTTTAACCATTTGTGAAAGGAACAAATTCTCTGGTCTTTCAGGATATTTAATCATTCCATTTCCTATGGTGCTTGTTCACTGCAATGCAAAAATTTATCTTTTACACAGGTGAATGATGTACATAAAAATGTATGCTATGTTTGCAAATAAAACCGTCCTGTGACAAAAAGGGGGGGAAAAAAGTCTGTGATCACTTCCATCAGAAAAGGATATGTACATTTGCAACTGTGTGCTCAGATACGTTCATTGGCATTAATAACACATATCAAAACATACACACACATTACCCACAGATTGTTACCCATAGTTCGTTGTCGAGTTGCAGCGCCTGCTGTGGGTTTTTGGTAGCTTCCAAGCCTCCCGCATCCCACATTTGTCAATTGAAACATTAGGGGTTTCACATGCTTTCAGTCGAAAGCAAATCTACCCTCTGTTAAGC
>CM065740.1:38050986-38053486 GCA_033310375.1 Conus canariensis
ACACACACACACACACACACCACACACACACACACTACCCTGCCACAGCATTTTCCAACAACAACAATATCGACAACAAAGTCAAATCACATTTGTACATGAAAAAAAAAAAACTATCGCAAAACTGAAATGATTGAAACAATAACTGAAGAAACCATTCCAGAGATTCAAATAACCACATAATAATGATGACGCGATGAGCACATCTACATATAAGTACCATCTACATATCTTGAATCATCTTGATAAACGATGAAGAAGCGGTACATGGCCGGAAAAGGGAACGTCGGGGAAGGTGGTGGGGGAAAATGTCATGTCCGGAAACAAACAAACAAAAAAAGGGGGGAAGGGGATGGGGGAGGGGTGAAGAAGGGGGAGGGGTTGCAAAATGGGATGGGAAGATGAAGGGAGCAGGGAGGAGGTGAGGTTAGAAACGGATCTACTGGGAAAGGGGGGTGACGGTGGGGTGGGGGTATGAATAGCGAAGGGAAGGGGGGGGGGGGGTAGGGAAAGGAAAAAGACACAGGTGGGACAGGACAAATAGTGAGGTGGGGGTGGTGAAGGTTAGGGTGGGTGTAGGGAGGAGAGGGGCTGCTGGGGATAGGGGGTGGGGGTGGGGAGTTAAGAAAGAGGAATAACAGGGGGAGGAGGAACAGGGGGGGGGGGGGGGGGGGGCAGGGGAAAGGTGAGGAGCAAATTCCGGAAGAAGACGGGTACCAAACAAGAACATGGCTTATAAGAGTATGCACTCACAGGCTGGAACGTGGCGGCAAGCCACGACAGCAAGAACACACACGCACGCATGCATGCACCTACGCATGCACGCACGCAAGCACGCGCGCGCGCACACACACACATACACGTGCGCGCTGCGCGTTCACATACATACACACACACCGCGCGCCACACACACACACACACACACACACACACACACACGCACGCACGCACGCAAGCACGCACGCACACAAGCACGTCTACGCAGCACGCACGCACGCACGCACGCACGACCACGCACGCACCACACACACACGCCTCCCTATCTAGCATGCATAAAAAATAATCTTGACAAAATTCTAGACAAAATATAGAATGAGGTCCATAGGAGCCACCCAGAATGGTCCATAGGAGCCACCCAAAATGGTCCATAGGAGCCACCCAAAATGGTCCATAGGAGCCATCCAGAATGGTCCATAGGAGCCATCCAAAATGGTCCATAGGAGCCACCCATAATGGTCCATAGGAGCCACCCAAAATGGTCCATAGGAGTCATCCAAAATGGTCCATAGGAGTCATCCAAAATGGTCCATAGGAGCCATCCAAAATGGTCCGTAGGAGCCATCCAGAATGGTCCATAGGAGCCATCTAATATGGTCCATAGGAGCTACCCATAATGGGCCATAGGAGCCATCCAAAATGGTCCATAGGAGCTAACCATAATGGTCCATAGGAGCCATCCAAAATGGTCCATAGGAGCCACCCAAATGGTCCATAGGAGCCATCCAAAATGGTCCATAGGAGCCATTCAAAATCGTCCATAGGAGCTACCCATAATGGTACATAGGAGCCATCCAGAATGGTCATAGGAGCCATCCAGAATGGTCCACAGAAGCCATCCAAAATGGCCATAGGAGCTACCATAATGGTCCATAGAAGCCACCCAAAATGGTCCATAGGAGCCATTCAAAATAGTCCATAGGGGCCATCCAAAATGGTCCATAGGAGCTACCATAATGGTCCATAGGAGCCACCCAAAATGGTCCATAGGAGCTACCCATAATGGTCCACAGGAGTCATCCAAAATAGTCCATAGGGGCCATCCAAAATGGTCCATAGGAGCTACCATAATGGTCCATAGGAGCCACCCAAAATGGTCCATAGGAGCCATCCAAAATGGTCCATAGGAGCTACCCATAATGGTCCATAGGAGCCACCCAAAATGGTCCATAGGAGCTACCCATAATGGTCCACAGGAGTCATCCAAAATGGTCCATAGGAGCTACCCATAATGGTCCGTAGGGGCCATTCAAAATGGTCCATAGGAGCCATCCAGAATGGTCCATAGGAGCCATCCAAAATGTCCACAGGAGCCATCCAAAATGGTCCATAGTAGCCATCAAAAATGGTCCATAGGAGCCATCCAACATGGTCCGGGGGGGGGGGGGGGGGGGGGGGGAGAGGGAGAGGTGAGGGGGGATTAAAAGTTTGTACCGCCGCGTCGGTACAAAAGGTCATCGAGGATGTCAACAGTACCATGGTGACATTTTGATCCGCAACAGTCGTCACAACGCAAAATGTCTCAATCGGACAATAATAAGTCGCGATGGATCGTGGCATGGCCAGCCCCCAAAGGAGATCTCCGTGGTTTGTCGTAGATGCCACCATCCGAGGAAGGGGTGGGGGGTGGGGGGGGGGATGGGGTGGTTGGGATTGGGGCAGGGGAGAGGGAAGGAGAGGGATGGAGCAGGGGGTTGGAACTCGGAGAAGAGGGAGGGAAGGG
>CM065740.1:38055986-38063486 GCA_033310375.1 Conus canariensis
TCTCTCTCTCCTCTCTCCTCTCTCTCTCTCCGCTTCCCTCCCGCTCCGCCCAGTCCTCGACCACTTGACGGTATGAGAGCCGCGAACATCCGGCAGGAAGTCCGCAGTGCGCATGACTGTGATGGTGTTACCGGGCTTGTGTTCCGGTTTTCGTGTCTGACGCGATGGATGGCAAAGGTCAGGGTCTGGGTCAGACTGAAGCAGATGGGATTGTAGTGTGCTGTGTTGTGTTTTACCCTGCATTCTATTGCTTTATATTGCATTGTATCGTATTGTATGGTGGTGTATTGCATTGTGTAGGCTTGCGTTGCGTTTTACCTGTTTTTCGCGGCATTGTGCGGTATTGTATTGTATTGTATTGTATTGTATTGCATTGCATTGCATTGCATTGCATTGCATTCTTTCGTTGTGTTGTGTTGTGTTGTTGTATTGTATTGCATTGCATTGCATTGTATTGTATCTTATTGCATTGTATTTTATTACATTGTATTGTATTGTGTGTGATTGCATTATATTATGTACTCTGGTACTTCTGCGTTGTACCTTATTGTATTCCACTTTGTTACATTGTATTGTATTGTGTATGATGTATTATGTTATGTATTCAGGTACTTCTGTATTGTATCTCATTGCATTCCACTCTATTACATTGTGTTGTACTGTGTATGATTGCATTACATTATGTATTCTGGTACTTCTGTATTGTATCTTATTGCGTTCCATTTTATTACATTGTATTTTATTGCGTTATGATTGTATTGTATTATGTATTCTGGTACTTCTGTGTTTTATATTGCACCGTATTGTTTGTATTGTATTTCATCGTATCGTGTTGTACGGCCTTGTGTTTTGCTTTGTTTCATTTTGCTTTGCACCGAGCTGTGTTTTAGTGTGTTGTGTTGTGACAGGCATTGCATTGTGTTGTGACTGGCATTGCATTGTTTTGTACTGTGGATTGTACTGTGTTTTACTGTACTGTATGGCGTTGTGATGCATGCCCATCGCATTGTATTGTGTTGTATTGCATTGTAATGTACTGAGCTGTGACATACAACATTGTACGGTATTGAGTTACGTTGTATGGCGATGCTTCGCGTGGAACTGTGATGCGATGCATTTCATCTGATCGTATGGTTTGCACTACAACACCTTGGATATCTATTGTATCACGTCTCATTTGTGTTCTATAGTATTGTATCTAATTGTGTTGTGTTTTATTGTTTCGTGTTGTGTTGTATTGAGTTGCATTTGTATGGTCACATCGTACTGCATTCTTGTGTTTTTGTACTGTGTTGTGCCGTGTTCTGTTGCATGGTATGGTATTGTAGTTTTGCATTGCACTGTATTGTCTTGCTTTGTATTGTATTGTATTGTATTGTATTGAGGTGACTGAGGGCGGAAAAGGAAACAAATTCTAAAAAGAAATGGTATTAGCTCTGTCAGACGATACAGACAAACAGATTACAGGACAAAACACAATGCATTTCGACCTCTTGAGGTTTCTTCAGGCAAAAACAAGCAACATTTAGGACAATGAAAACGAAGAACGAGCAACCAAATTTCAACTCCCTGGATCCCCTTCTTAACGGCCTCGTTTTCATCCAACACCCATTTTGCGCCGAATATAGAAGATAAGTGGTTGCTCGTTCTTCGTCTTCATTGTCCTAAATGTTGCTTGTTTTTGCCTGAAGAAGACCCGAGGTAGAAATGCTTTGTGTTTTGTCCTGTAATCTCTTTGTCTGTATCGTCTGGCGAAACTGATACTGTTTCTTTTTTTTTAAAGTGTATTGTACTGTATTGCATATTATTACGATAAACGTATGCTGCATATCAGATCTCGGTTTCAATATCTGGTGCTGTACTGTACTGCCTTAAATTGTACTGTCTTGTGATGCATTATATTCTACCAAATTGTATTTCATTGTATTGTATTGGAGAGAGAGAGAGAGAGAGAGAGAGAGAGAGAGAGAGAGAGAGAGAGACAGAGGACAGAGACAGAGACAGAGAGAGAGAGACAGAGACAGAGACAGAGAGACAGAGAGAGAGAGAGACTTTTGCTCGTTAAGAGTTCCTTTGCACGCACCGAAGGCAACGACCTCTTCCTGTTGATTTGATCGGCTCTCTATCTGCCTACTGTTCACGGGCTGGCTGGCTCTTTACCGCACTTCTCCACTGATGGTATCAGATGTGGAGGTTGAAGCGCGCGCGCGCACACACACACCACACACACACACACACACACACACACACACACACAGACACAGACACACACACACACACACACACACACACACACACACACACACACACACACACACGGTAGTTCGCGTACGGACAAAGCCTACGTTCAAGCGAAAGGTCGCCCTCGCTGAACGATGGATAACAACAAGCTGGCGTGCGTGTTTATTTAAAGCGGGCAGCCCGTCAGCTGAACAGTTCTCTCACGCGCGGACGCTCGAGGTGGGTGTGGTGCCCGGAAGTAGTTGACGACCTGCGCGAGTAAAGTGGGCTCCGACAGAGGCGAATGGTGAGGAAAGCAAGCGAGATTGATATTCCCAGCCCTCTTAGCCTCTAGTTTCAAAATGGAGTGACTGACGGCGGAGAACGAAGCAAAATTTAGAAAGAGAGGGTGTTAGTTACCGCCAATGACATTGACAAACAAAGCACATGACAAGACACGATGCATTTCAACCACTTGGGTCTTCTTCAGGCGAAAAAATAAATCACATTAACATTTAAGACAGTACAAACAAAGAACGAAAATGACTCATCTGTTGTTAGTCCATGTGGTGGGCACACCACATGGACTAACAACAGATGAGTCATTTTCGTTCTTTGTTTGTACTGTCTTAAATGTTAAATGTGATTTATTTTTTCGCCTGAAGAAGACCCAAGTGGTTGAAATGCATCGTGTCTTGTCATGTGCTTTGTTTGTCAATGTCATTGGCGGTAACTAACACCCTCTCTTAGCCTCTAGTTAAATGGATTATCAGCAGAATCCCGATACACAAGCGAGACTGATACTCCCAGCCCTCTTAGCCTCTAGTTAAATGGATTATTAGCAGAATCCCGATACACAAGCGAGACTGATATTCCCAGCCCTCTTAGCCTCTAGTTAAATGGATTATCAGCAGAATCCCGATACACAAGCGAGACTGATATTCCCAGCCCTCTTAGCCTCTAGTTAAATGGATTATTAGCAGAATCCCGATACACAAGCGAGATTGACATTGTCAGCCCTCTTAGCCTCTACTTAAATGGATTATTAGCAGAATCCCGATACACAAGCGAGATTGATATTGTCAGCCCTCTTAGCCTCTACTTAAATGGATTATTAGCAGAACCCCAATAGACACCCTTACTCCTCTTGGCCTTTAGTTTTTCTTTTTTCTGCGTACGCAGGCTGATACTCCTGCGGCACCCCCTGTATAGACAGGCAAGGATTAATCCCACCTACCCCACACAGGGAGTGGAGTGTTGTGTGTATGACCGTTTTTTTTTTTTATCCCGCCATTAAGGCAACCATACTCCAACTTCGGGGAAGATGCATTCTATGTGTAACGTGTCATCCATACCGACGGCCAAACTGGCATTCTCTTCCGAAAGTTGGTGATGGAATTTTACGTGTGTGCAAGATGTTATGCGTGCATTCACACGCAGAAACTTGGTTTATAATCTCATTCGAATGACTGTATGGGAAATGGAGTCAGAACCATTGTTGACTCCGAGTGAAAAATCCCCCTGTACCGAAACGGCCCGGCGGAGATTAGAACCCGCAACCCAAGGATAATAATATTACGAGTCTGGCGCTTTGCCACTGAGCTATTCCGGCCCCCATGGCCTCTAGTTAAATGTATTATTAGCAGAAGCACGATAGATATCCCCACTCCTCTTTGCCTCTAGTTAAATGTATTATTAGCAGAACCACGATAGATATCCCCACTCCTCTTTGCCTCTAGTTAAATGTATTATTAGCAGAACCACGATAGATATCCCCACTGCTCTTTGCCTCTAGTTAACTGGATTATCAGCAGAACTACGATAGGTGACGTCTTTCGAGCATACCCGCGCAAACATTTTCTTTCTTTCAAAAATAAATCCAGGACGGCTGTTGAAAGAACAGATCACACCAATCGTCAATCTAAGACCTATCAGGATTTACCTAATGGTGCTACACAATGGTGGGTGTCGTTGATGTTTCAGTTTTATCTCTGTCGGTTGTTAATTTTGTCAAAAAGTTTGTGTGTTCATCTACATTTGTTTGTTTGTTTGGATGGTTGGTTGATTGCTTTTCTGTCTGTCAGCAGAAATACTATGCCATGTTTGTTTGTTTGTTTGTTTTTCTGTCTGTCAGCTAAAATTATACCTCTGTAACTGAACCGAATTTAACCAAACTCTGTGGAAAGACTGAATAGGGCCCTGGGACGAACTCATTAGATTTTGAGTTTGGTTTGGATCCGCATCCCATGACGAATAAAGGATTCGTTCAGCGAGGTATTCCGCTGAAAAGGAACACTATTAAGTTACTGCTTACCAATGATAATTGTCTGTTAAATGATATGTTTTCATAGAATACCAAAACTTTGTAGGAATTCATGTTAGAACCCCCCCCCCCCCCTTTTTTTTTTTTTTGGTCTTCACAATATCTTTCTTATTTTGTGAGTTTAAAAAGCACATGGGAAGCCTAACTAGACTGTCAGTCTATATATACATTTATTATCCCTGAGGACATACAACTCGACTTACTCACAGAAATTTTAGAAGAAGAAGAAGAAGAAGAAAAGGAAAAAACAGCAAAAAATCACCGATTTTTATTCAAAATCTCGTATTCCCATTATTTTTATTGTTTTGTATTGAAGAGGTGCAGATCGCACCAATGAGTGGTCCGTTAAACGGTGGTCAGGTCTACGCTCTCCCGAGAGCACTTGGAATCTGAAATAACATCTTGAGGCTCACATACAACGATTTACAGAGGCGGATCTAGCTGGCTGATTTTCATGTATATCTAAATTTCATTTTTCTACAGTCTTAAAGGAAGAACTCGTTTGGTGTTGGTAAACGGTCGCTGTTTGGAAAAACGTTGCAGACGATATAGGAAGTCGTATCTAATCTCTCTCTCTCTCTCTCTCTCTCTCTCTCTCTCTCTGACGCAGAGTAAATTGCCTGTCCGTAGGCAAGAACACACACACACACACACACACACACACACACACACACACACACACACACACACACGCACCACACACACACACACACACCACACACACACACACACACACACACACACACACACACACACACACACACACTGTGAACTTAGAAAGAGTGCTTCACCTGTCCATAGGCCATTAGCCTTCCAATGGAGCAAGGCTGAGTCATCAATCCTGGCTTTAGTACTACACCCACGTCTACATAAATGTCAGAGCCTAGATGTTCACTTGTTCATTGCCACCGCCACTGAGATCTCACACGAAACGATTCTGTCGCTCTGTTCGTGCGTTGTGTTTGTCTCTATCTGTCTCTATCTCTTTGTCTCTCTCTCTGTCTGTCACACACAGTGTGTGTGTGTGTGTGTGTGTGTGTGTGTGTGTGTGTGTGTGTGTGTGTGTGTGTGTGTGTGTGCGCGCGCGCGCGCGTGTGTGCATGTGTGTGTGTGTGTGTGTGTGTTGTGTGTGTGTGTGTGTGTGTGTGTGTGTGTGTGCATTTTGTTGTTCTCTATCTCGCTGTCTCTCTCTCGCTCATATCCTTGGGAATAAAGATCATCAATCAATCTCTCTCTCTCTCTCTCTCTCTCTCTCTCTCTCTCTCTCTCTCTCTCTCTCTCTCTCTCTCTCCAAAGACAGGGCAAACTGAGAGAGAGTGTCCAGGACGGGGGAAATCGTGATGGTATTGCTTAAGTGCACTAAGTTGATGTATTATTAGTCAGGTTTAACACACCAAGGTTATCTTTGCACTCGTACACGCATATGCACACTCATGCGCCCATCAAACATTCACCTCTCTCTGGAATGGGATGTCACGCATTCGTTTCTCTCCTAACACGACTGAGCACAAGAAATACAATTTCTATGCTACTATAATCAAACATGAAAAAATCCAGTTACACAAAATGAACAAATCAACACATAAAAGATCAATACTTCCTAATCCCGGGTTATAATGAAAATGACTTCTTACCTGGCCAGGTTTTCACACACACAACCACGCTTTCACACCACACCACAGTTCTTGAAAAAGTCTCTTCACGTCTTCTTCAGCACTGCTTGATGGTGATGCCCTTGGTTGACTGGCTCCAGGTTTCAGGACTGGGTCTTCGTGGTCGTCTCTGGGATCTCGACGTAGAACTCTTCTTCTTCGTCTCCTTCACCCACCTCTGGGTTCAAATTCAGTTTGTCTGTTTTCACCCACCTTTGGGCTTCAAACTTAGTTTTCTTCTCTTCCAGCTTGTCTTTCCCTAAGACTTTGCTGTCTCTTCTATCTCCCAGACCACGTTTCTCTCGACCCGTTCTCTGTCCTGCCCACCCTTCTCTCTTCTCTCTCTCTCTCTCTCTTGGTGTTCCTCTCCTTCTCGTTGTTCTCCCTCACTTTATATAGGAATGGAAACAAAGGATTCCCCTTCGGGCCATGCCTTTGTCCATGCTGCTTCTCAAACCCCTAGTTCACAAGTGCTGTGAATTCTCCATTCGCTACATTCTCCACACATCTGCATTTACACACATCCCTACCTAATTGATTAGCAAACAAACACTTGGCACCAGATGGACATCGAAAATTCCCGCCGACTTCGGAGGCCACTTTAACACAGTAATTATCTGTATGAGTGCAGAGATAACCTTGGTGTGTTAAGCCTGACCAATAATACATCAACTTAGTGCACTTAAGCAATACCATCACGATTTCCCCCGTCCTGGACAGAGAGAGAGAGAGAGAAGAGAGAGAGAGAGAGAGAGAGAGAGAGAGAGAGAGAGAGAGAGAGAGAGAGAGAGAGAGAGAGAGAGAGAGAGAATCATTTGCCCATTTGCTATGCTGAATTCTCCCTTTCTCCAATCCGAAACTTCTCACCCAGGTAATAAATCCAAAGTACAGCAGGTGCGAGAGAAACCGATACGATTGGTGACGTCACCAATATTCCCACCGTTAAATCCGTATCTCGTGGCACACTGTACAGTGATTCACACACACACACACACACACACACACACGACACGACACACACACAACCACACACACACACACACACACACACACACACACACACACACAACACACACACACACAACGCACCAGCAAGCACGAGACCACGCAGCTCGCACGCACACACACACACCTTCACATATACACTCACTCTCTCTCTCTCGCACGCACACACACACACACACACACACACACACACACACACACACACACACATACACACACACACACACTCACACACGCACACACTCACACACACACACACACACACACACACACACACACACACACACACACACACACACC
>CM065740.1:38080986-38090986 GCA_033310375.1 Conus canariensis
CCTGGAACACAAACTAGCCACATATGGGGACATTGTGTATGCCACATGTAGAGACGCCTATGGAGCAAAACTACCCAAAGAGAAAACACCTCCAAAGAAATCCAGACGCCACGAAAAGATGGACAAGATCAGGGTCCAAAAGAAAAACCTCAAGATGCAAATGAAGACCGCACTGCCAGCTGAAAAACAAGGCTTGGAAAAACTGTGGAAAGACCTGAAAGAAAAACACAGTGCCCTCAGCAAAGCGGAATCTGCGAGGAAGAGGAAGAGCAAAAAGAAGAAGACACAAGAGCGCTTCTTCAGAGACCCCTTCCAGTTTGCCAGAACACTGTTTGAGCAGCCAAAATCTGGGACCCTAAGTGTGGACAAAGGAGTTCTTGAGCAGCATCTGAGGAAAACATACTCTGACCCACAGAGCAAAGCACCACTCGACATTCAAGGTCTGGTGTGGCCAACCAACCCTGAGGAACAGTTCAATGGCAAGCCTCCAACGTTGGCGGAAATCAAGAAGGTGGTCGACAAAGCCAGAGCCAAATCATCACCAGGGCCAAACGGAATACCTTACCAGCTTTACAAGAAATGTCCCAAGGTGCTGGAGTGGCTCCACAGGCTGCTGCGATCGGCTTGGAGAAACCAGAAGATCAGCGGCCAGTGGATGACGGCAGATGGTGTGTACATCCCCAAAGAGCAAAACTCAAGTGACATTAGCCAGTTCAGGCCAATATCACTACTGAACGTCGAAGGGAAAATCTTCTTCTCTGTCATGGCAGCAAGGCTGACCAAGTACCTGATGGAAAACAAGTACTTGGATGTGTCAGTCCAGAAAGGTGGCATCCCAGGCGTGGCGGGCTGTGTAGAACACGCCACAATGATCTGGGACGCAATCCAAAAAGCAAAAACAGAAAAGAGAGACCTGGACGTAGTGTGGCTTGATCTGGCAAACGCATATGGATCTGTGCCCCATGAGATGATACAGTTGGCTCTTGAGATGTACCATGTGCCAAAGAACATCCGCGACATGCTCAAGAAGTACTTCAATGGCTTCTCAATGCGGTTCTCTACCAAGGAGTACACAACAGACTGGATCAACTTGGAAGTGGGTATTGCAATGGGCTGTGCAATTTCCCCAATACTGTTCGTGCTGGCAATGGAACTCATCTTGAAAGCAGCAACAAACAACGCGAGACAAACAGACCTTGGCGATGGATACAAGATGCCTCCTCTCAAGGCCTTCATGGATGACACTACAGTGATTTCATCCAGAGAAGACGAGACACGTCATGTGCTGGAGAGGCTGGACGACATAGTTGCCTCATCCAGAATGAAGTTCAAGCCAAAGAAATCACGGAGTCTCTCACTGAGGAAAGGAAAAGTGGCCGGATCTGTGGTCTTCAGTGTTGCCAACCAGGCCATTCCAACAGTCACAGAAGAACCAGTCAAGAGCCTTGGAAGATGGTATGATGATACGCTGAAAGACACACAAAGAGCAAAAGAAACCAAGCAGATGGCGGAGGAAGGCTTGGAGACCATTGACCAGTGTGGGCTCCCTGGCAAATACAAGGTCTGGTGTCTGCAGTTCATGCTGATACCAAAGCTGCTATGGCCTCTGATGATATACGACATCTGCACCAGCATAGTGGAGGCAATGGAAGCCAAAATCAACAAGTTCACAAGGAAATGGCTTGGTGTCCCACCCTGTCTGACTGACATAGCGCTGTACTGTCGCCAAGCAAAGCTGAAACTACCCCTGAAATCCATCCTGGAGGAATACAAAGCAGGGAAGATCAGACTTCAAAGCATGCTGGAGGACTCAGGAGACAAGGTGGTAGAAGCAATTAAGCCCCAGCTGAAGACAGGCAGAAAATGGAAAGTTCAAGAGGCGATGGATTCTGCAAAAGAAAGTCTCAAGATCAGAGAAATAACAGGACACACACAGACCAACAGACAGGGACTGGGGGTGACCAAAACTGAATGGTGGTCAAAGGCCAAAGGAAAAGCCAAAAGAGACATGATGATTCAGGAGATGAGAAAAGAAGAAGACCAAAAAAGACTCCAAAAAGCAGTCCAGCAGAGCCAGCAAGGGCAATGGACAACGTGGGAGAATGCACTCCAAAGAAGTCTCACTTGGAATGACATTTGGCACATGGCCCCTCTCAGGATCAGCTTCATTCTCAGATCTGCATATGACCTTCTGCCCTCAAATGCAAACCTGGTGAAGTGGGGGAAAACAGACGATCCTGCATGCCCCCTCTGCCATGAAAAACAAACAGTGGAGCATGTCCTAAGCTCATGTAAAGTAGCCCTGGCTCAAGGAAGGTACACATGGAGGCACAACCAAGTGCTCAAAGAAATTGTACAAGTAGTCTGGGCTAGTACCAACACCACAAAAGGGAAAATCAGGACTCCAAAAGCACCCGCAACATTCTTCACGGCAGGAGGCAGCAAATCATGGCCAAGAACAACAGTGCCACTCGAAACATGCAGGCAGAGTCTGCTGGACGGGGCAGATGACTGGGAGTGCACTGCAGACCTCCCAGAATGGAAGAGTCACCCAGAGATCATCAGCAAGAGTGGCATGAGACCAGACATAGTAGTCCACTCTAAGTCAACCAAGCAGCTGATCATGATCGAGCTCACGGTGCCATATGAGAACAGAATGGAGGCAGCTCAAATCTACAAGACTGAAAAGTATGCTGATCTGGCAAACAGCCTGAGGAGAGAAGGCTATCAGGTCAAAGTCCTCACTGCAGAAATTGGAGCTAGGGGGTTTGTAGGAACGTCTGCATACAGCCTCATGAAACAGCTCTCAGTTGCAGGGAAGGAAAAAACCAGAGCCCTGAAAGCAATGGCAGAAGCGGCAGAGAGGTGTTCAAGCTGGATCTGGTCAAGGAGGAACAAAAGTGAACTTCATAAGGCTTAATTTCCCTACAAATATCAGGTGTCCCTGTGGCTCAGTGGTTAAAGCGCGAGTCATTAAGTGGAAAATGAGCATGTCCAGAGGGTCATGGGTTCGAATCCCAGCCATGGCTCGTCCCAAGATGGGAAAAAAAGGGGCAGCAGAGGGACATCCGGAGTCATGAACCGGGTGTGGCCCAACCCCCCTAGAGTGTCAGGAGATAAGGGCCGAAACACTTGCTTGAAGGGGCTTCTCTTCTGAGGACTCTCTGCTGCCACGCTCTCCACGAGTTTCTTTCTACTGATGCATGGGTAAACCATTGACTTCCGGGAATAGGCCGGAGGACGTCCGGGAAAGACCGGAGGACACTGGGAAAGACCAGAACCAAGGGCTCTGTGGGCTGGCTCCCCACTTTGCCTTAAACATGTGGCTACTAAAAATAAAAGGAAAAGATGCTCCCAGGATTCACCGAAAGGGGGAGAGAATGATGAATCCATCGGTGCTCAACCAATCATGACTGCAAATCCCAAACGGACTATGAACATGGACCAAATGGAATATCCATGTGTCTGTGGAAAGCGTTTCGCTACCACCCGTGGCATGAAGATCCACAGAACAAAGATGGGATGTGTGAAGACTCATCTGAATGAGCAGCAGCGCACTGCATCAGCAGATAAGACGTCGGAAGACCAAGGCCAGGATTTAAACCACAGTGCCAAGGACATCCACGCTGCTGGTTCGGATGAGGAATTTGCACAGGCCCTCGATGCCAGGCGCCTGAAACTCAACCTGCCACGAGCAAACGAAACTGAAGATTGGGAGAAACTGGATGCAAAAATCGTCCAAAGACTCGATGCACTGATAGGGAAAAGCACCCTGGAACACAAACTAGCCACATATGGGGACATTGTGTATGCCACATGTAGAGACGCCTATGGAGCAAAACTACCCAAAGAGAAAACACCTCCAAAGAAATCCAGACGCCACGAAAAGATGGACAAGATCAGGGTCCAAAAGAAAAACCTCAAGATGCAAATGAAGACCGCACTGCCAGCTGAAAAACAAGGCTTGGAAAAACTGTGGAAAGACCTGAAAGAAAAACACAGTGCCCTCAGCAAAGCGGAATCTGCGAGGAAGAGGAAGAGCAAAAAGAAGAAGACACAAGAGCGCTTCTTCAGAGACCCCTTCCAGTTTGCCAGAACACTGTTTGAGCAGCCAAAATCTGGGACCCTAAGTGTGGACAAAGGAGTTCTTGAGCAGCATCTGAGGAAAACATACTCTGACCCACAGAGCAAAGCACCACTCGACATTCAAGGTCTGGTGTGGCCAACCAACCCTGAGGAACAGTTCAATGGCAAGCCTCCAACGTTGGCGGAAATCAAGAAGGTGGTCGACAAAGCCAGAGCCAAATCATCACCAGGGCCAAACGGAATACCTTACCAGCTTTACAAGAAATGTCCCAAGGTGCTGGAGTGGCTCCACAGGCTGCTGCGATCGGCTTGGAGAAACCAGAAGATCAGCGGCCAGTGGATGACGGCAGATGGTGTGTACATCCCCAAAGAGCAAAACTCAAGTGACATTAGCCAGTTCAGGCCAATATCACTACTGAACGTCGAAGGGAAAATCTTCTTCTCTGTCATGGCAGCAAGGCTGACCAAGTACCTGATGGAAAACAAGTACTTGGATGTGTCAGTCCAGAAAGGTGGCATCCCAGGCGTGGCGGGCTGTGTAGAACACGCCACAATGATCTGGGACGCAATCCAAAAAGCAAAAACAGAAAAGAGAGACCTGGACGTAGTGTGGCTTGATCTGGCAAACGCATATGGATCTGTGCCCCATGAGATGATACAGTTGGCTCTTGAGATGTACCATGTGCCAAAGAACATCCGCGACATGCTCAAGAAGTACTTCAATGGCTTCTCAATGCGGTTCTCTACCAAGGAGTACACAACAGACTGGATCAACTTGGAAGTGGGTATTGCAATGGGCTGTGCAATTTCCCCAATACTGTTCGTGCTGGCAATGGAACTCATCTTGAAAGCAGCAACAAACAACGCGAGA
Source organism: Conus canariensis (assembly GCA_033310375.1). Taxonomy (NCBI): domain Eukaryota; kingdom Metazoa; phylum Mollusca; class Gastropoda; order Neogastropoda; family Conidae; genus Conus; species Conus canariensis. Next base: position 38,085,944 of record CM065740.1, read on the forward strand.
CAAACAGACCTTGGCGATGGATACAAGATGCCTCCTCTCAAGGCCTTCATGGATGACACTACAGTGATTTCATCCAGAGAAGACGAGACACGTCATGTGCTGGAGAGGCTGGACGACATAGTTGCCTCATCCAGAATGAAGTTCAAGCCAAAGAAATCACGGAGTCTCTCACTGAGGAAAGGAAAAGTGGCCGGATCTGTGGTCTTCAGTGTTGCCAACCAGGCCATTCCAACAGTCACAGAAGAACCAGTCAAGAGCCTTGGAAGATGGTATGATGATACGCTGAAAGACACACAAAGAGCAAAAGAAACCAAGCAGATGGCGGAGGAAGGCTTGGAGACCATTGACCAGTGTGGGCTCCCTGGCAAATACAAGGTCTGGTGTCTGCAGTTCATGCTGATACCAAAGCTGCTATGGCCTCTGATGATATACGACATCTGCACCAGCATAGTGGAGGCAATGGAAGCCAAAATCAACAAGTTCACAAGGAAATGGCTTGGTGTCCCACCCTGTCTGACTGACATAGCGCTGTACTGTCGCCAAGCAAAGCTGAAACTACCCCTGAAATCCATCCTGGAGGAATACAAAGCAGGGAAGATCAGACTTCAAAGCATGCTGGAGGACTCAGGAGACAAGGTGGTAGAAGCAATTAAGCCCCAGCTGAAGACAGGCAGAAAATGGAAAGTTCAAGAGGCGATGGATTCTGCAAAAGAAAGTCTCAAGATCAGAGAAATAACAGGACACACACAGACCAACAGACAGGGACTGGGGTGACCAAAACTGAATGGTGGTCAAAGGCCAAAGGAAAAGCCAAAAGAGACATGATGATTCAGGAGATGAGAAAAGAAGAAGACCAAAAAAGACTCCAAAAAGCAGTCCAGCAGAGCCAGCAAGGGCAATGGACAACGTGGGAGAATGCACTCCAAAGAAGTCTCACTTGGAATGACATTTGGCACATGGCCCCTCTCAGGATCAGCTTCATTCTCAGATCTGCATATGACCTTCTGCCCTCAAATGCAAACCTGGTGAAGTGGGGGAAAACAGACGATCCTGCATGCCCCCTCTGCCATGAAAAACAAACAGTGGAGCATGTCCTAAGCTCATGTAAAGTAGCCCTGGCTCAAGGAAGGTACACATGGAGGCACAACCAAGTGCTCAAAGAAATTGTACAAGTAGTCTGGGCTAGTACCAACACCACAAAAGGGAAAATCAGGACTCCAAAAGCACCCGCAACATTCTTCACGGCAGGAGGCAGCAAATCATGGCCAAGAACAACAGTGCCACTCGAAACATGCAGGCAGAGTCTGCTGGACGGGGCAGATGACTGGGAGTGCACTGCAGACCTCCCAGAATGGAAGAGTCACCCAGAGATCATCAGCAAGAGTGGCATGAGACCAGACATAGTAGTCCACTCTAAGTCAACCAAGCAGCTGATCATGATCGAGCTCACGGTGCCATATGAGAACAGAATGGAGGCAGCTCAAATCTACAAGACTGAAAAGTATGCTGATCTGGCAAACAGCCTGAGGAGAGAAGGCTATCAGGTCAAAGTCCTCACTGCAGAAATTGGAGCTAGGGGGTTTGTAGGAACGTCTGCATACAGCCTCATGAAACAGCTCTCAGTTGCAGGGAAGGAAAAAACCAGAGCCCTGAAAGCAATGGCAGAAGCGGCAGAGAGGTGTTCAAGCTGGATCTGGTCAAGGAGGAACAAAAGTGAACTTCATAAGGCTTAATTTCCCTACAAATATCAGGTGTCCCTGTGGCTCAGTGGTTAAAGCGCGAGTCATTAAGTGGAAAATGAGCATGTCCAGAGGGTCATGGGTTCGAATCCCAGCCATGGCTCGTCCCAAGATGGGAAAAAAAGGGGCAGCAGAGGGACATCCGGAGTCATGAACCGGGTGTGGCCCAACCCCCCTAGAGTGTCAGGAGATAAGGGCCGAAACACTTGCTTGAAGGGGGCTTCTCTTCTGAGGACTCTCTGCTGCCACGCTCTCCACGAGTTTCTTTCTACTGTAGCAGTGCAGTTTTGTAGTTTGACTGATATACTGTGGATAGTGAACATGGTCACTCGTTGATCTAAATAGAAGAACGTTGCTACATGAATCAATGTACGCGTTGTATATTTGCCGAGTCATGATTAATGGTGATCTCATTTTTTACTACCTTGTTTATGTCTCTGAGACATATACCTAGTGCCACTCTAGGGCCACCATGTTTTCACAGAGCTCGTTATTGTCATTGTCATTCTCTCTCTCTCTCTCTCTCTCTCTCTCTCTCTCTCTCTCTCTCCACACACACACACACACACACACACACGCGCGCGCGCGCGCGCGCGCGCGCGCGCGCGCGCGCGCATAAAAGCGGGGTAGACTTGGGGTGGGGGAGCTATTGGGAGATTTGTGATCGGGGAAGAGATGCTTCCTCTCTCTCTCTCTCTCTCTCTCTCTCTCTCTCTCTCTCTCTCTCTCTCTCTCTCTCTCTCTCTTATACTTCTGTCATCCACTTCTGTTGAAACTGCCAAGCAATCTTCATTGTGTCCATACAAAGCCTTTCAGTTTAGAGAAAATGTTTTTCATTGAACATGTGATAACGATTTACTTTTGATTTGCTACGTATCATGATTGCTTACAAGTATTGCGCTTTATATGTTCACACACCCGTTCATTAGGCATTTAGGAATAATTTCTCTCTGTCTGTCTGTCTGTCTGTCTCCCTTTCCTTCTCTCTCTCTCTCTCTCTCTCTCTCTCTCTCTCTCTCTCTCTCTCTCTCTCTCTCTCTCTCTCTTCTCATGTGACTGAAAGAGTGTACCTATCCCTTGGAACTAGGGCCACTAAGCTGTGGTCATTACAATATTCAACGAAAAATATGAAAATGTTTATGATTTAAAGATTTCACGTGAACTGATACTCTTCAATGTGGATAACAATATCAATACGGATAGCATTTTCGACTTTATTATAATGTTTGCCAAACAGTATATATACAAATGTATATTAGAAAAACGCCCACCTAACTTAACTATCTTTCAGAAGCAGCTGAATAAAAGATACAAGATAGAACAATATAATGCGAATATTAATGATAAAGTGTCTAGGTTTACTACAGAATGGAACTTTTATACATCTTCGCTTGTCACTGTATAATGGATACATATGTCCTATCATCTATCGTAAGAGTAAGTCACAATGTTTTGTATACTCCATGCCCATTTGCACATGCATTTTCGCCACTTTTGTTTTTCTTTTTTTTTTTTCGAACTTGATAGTCATGTTGTTCTTGTCATTGTTGTGGGTATTGTTGTTATTATTGTGATGCTATTACTGTTATTATTACTATTGATATTGCTATTGTTATTTTCAGGATTATGATAATCTTAGATTCTCCCCCCCCCCTTTCGTATGTGCCCCCTTCCCCCTTTTCCCCCACCACCCACTCCATCTTCCCCTCTTTTCTTTCGTCTTCATTTATGTCTGTTATTGTTTACTTTTCAAATGTTTATTATAAAAAAAAAAGCTGACGTCATTACAGATCGTTGTTCTTTTCTCTGTCTGTCTGTCTATCTGTCTGTCTGTCTGTCTGTCTGTCTGTCTGTCTGTCTGTCTGTCTCTCTCTCTCTCTCTCTCTCTCTCTCTCTCTCTCTCTCTCTCTCTCTCTCCCTGTGGTGGGCGTGGTCTTGGAATTAGGGCCGCTAAGCTGTCGTCTTTACAAATCGTTGTCCTTCTCTCTGCCTGTCTTTGTCTCTGTCTGTCTGTCTGTCTGTCTGTCTGTCTGTCTGTCTGTCTGTCTCTCTCTCTCTCTCTCTCTCTCTCTCTCTCTCTCTCTCTCTCTCTCTCTCTCTCTGCGGTGGGCGTGGCCTCAGTCAGTCTTTCAGTCACGCCATGGGCTGGACACAACAGGCGGCTGATCCTGTCTGGAACCTGTCGGCCCCAGGTGTGACCTGGCATCTCCCTCACACCTGACACTGGATTACACGTGTTGTGTTGTGTTGTGTTGTGTTGTGTTGTGTTGTGTTGTGTTGTGTTGTGTTGTGTTGTGTTGTGTTGTGCTGTGTTGTGTTGTGCTGTGTTGTGTTGTGTTGTTTTGTGCTGTGTTGTGTTGTGTTGTGCTGAGTTGTGCTGTGCTGCGTTGTGTTGTGCTGTGCTGTGCTGTGTTGTGTTGTGCTGTGCTGTGTTGTGTTGTGCTGTGCTGTGCTGTGCTGTGCTGTGTCGTATTGTATTGCACGTAATTGTAATGCATTGTATTGTGTTTTATTGCATTGAACTATACTGTATTGAATTGAACTGCACTGCACTACACTATACTGTACTGCATGGCGTATCACTGTGCTGCATCGCAGAGCATTGTACATTGTAATGCAACGCACTGTGTTCAGTTCTACGTATTGTACTACATTGTACTACGGTATCATTTTGTGTTGTATGTTGTGTCGGCCATTCCTCCCCTCTCTTCAGCGTCGACAGAAGAAGAGCCGGGAAGCTAATTTCAAAGAAGACAGAACTGAGTATGCTAAATCTGCTCGCCACAGCAACCTGAAGACAGAAATGCCAGATTCTCTCAGCTTCTTCACTGCTTCAGTCTCTTCCCTCGAACCATACTGTACTGTCATGAATTGAACCAAAATGAACTAAACTGAACTCAGAGAGAGAGAGAGAAGAGAGAGAGACAGACAGACAGACAGAGAAGAGAGAGAGACAGAGACAGAAGAGAGACAGAGAGAGAAGAGAGAGACAGAGAAGAGAGACAGAGAGAGAGAGAGAGAGAGAGAGAGAGAGAGAGAAGGGCTCCCGCCTCCGATTGTATTAATGCATTCACCTCGCACCCTGGAAATAAGTCTTAAGGATCATCATGGGGAATCTGAATCGTTTTATAACGCGTTTCAGCCTAGTATCAAACGTCGCCGTTACCTCTTGTTAGCCGTCACAGCTATGACAAGACTGAATGTGCAACTTAGTACTGCCGCATTCCCTCATGTGCTTTTCAACACGCAAACAACACAAGCAAGCACACACACAATATATGCAGGCACACAGCACATACACAAT
>CM065740.1:38118486-38120986 GCA_033310375.1 Conus canariensis
CATACAAGCTGTGAATTTTACGTCCACTTCTGTCCACTTTTCGGGGATTGGACGCTCGTGTATCAACTCAGGAGCTGTGAGTGTGGTAGTGGTACCGGTGCAGATCCTGGTCGGTTCCACCTGTAGTGATGAAGTTCCTGTTTGTCTACATGCAGCGGAAAAAATTCCTATTCGTACAGCTTGCAGGGTTAAAGGTCATGTTTGTCTAGCCTCTAACCTGAAGATCTGATGATTTTAGTTGCCCAGCCGATAAACGTGAACATTTTGTTTGTCCAGTTTGTAAAATTGACGATCCTGTTTGTTTTTTTTCAACCTGTGCAGGCGAAGATCCTGCTTGTTCTACTTGTAAAGGTAAAGATCCTATTTTTCCTACCTCTTTTAATGAAAAAAGTCTCGCTTGTCACACCTATAGTGATGAAGATTCCGTTTGTTTCGTCCGTAGTGGAGAAGATTTCATTTGTCTCATTTGTAGTGAAGGAGATTCTGTTTGCTCCGTCTGTTGTGGAGAGGATCCTGTTTGACCGACGTAGAGTGGAGAAGATCCCAATTGTTCCACCTGTGTTGAGTAAGATCCCTTTTGTTCCACCTGTGTTGAATAAGATCCCACTTGTCGCACCTGAACTGCAGAAGATCCCATTTGTTCCACCTGTGTTGAATAAGATCCCATTTGTTCCACCTGTGTTGAATAAGATCCCATTTGTCGCACCTGAACTGTAGAAGATACCATATGTCCTACCTGTAGTGGAGAAGATCCCATTTGATCACCAGTGCCGAAGAAGATCCCATTTAATCCACCTATAGTGGAGAAGATCCCATTCGTCCAACAGGTAATGGAGGAGATCTTATCCGTCCCACTTGCAGTGGAGACTCCATTTGTACCACCTGCCGAGGAATTCCATTTCTCCCACCTACAATGGAAAAAGATTCCATTCGTCTCCCCTTGTAAACGAACAGAATCCCTTCAGTCCCATCTGTAGTGGAGAAGATCCCATCTGACCTGCTTCTAGCAGCGGGGGATCCAGACCTAGCATGGCTGCCAGCAAGTTTCTGTGTCTGTGCCTGAAATGGAGAGAACATCGAAAACGCCCGAAAACGCCTCCGTCGTCGAAAGAGAACCTGCGCGGGTCGCCCACAACGGGCAAAGCGGCTGGAGGTCCGACACACCCTGTCACAAGCCAACCCCAACCTCCCAAACGAGACCAACTGCTTGACGCACTGCCAAAGATACCCCACTACCCCGGGAAGTCTTGGGGAGACAAGGCAACCTGCAGTGTCGGTGACGTGGACCAAAAGCGAAACAGCGACCGCGAGAAGAAGGATCACCCTATTGTTCGGACTGTACAGGTGAAGGCCTTGGAAGAACGAGAGGAGGAGAAAGAACGCAAGCAGGACACCCAGGGAAAGGTAGAGACGGCAAAGAAGCAGGAGAAAGTTCAAGACACCGGAGACAGAGAAAAGAAACCGGAGGTAGTGGAACCTAGAGTGGACAGTGACGGGAACAAGGAGAGCAAAGAGACGGAAAAAACGCCAGAGAAAGCACGTGATGACACACATAAGAAAGAAACGATGAACACAGAACAAGAAAACGAGAGTGAAGCAGAAGAAGAAGAAGATGATGATGATGATGACGTGTTCTTTGCAAATAAAGAAGACACAAATGTTGAAGAAATACAAAGAGGCTGTATACGTGAGGTCGAAGAAAGCAGTACAGACGACAATGAACACCAAAGTGACGACACTGAAGAAGAGAAGAGCAGTGAGCATGACGACGAAAAACCGCAAGAAGAATCGAAACCAACCGTGAAACAGACACAACCCGATAGAAAAGAAGAACACCTGAAAACCAAACCGAGCTCTACACAGCGAGATGCGCCCCCCAAAACTTCTCCACCGAAGAAAAGAGTGCGTGGAAAACTTGAAGGAAGAACAGACAAGGGGAATAAACGTGAGCGCAATGATGATCAATACGATGGGAAGAGCCATGAGTCTGCAAAGCCGCAAGACAAGTCAAAACCAAAAAGGAAGCAGACACCAGGCATAAGAAAGACGAGCGGACTAAAAACCAGACCGAGCTCTAAACCCCGAGGTGCAGCACCTCAAACCTCACGAGCAGGAGAGAGTCAAGAACTCGACGAAAAAATAGACGGGGAGGAATCAGGTGAAACCGACGAACCAGAGAAAGGGAGACAGGACAGTGAGCACGGGGATGAACATCGCCCAAGAAAACCTAAACGGAACGCGAAGAAAGCGAAAACGAAACCAAAGAAAAAAGCCCTCAAGACCACACGGTGTTCCAAAGATCAGCGCGTACTGTCCCAAACGTCTCTTCCAGTCAAAAGGGAGCATCGTCACAAAGGTGAAAAACCGGAAAAAAGACCGGACAGAGAGAGTGAGGACCAGAGCGATCAGCGAGAAGAACGCGGACACACAAAGATCGAGGACGAAAATCTGGAAGCGAAAGCTGGAGGAGAATGCGACAAGCAATCGCGATCGAAAAACA
>CM065740.1:38128486-38130986 GCA_033310375.1 Conus canariensis
CTCTTTTTGTGAATGTCATTTTGGGGGGTAGTCTCATTCAGGCTCCCCTGTCTAATCAGAAAGAATGATTTTTTCGATAAAAGTGACAAAATGTTGTTCACTGATAATGAAATTAAACATTTATAAAGTTTCTGTCGTTTGTCGGTTTTTCTTTCTATGTTTTGTGAGACTGTGTATAAGTGGTCCTTAATTAAAGTTCGACCCTGTAGAAGAAGACTTTTATTTGTCTGAGATTGAAGATTCAGAGCCACAAATAGTAAAAACAAAGAAACGAAAGCCAAGTAGTGTCAAAGTGTCAAGTTTTTTTTTTTTAAGCGCATAAATCTTTATGAGGTTTCTTGATAAGGAAATGTTTACAATTTATCAAAATATCTGTCTATCTATCTTTAAAAGGTTGTTACGTTTTTTTTTCATTGAATATTTCACATAATTTCTCTCAGCAGTCAGAGCTATTTCTTAACCGATAATGGAGTCATTGACGCACATCAGGGAGTGACCCTATACATATTCAAAAACAATACGTCTTTTATTTGTCTAAAATTCTAGGCCACAACTTCTAAAAACAAAAGAAACAAAAGCCATGGAGACTCAAACTGTCGAGTTTTAAACACACACACACACACACACACACACACACACACACACACACACACACACCCACACACACTGGGCTGGATCGTGCATGGGGGCCAAGGCTACGTGCAGCTGCTGGGCTGGCATACTTGTTGACCTAAGGGGGCGGCCCGGCCAACTGAACAATTCGCAGGCAGCGCGCAGTGACCGTAGTTCCAGGAATTGAGAAATGACCTGCGCATGCTAACGGAGCTCCTACGTCGGCAGGTAGTGAGGGCGGGGGTGGGTGGGGGAGTGGGGGTTGGAAGGGGGACTGAGCGGGGAGAGCGAGTGGGGGGGGGGGGGGGGGGAGCAAGGCGAAATACCTCTCCTCTCTTCTCTTGATCCGTGGAACAGCCGCCAACGTGCCTCGTTGCTCACGTGCCTGCTTTATCTCCCTTCCTCGAGCGGTCTGCGAGTGAGACGCAGGGAATAATAACGTTCGGGACTGATGGAGAAGACAACTGCGTGATGTCAACTAACAGGCTTATCCCCCTTCCTCTCCCTTTTCCCCGTCCTCCCTTCTTTCCATCCCCCGCCCTCCCAATATTTCTCTTCTTTTTTTTTTTCTTCTTTTTTTTTTCGCGGCAGTGATCCTATCAGAGACTTAACCATGAACGAGTGAGGTTTAAGGGGTAAAGGCTTGCTCCTTTGTTGACCTCAGCGACACGCCAGCCGCCAGCCGGGCCGATCAAAACAGGTGGGGGGTGGGGGGGGGGGGGGGGGGGGGGGGGGGGGGGGGGAGAATGCATTGTACGGGAGTCGATTGTTGTCTAAAGACCCAGAAATGCCAGATTTCGTTCGCGAAAACAATCCATTTTCTGTTACCGAAATTGTGATTATTGTTATTTCTCGGGAAGAACGCCATTACCGCGGGTGTTGTTGCTTGGACATTATTTTGTTTTCTTGCTTCTGGCCAGGATAGGGCGGTGCGACTTTTGATCAGCGTGAAAACGGTAATTACGACTCATGAAAGCGGGTAATTATGTCTCTTGTAAGCAGGTAGCTAGCTATGAGTTACGTGCCTATGCACCGACATCACTAGCATCATTCTGCGGATCGTAGGCCTTTGATAACTTCGTTTCAAAGGCATGGAATGCAAACAACAAGTGCCGTAATAAAGTGTTTTCTCTACTAGCGGCTTACTAGACCGATAAAGTTGTTTTTCTTATTCTTTAAATTCACATTATGGTGTCTTTGAGAGCGTAAAAACCAGCGAAGATAATCACTTCCATGTGGCAGTTATTGTTCGAGTTACATTTTCGATTTTGTGATTTTTTTTTTTTTTTTAATGGTTGTTGTTTTTGTCATGAAAAAAGGAACAATGATCTTTTAAAACTCGAAATCTTCTGCAGTACTTGTGTTTGTTAAGGCCGTAACTGGCTCATTGCCTCAACGTGTAATCGGAACAGTATACGTGACGGCATCAGACAATCCACTGGTAATTAACGGGACTTCATGTCTCTCTCGCTGAGGAAACAGGTCTGCTTCTTAGAGAAATATTCTGGGCACATCTATAACCACGAAGAGGGAGAATAAGACAGTAAACGAAATTCACCCCCCAAAGGAGCTTTGCATAATTAAGCGGAGGAAATAAAGAAGAAAGCAAAACACCAGTAAATTCAAATGACGCTTGTTTTTTTGTTTTTGTTTTTTTGTTTGTTTTCTCCATAAACAGACCTAGCCTTCGAAAAAAAATCACAAGATCATTTTTCTTTGTGTATGTTAAAACCAAAACAAAACATACAAACAAACAAAACAAAACAAAAATTAAACCAAACAAAACAAATTCTCCCTGCACTGGATCTGTTCATACAATAGCGTAAACGACATGATGGCGCATATGGTAAAACGTACACGCATGTGCACAGCAGGTCACGTGTGTGCG
>CM065740.1:38135986-38138486 GCA_033310375.1 Conus canariensis
GTGTGTGTGTGTGTGTGTGTGTGTGTGTGGTGTGTGTGTATTACAAGTGTGCGAGTGTGAATGCGCGGTAGTGCTCTAGCGCTTGCGTTCGGAGAGAGAGAGAGAGAGAGAGAGAGAGAGAGAGAGAGAGAGAGAGAGAGAGAGAGAGAGAGAGAGAATATTATTACATCATTACTAGATAAAATAACCGCGAAATGATAACAGCAAGACAAAGCAGGACTGGCATAGCTAAGATCTATGTCAGCGTTGTCTTAAGCGACGACACACGGAAACGATGCCAACGATCAGAATCTCGTCAACGTTTTAATCCTTAATCCTTAAACGCAACACAAAACCATTGTACATACCGGCGCTCCGTCACCGAGTAGCTTATTTCAATAGGATGCTACATTTCAAAGGGAATAAAACAGGTTGTTTTTAAGCCCTGTTTTCGACTCAAAAGTGCAAAACGAAAAATATGATCAATAAGCCTACGAGTACAACTTCTCCCCGCCTCCCCCCCCCCCCCCCCCCCCCCCCACCTCATTCTGGAAAGTAGAGTCACCTAATACTGATTCTCTTTGTTGCCTCCACCGAGGGAGACTATCCTGAGTCACCTCCACTTCGCATCTTTTGAGGGCAGCTTCGCTAATTAGGTGGTGATGACTTTGAACCCTCTGCATTATTGAGCAGGAACTGTAGGGGTGGATGTACGTTGAGTGAGCTGAACGGTGGCTTCTTTGTTGAATGGCTTAGTGTTTGAGTGTGAATGGCACATCATCATCATCATCATCATCAGAAAGACCATCTAGTATCTGCAGTGAAGATATAGCACTAGGGAATCAGCAGACACCACTTAACTGTGCAGTGCCTTGTGTTGTGCAAAAATAACGAGTGAAGGAAGGCTGTGTTTGAAACAAAGGCAAAAAGACTTTCTCGAGTGCTTTGAGAAAACTGTCATAAACAAGAAAGACCTCACCGTAAAGAAACTTACATGAAGTTTGAGAAGTTTTTTTTAGATGGAAAGAAAACCATCATTCCGGAACAGAAATAAAGGACACTTTTTACAAATTTCTTCTGAAGAAAAAATATCATCCTAGGACACAAAAAAATTCTATAAAATAAAAAAGAAGAGGACTTGCTACAGGCTTCTGGGAAGAAAACGTCACCAGAAGAAAGCAGTCACTTGGTGGTGCATTGATAAATCTCATGACTTGGCCGTCCGCTTTTTCCTTTGACTAAAGTGATGTCCAGACCTCATACACATCTCAAGTCTGTCTTCTGCTCCAGCTTCGCAGAAATACCCGTGTAATCATATGTCCTGAGTTCCTCGATTTACCTAACATGTCCACTGACCTCTGTCTGTCTGATGAGACAGAATCAGAACGTCCATCAAGAGGATCAACTGAGAAAGAAAATCCGAGTGTGATCCGTGTCTGTTGCTGGCCGTGCGATTGGCTGAATCTTGTATACTCTTTATTCACCTATCTTCCTGTCCACCGACCATTTTGGCTGGATAGGACAACATCAGAACGTCCCACCCGACTCGAAAAATAACAACAACAACAAACGTTGATCACAGGATGTTGATCACATGACTGTGCTACCAACGGTGGAATGGCTGCAATCCGGTGTGTGCTTTGACTGACCTCACTTCCTGTCTACCTTCCGTCTGGCGTGGACGACACAACACTGAAACATCCAACCAGAACGAACCCCAGCCCCAGTGTTTATCACGTGACTGCTACAGACCAAGCGATGGCTGGATCCTCAAACTCTCCTGTTTGCCATTTGTACGGGTGTCGATTTCTTCGAGTCTGAGACCTTTACGATGGCGGAGAAGTACTTCGACGAGTTGATGAACAGCGAGCTTTGGGCAAAGTGACCGCGTCTGGCCAGGACAGAGTGACGGACTACCTGAAGCAGCACCTGCTCTACAGCTCCTACACGTTGAACGCCAGTCTGACGGGCACCTGTATGGTCACAGGAATCAGTAGCAGCAGCACGCCGCCATGGGCTGGCTGCATGAATAGGTTCATGATGAAGTAGGCTACATGCTCCAGGGCCAAAACCAAATGCACAAGCACATGCGTACAGACTGTTAGGGAGGTTGGACTCAGATACACACTCATGCACGTACGCATGCGCAAACACGCACGCGCGCGCGTGTACACACACACACACACACACACACACACACACACACACACACACACACACACACACACACACACACACACACACACACACACACACACACACACACACACACACACACACACCACGCGCGCGCACGCACGCACACATACATCCGTACATAAACATAATGCGAAGAAACATTGGCATGACAAATGTATTCCGAGCAAAGAAGAAATGAAGTGTCTACGGATGGGGAGTGGACAATGAGCTAAAAAGATACCACATCTTTGGGAACAAGAAAAACGATTGGAATGCTCAGGTAGAAATTTAAAAAAAGCAGAAAAAAGTGTACTCTGTTTTTTTCTCCCTGTCTCTGTCTCTC
>CM065740.1:38163486-38170986 GCA_033310375.1 Conus canariensis
CTAGAATGAAGTTAAAGGAAAGCTGAAACAGTATGTCTAGTTGCTTCTGATGGAAGTCGTTTGTGTATAGCAAAAATTGCACAAAATCAACGCGGCATTAACGTTACATGGATATTTTGCAAACACCATACAAGTAGTTCACTCGCCTGTACATATGAAAACCAGAGCAAAGCAGGGAACGAATGCTTACATTGATGTTCGAAGAAGACTCCTGCCGGTACTGTAATGAACTGCAAGGGGGATTGGTTCACAGATACTGACTTCTAACAGACATCACAGATGGTTTGTTTCGCTGACCGTGTGAGCTAATCGAACTGTTGAGGCACGCGTGGTGACCTTTACGGACGGGTCAGCCACCGCGAACTGGTTAAAACTGACCGTCACTAGGTGATTATTCAGTTGACCCTATGAAGTGATTGTTCATTCAGTTGACTTACGAGGTGATTGAGGATTCAGTTGATTTACGAGTTGATTGATAATTCAGCTGACCTACGGAGTGATAGATTTTTCCGTTGACCTACGAGTTGATTGATAATTCAGTAGACCTTACGAGGTGATTAATTATTCCGTTGACCTTACGAGGTGACTGATTCTTCAGTTGACCTACGAGGTGAGAGGGTGAACTCTTCACTTCCCCAAATTACCCCTCTGCCCCTCTCTCTCCTCCTCTCTTCCCCTGACCGCGCGCATGATGGATACGGTCAAAGTGGCCAAGGACTACTTCCTGAGCAGTCAGAGCAGCCTGCTTCTGCCCAACAGGGACTACGGGTCCAGGAAGCTGATCCAGGTGACGGGCCTGCCCAGGTCGCCGCTCAACCACCTGACGCACCTGCCCAAGCCTTCCCTCGCCGCCTTCCGCGGAGCCTCCTCCACCTCCTCCGGCAGGGGCCGCTACCTGCCTTCCCGCCACTCCGACTCCAGCTTGCCGGTCTTCAGCGAGACCTCGGGCTATTCGTCGTCGCCCTCGTCGTCGGGTGGTAGTGGTGGTGCTGGTGCGCTGAGTGGCGGTCACGTCATGAAGCCCAGTAAGTGGAGGGTGAAGTGGGGGAAGGAGGGAGGGGGAGAGAGAGAGAGAGAGAGAGAGGAGAGGAGAGAGAGAGAGGTGATGGAATGGGGGTTGGTCGATTTGTGCGTGCTCGTGAGGCTCTCTCTGTCCATGTCTCTGTCTCAGTTTCTGTCTCGGTCTGATTGTCTCTGTCTGTGTCTGTCTCTGTCTGTCTGTCTCTCTCCGTCTCTCATTCACATACACAAACACACACACATACACGTGTGTGTGTGTGTGGAGAGAGAGAGAGAGAGAGAGAGAGAGAGAGAGAGAGTATGTGTGTGTGTGCGCGTGTCCGTACGTGCCTGTGTGTGTGTGTGTGCGCGCGCGCGTGCGCGCGTGTGTGTGCGCGCTTGCTTGCTTTCGGTGTGTGTGTGGTGTGTGTGTGTGTGTGTGTGTGTGTGTGTTCAACTTTGTATGGATGAAAATGAGGACCAGTGTTGCCGTGTCTTAGCAGCTCTTGCTTGAGCTGCCAGTTGCCTGTCTTCGAAACGACGTTTATTCCAGTGAACTGTCTTCTTTGCATGTCTGTTCGCCTGTCTGCAAAGTGATTTTCATTCTTTTGATCTTTCTCTTCTGAATATGTTTTCGTGTGTGTTTCCCCAACTCTCTCCTCACTTCCGTCCATTCTTCCCCTGTGTCTCCCCCCTCCCCCGTCTTCTCTCTCTCTCTCTCTCTCTCTCTCTCTCTCTCTCTCTCTCTCCTCTCTCTCTCTCTCACGATACCTCTCATTTTGGGTGTATTTGTCTCCCTCTACCATCCTTTATTCCACCCTGTTTGGTTGTGGTGTGTGTGTGTGTGTGTGTGTGTGTGTGTGTGTTGTGTGTGTGTGTGTGTGTGTGTGTTCGCAAGCATGCGCGCGCACAGGTGCGTGCGCGCGTTTGTGTGTATGAGTGAGTGAGTGCCCGCGCGCACGGTAGTATGTGTGTGCGCGCGCGCGCGCGTATATGTGTATATGTGTGTGCGCGCGCGCTTATGTGCACGTTTGTGTGTGTGGATTTGCGCGCGCGCATTCGCCGTGTGTGCATACGAACGTACGTGTGCTCGTGCGTGCATTGCGTGAGGGATATAACCCTTCAACCAGTTTGACAGCTCCTGGGTGATGACTGCAGGTACCAAATCCTGGCTGCACCCACCGGAGGCTCTGGTGAAAGGGGAGCTGGCCTACAATGTCAAGGTCAGTGCCACCTGTTTTGCTTTGGATCCGTACTCGTGATTGATCTATGAAACCTTCCACTAAAGGCTTCTCACGTCCTCCCCTACACACACACACACACACACACACACACACACACACACAAAACCACACACACCTTATTACACTCCTTACATCCCCCCACCCCCCATTCCCTTTCGCATTCCTCTCATCGTACCAAAGTCGGATCAGTTACGTGAAAGCGAGGGCTTGGAAATTTTGCGGGATTGGGAAAGGTGGAGTTGGGCGGGGGGGGGGGGGGGGGGACTCTCCTCTTCAAAAAATGTTATAAATGGGGAGTACGGGTGGGGGTGGGGTGTGGAGACATTTATTCTGACCAAACATTTGTGTACAAGGGGAGTACAGGGGGCGGGGATACTTTCCCGAAATTCGGCTGATATCACACAAATACCTGGACAGATTTCTTTCACGAGCCAAAGCGGGACAGGGGAGGGGATCCTAAGGACATACACATGGCAAAAGTGCACTTTTTGCTGGCCAGGGAGGGGGTGGGGGGGGGGCGGGGGGGATGGGAGTCCAGGCACCTGGGTTGAGGGAGAGCGAGCGAGCGAGCAGTTTGAACGGTTTTGTTTTCAAGGGAGGTAACACCACTTGCAAAACACTAATCCCTGGCAGTCGACTGTCACACGTTTGTAGGCCTGTTATTTTTGGAACTGTTTTGCTGTGAATTTGATTTTTAGCAATCTCCTTTTCCGAAATTAAATTTAGGTATTATTCAAAGTATAGTGAACTTGAATGTGTCGGACGTCCCGAATGAAAACGTATACTTCAGAATCGAGAACACAGATTTAGGTCAACCAAACATACATTGAATTCCATTACCGAAGCGTTTGTCAACCAGTCTTTTTGTTTGTTTGTTTGTTTTTCATCCCAAGAACCTATCATCGGCGAGATTTCGCGAATCTTACCGATCTTGGACAGCGAACCACCCCGTCCACTCTTTTTTGTCAAAGAGAATGTGTGGCATTAAAGTACCTGCCGTAGTAGTGATCCAGGTGATTGTGGTAGAAATAGCAATAGCAGTTACAGGTAAAATGGTGGTGGTGGTGATGCTGCCGCGTGGTTTCTAGGGTGCTGGTAGTGCTGGTTGTAGTAATCCTAACAGTGAAGGGAGAAGTAGGCGTCGAAATGGTTCATGTCCGGGTGAAACGAATCCTGGATCTGTTTTGAAGTTGTGCACTTTCGATCATATACGTGATGGTAACGGTGCGAGTTTATATGGCGCGATCTCTCTTTTAGTAAATGAAGCTCTTTGGGTTTTACACAAAGTAAGATAGAAGAAAAAAAACGGTGTATAAACTCGAACCAGACTTTCACAATCCCCTACGACAAAATTCAGAAGAATGGAAAAGATTCTGTTTACTATTTTAAAGGCACGTTCACATAACACGATCCATCTAACAACCGTTTTCACCGACACCCCATGCTTGGTGAATATTGACAGTTCTCTCCACACCAGCACGCTCGTCACGAGCGCGCGCGCGCACACACACACACACACATACACACACACACACACACACACACACACACACACACACACACACACACACACACACACACACACACATATATACTGTATACCACGGATGAAAAGGCCTTTGTTACCAATGCACCTCCTTTTAAAAAGACCTGCCTCTACTACAAAGACCTATTTTCCATGACATTTTCGAGGTCGTTATAGAGATCTTCTGATGTAGTAACTATTACTGGTAGCAGAAGAGGATGCAACAATAGCAAAGGTAGTAAAAACTGCAGCAAAGGTAGAAACGATAGCTACAGCTGCAGAAGTGACAGTTCCAGCGCTTTGTTGTTATATCCCTAAGACACTAGTTAACAAATACAGGAGAAATATGCATGTGTACATACGTGTATGTATGCACTCGGAACAACACATCTAGATGAAAGTAATCTCGCACAACTCTCAAACAACAACAGCAGCAGCAGCAACAACGTCAACACGAATAAAAAAAACAAACGTCTAGGTGCACTTTGCTAAACTCCCAAGCTGTAGAGCAATAAACAATCCAGATACACGTGAAGGGACCACTGAAGTCTTGTTCAGTACATACATTGATAAATGATAGATGAGCAGTGAAGTAAAAGAGGGACAACAGTATATAATCCCGTCTAAATGAGTGGGCGAGAGAGTGGACTGTTAGAGAGAGAGAGAGAGAGGAGAGAGAGAGAGAGAGAGAGAGAGAGAGAGAGGAGAGAGAGAGTTCACATTAAGTGGGAAATCACACAAATGTCAATGGTAAAACGAGAAACCTGTACCAGTCTGCAATCTCGCATGAGGAGAAAATAATTAGGACTCTCGCATGAGGACACAGAACAATTAAGAACGAATGAAGTGATTAATAATTGCTGGAATGCATTAGCAAAGAAAAGGAATAAAAAGAGAGGGGAAATAACATCGTTTTCCACGACTCCCATCTGATTTATCCAGGAACATGTCCGTAGGAGTATCTGGCAGATAGGACGTTAAACTCACCTTTCATGTCTCCAGCGAAACTGGTATACCTTTTTTAGTCATTGACGATCAAAGCGTGTAAGGAATTTGCAGTGTGATTCAAATAAGGTTTGCGGCAGTGTTTTAGTTTATTCTCCCATAGACTGAACAAGTGTTCGAGTGTGTGGTGACGGCATGGTAAGAGAGGAGGGGTTGGATATATGTTTGTAAACACCCCCCCCCCCCCCCGTCTCTTGCATGTGTGTGTGTGTGTGTGTGTGTGCGCGCGCGCGCGCGCGCGAAGAATTCGGCAATCAGGGATCAAAATACACGAATGAACCAGAAAGACATTCGAGAGAGCGCAGATCACTGTCAAGATAAAACGGATTCTAGCACGTTATTCTTCTTCTTTTTTTTTTTTTTTTAATCCAGTAGAAGTTATGATAGGTAAGGACTGATAAAGTTACTTCCCCTGCGCATGCAAAGAGTGTATTGTGGAAAATACGAAAAATCAGGTAGAAGGCTGTAACATTTCACGGAAATATGTTACTTGATAGATTCTAGCAACTTCACAGTGTCTGTGATCAGTAAAAGCTTGTAATAATCTGAGTGAACGGATCCGGATTCGCTGAATATTCCGGATCCGTGCCAACCTTTTTTTTTTTTTTTATAGTTTTGTGCCATTTATGTTTATCTTTCAAAAATTTAATGGATTCCTCACGGTGATACAGTGCATTTTTCTATCCAAATTTAGGGGTTTTTTTATTATTAAAAGAAATATTGTTCGATAGTTTTTGCGGGTATCTTTGCTGACTGACACGCAACAAAAACAGCCGCGGGTGACAAACGTTACCTTCGGTGGAGGTAACAAACAGATAAACCAACAGACGGCAGAAAGTTGAATACAAAGCTTCAGTGGCGCAAGTTGTACAATGGAGTTCGTTGTCGGTGAAGTGGGGGCTACTGAATTGCCTTTCTGGTGAGGGGGAGGAGAGGGCAGGACGGAAGGGGTGGGGCTGGGGTCGGGGTGGGTTGGGGGTGGGTGGGGTGGGGAGGTGGGAGAACATTTTTGTGGAAAATAAGGGGTGACGAGGGACCGACAGTACCGTTGACAATGGTTGAAAAATGGGAGAGAGATACCTGTGTCTGTCTGTCGTATGTCTGTCTGTCTCTGTCTGTCTGTCTGTCTTCTCTCTCTCGCTCTCTCTCACAGCCTGTCTCTATCCCTTCGCCACTCTCCTCCATCCACCCTCTCCTGCTTGTCAGCCCGATTGTCTGTCTGTCTGTCAGTCAGTGTGTCTCTCTCTTTCTCTCTGTGTCAGTATGCGTTCATGTGTGTGAGGGTTTGTGAGTTGGGGAAGACAGGGATTGGTAAGCGTGTCGTATGCGTTCGTGTGTGTGAGGAAGATAGGGATTGGTGGTAAGTGTGTTGTATGCGTTCGTGTGTGTGAGGGTTTGTAAGTTGGGGAAGATAGGGATTGGTAAGCGTGTTGTATGCGTTCGTGTGTGTGAGGTTTTGTGAGTTGGGGAAGATGGGGATTAGAAAGTGTGTTGTATGCGTTCGTGTGTGTGCGTTTTTGTGAATTGGGGAAGATAGGGATTGGTAGGTGTGTTGTATGCGTTCGTGTGTGTGTGTGTGTGAGGGTTTGTGAATTGGGGAAGAAAGGAATTGGTAAGTGTGTTGTGTGCGTTCGTGTGTGTGTGTGTGTGTGTGTGTGTGTGTGTGTGTGTGTGTGTGTGTGAATTGGGGAAGAAAGGGATTTGTAAGTGTGTTGTATGCGTTCGCGTGTGCGAGTTTTTGCGAGTTGTGGAAGATAGGGATTGGTGGTAAGTGTGTTGTATGCGTTCGTGTGTGTGTGAGGATTTGTGAGTTGGTGAAGAAAGGGATTGGTAAGTGTGTTGTATGCGTTCGTGTGTGTTTGTGAATTGGGGAAGATAGGGATTGGTAAGTGTGTTGTATGCGTTCATGTGTGTTTGTAAATTGGGGAAGATATGGATTGGTAAGAGTGTTGTATGTGTTCGTGTGTGTGAGGGTTTGTGAGTTGGTAAGTGTGTTGTATGCGTTCGTGTGTGTGTGTGTGTGTGTGTGTGTGTGTGTGTGTGTGTGTGTGTGTGTGTGTGTGTTGGGGGGAGATAGGGAAATGGATTGGTGGTAGTGTGTTGTATGCGTTCATGTGTGTGTGAGGGTTTGTGAGTTGGGGAAGATAGGGATTGGTAAGTGTGTTTGTGAGTCATTGGAAGTGGGAGGGGCAAGTGAAGTACCGCACGCGCGCTTACTCGTGTGTAATGTAAGCGCAGGCAATCGGGTTGCCTTACGGGAGGGTGTCAAGTCCAAACTCGGGCAGGTCGAGTGGCTTTGTGCACACATGGTGGTAATATGACACGACCTGCAGAGAAGGACAGAGACTACACAATTATCTTGGTAACATTGGCGGCAGCTCGCTTGTGGTTTAGCTTCGCTCCTGATACCTTTTTGTTGTTGCGGTTCTCGTGTGTGTGTGTGTGTGTTGTCGGTGTGCGCGCGTGTGAGAGAGAAGAGAGAGAGAGATAGAGAGAGAGTGTGTGGTGTGTGTGTGTGTGTGCTTGCGTACGAGCGACAGAGAGAGAAAGTAGGATGGACAATAGAACGGAAACATGAAGACAATTGTGCCTGTCCTGAAAAGAGACAGTATACACTCATACATAATAGACAGGTGTTAACAGATAAACGAATAAAGTGGAAGGGAATAAACAGAAAGCATGGAAGGATTTGTCTATGGGAACGAATGTCATCGTTCATACTGAAGT
>CM065740.1:38183486-38195986 GCA_033310375.1 Conus canariensis
AGCAGGAAATAACAAGAAGCAGCGATATGCATCTCAACAGGACCTAGCGAGGACAGTATTTTGCGTTTTGGACTTGTTAGGCCTGGTTTTATTTCTTCTTCTTTTGTTTCCTTTTTCAGGCTTTTTCCCCGTGAGTTTCCTGTGGTAGAACTAGAGAAACTTGACACTATATTGATAGGCTACTGTCGGAAATTTTGACTCGAGTAAACGTTGAAGAAGTAAAATATAAGTCGCATGTGGCAAACAAATACAGATGCTAATTCAGAATAATTACATAAACATGCTAAGCTGAATTTCTTTTTTTTTTTCGTTTTTCCAAGCTTGTCGTTGTGTTTGATCTTTTACTATATATTTTTTCTTTTGTGTGGAGGTAGGGGGAGGCGTGAAATTTTTTGTGTCCGCGATATAAAAGCATGTATTTTTATCTATACGTTTTCATTTATTTTCTTTCGTTCTGTCTTGTTTGTTCTTTTCTTTTCTGCGCCTTTCTTTTTTCCTTTTCAAATATCTTAACATTTAATGGAGCTTCTGTTCCGTGGAGAAAAAGGTTTAGCTGTTGGGAAAAAGATCTAAGAACTAGGTATACTGTAGAGCATGCGCGATTGTATTCTCTTTTCTTTTCTCTTTCCATTGTTCTTTCTCTTTTTCTGTTTTCTGTCCTTTCTTCTTTCCGTCTTTGGGCATGCATTTATTCCTTTCAGTTCTGCATATTTATTCTTTCTGTGCTGCATGAAGTTTTTGTATTCTTCCAGTGGTTTTCTACTTCGTTATTCTCATTCTTTAGACATATTTTACGTCGATGATATGGTTGAATGCCATGAAAACTAGTGAAAGAATTCTGTGTGTGTGTGTGTGTGTGTGTGTGTGTGTGTGTGTGTATGTGTGTGTGTGTGTGTGTGTGTGTGTGTGTGTGTACGAGAGAGAGACAGAAAGAGTTATGGCGTGCTCATGCGCTGAAGAGTAATACAGAGAGAGAGAGAGAGAGAGAGAGAGAGAGAGAGAGAGAGAGAGGATCACTGAATGGTCTATCTGGTCTGTACTATACTCGATAGCTTGGAAAGACTGAGACAAAGCACTGTATTTGAATAACAGATGCATCTTTAAACAATACAATAATTGAGGCAATTTTACTTGGGCAAAGATTGTGTCTAAGACGGTGGGTGTATGTCTGACTTTCAAACATATGTAAGAGGTTTGTACGGTATGAGTTAGGCTTTAAACTCTAGCAAAGTGTAAGTTTTCAACAAACGAAACAATTATTTCTTGCTATTAACTTTCTAAGCAAGGAGAGTTTTACATTATTCAGTGTGTTTGGCGCACGCGCGCGCGGGCGCATATGTGTGTGTGTGTGTGTGTGTGTGTGTGTGTGTGTGTGTGTGTGTGTGTGTGTGTGTGTGATGCCGTGTGTGTGTGTGTGTGTGTGTGTGTGTGTGTGTGTGTGTGTGTGTGTGTGTGTGTGATGCCGTAATTCTGCACGGTTTGCAAACTTTGACCGAAAAGTGACAGCACTGCATATGCACAAATATATAATGTGCACAGAATTGTCTTCCAGAATGGCACAATGTAATTAAACTCTAACCCATTCAGTGTAAACACTTAACAGCTAACATTCATTTACTTTCTTGTTGCCTCTCTCTCTCTCTCTCTGTCTCTCCCTCTCTCTCTCTCTCTCTGTCTGTCTCTCCCTCTCTCTCTCTCTCTGACTCACTGGCTTGCACGTTCACACGCTTATCTTTTCCTTTTCTTTTTTCTTTTCTTTTGCATGTTTACCTCTATAACTACGCATGCGCTGGCATCTGGTGTTTCCGCACTCCTTCAACTGGGACTTCCTGATTGACCCCACCAATTGAAACGTGGATTACGTCACTGCTCTGCTGATCAACCAATCACCTTCATCCTGTCTGCGCTTAACACTGATGATGTCATGGTTGTTTTCAACAATATGTGTGTTTGACGTCATGTGTGTATTGTCCATTATAACAATACTGGGTATCCTTGGAAATAATAATCCACCTCACCTGTAATCTGTTTTCAAAACTGCATATTGGCATATTTTTGACCGATGCACTGTTTAATTGATTTGTTTTATGATATTGAAATGACTGTGTTATATTTACACTCTTGAATAATTACTCTTGGTATTTTGAAAATTCTTGAATGATGACTTTTGATCAAACTTATTTAATGTCTGTTTTTGTGTCTGTGCACTGAAATGATTGTGTTGCAAAAAAAAAAAAATCCGTTGTTAATTACTTGTGAATCATAATTTCATAACCTTTTTCTTCTTTAATGTAATGCAAAAATTACTTCTACACTTATATCCGTTTTTCTTCTATTATGTAATTTTCCTTCTTATTGTAAATTGGTTAATTTCTGCTCCTGTTTTGACACTCGAAACGTGCTTATCAACCAAACATAACTGTGTAAACGAAAACCTTATACATTCCGCTACAACACCATCGCGTTTCTTTGCAAACCATTCATGATATGTTGAAAAAAAAAAATCATGACACATTTCTATGCTCTTCCTCCACCTAACTGGTAACTTGCACGTGTGACAATGTGTTGCACCTGTCCTATCCACCTGACCTCCCCACATGGGTGTTGCACGGTGACTCAGATCTCCAGCCTCACCACCGTCATGTTGAATCTCAGAGATTCCTCCGAGACTGATGAAGCGGACGAAACTTCAGATGATTTTGAGGTAGTTGCACACAGAAGGCCTGGTGGATATAGCTCGAGTCGATTCACCTGCTTGAATGTAAATGTTTTGTATGGGAAAAGCATCGGGATTTTTATCATGCGTAGGTCGGAACTCAAGCCTGCAGTGTTCGATTTGTAATTCGTCTTGTGCACATCCCTGTAAGGGAACTGTTCAGTTCAACAGATAGCACATTCTAGTTTAACTTGAGATATGTCAGTCTTCGTCAGTGTATTTGAGCACGGCAACTACCTGCACATTCCTCAGGGTTAGTTGTATTCGTCATTAGCACATTCCTGTGGGCTGGTTGTATTTATTATTAGCAGATGATGAATATAACTGGCCCACAGGTATGTGCCAATGATGATGGTGATGATATATATATATATATATATATATATATATATGTGTGTGTGTGTGTGTGTGTGTGTGTGTGTGTAACATTAGTTACACGTACTGAGTTCACTTGCATTTAATAGTGACTCAGTTGTTGCCTCTGGTACAACTTACATAATGAAAACCCAAGAGAGAGAGGGAGGAAGAGAGTGAGAGTATAAAAGAAAAGGGGTGGGGGGGGGGGGCTGTAAACATACTGACATCATAATAACAACAGGATGGTGTATTACATTTTGCATCACTCGGTGATGACATTACTGTCACGACGCAAGTTTTCTTTTAGCATAGACCCAGTGATGTGGGGGTGAATGAGATTTACCTTATGCCCGACCTACGCATTGACTCAGCGCGCTGGTCATAGCCATGAAAAGCACGACCAGAGTGCGCAGAATCCGCGAGACCCAGTCTCATACAGGCGTTTGCTGAATCCGCGGTATATTGAATGCGTGCACCCCACACACGGACACGCGCACTTTTGGATGAAATGGGCAGCTAATCAAAGCAAAACATGAACGAGAGAGGCAGAGAGAGAGAGAGAGAGAGAGAGAAGAGAGCACAATGAAGAAGAAACCGTCAAAGTTCCGGCACCTTTTTTTTCCAGCCCTCGGCGGCACAGTGGGAGACGAGTCAACAACAGCAGCAACAGTCGCAGGTGGGCAGACGTCTTCAGAACCTGATCCTGGAAGAGGAGGAGATAGTGCAGAGCAACGGGAGTGCCAGCAGCAGCTCGGCCCCCCAGTTCCCTGCCCCTGTCTGTAAGTGATGGGAGGTCAGGGGGGGGGGGGGGGGGGGGGGGCATTGGTCGAGTTTGTGTTACGGGTAGTTTGTTGAGCTGTGTTAGTGGTTAAGTTTGGTGTCGTTGGTTGCTTTGTGTCATGGATAAGATGGAACTGCAGTTTTATTTGTGCTGTGGATATGTTTGTGTTGTTGGCTGGTTTTGCATTATGTATAATTTTTGGTACTTCGTTGGCTTCTGTTGAAGACTTATTTGGGTTGTTGACTGGATTTGTGTCAGGTGTAATTTTGGGTTCTTCGTTGGTTCTTCTGTTGTAGACACGTGTGGGTTGTTGACTGGATCTGTGTTAGGTGTAATTTTGGGTTCTAACACAGATACGTTTCTTTTTTTTCCGGACTTATGTTGTAGTAAAGTTGGGTCTGTTGGTTGGCTTGGGGGATGAACAAGTATTTGGCTAATAATGCTGAATATTTACATTTTTTGTGTGTGTTAGGTGGCTTGTAATGCGGACAGGATTTGTTTAGGGCTATCATGTGATATGGACTAGTTTTCTTTGCTGTCTTGTGTGTGTTGAAAGAGTTTTGTCTTTTGGCTTGTGTCTCTGTGTGTTCAGAGAGTTTTGTTTGTAGGCTGACTCGTGAGATGGACACATTTTGTTTGTTGGCTGTTTTTTCATTTTGTTTGAAGTACAAGTTTTGTTTGCTGCTTTGGTGACTGGCTAGTTGTATGGACAAGTTTTGTCGGTTGGTTGATTCGTCGGCTGGCGTGCATTACGAACAGCTTTTGTTACCTTTTTTTTTCTTTCAACTTTCAGTGAGCCCTCCACCCCAGTCCTCCCGCCAGACTCGTAGCGGCCCGAACAACGTCAGCGTTCCCGTCAGGCAGCAGTCCTGTGAGTGTGACGTCACTTCCTCTTCACTCTGACTGTCGGCTTTCTCAGTTTCCGACCACGCTTTTCCAATCATTCCTTCTCTCCTTACGTTCATTTTTCTTCTTATAACGTGATGATTAGCCTTGCCCATACCGCTCCTCTTCCCTTCTCTGTGTGTCTGTCTGTCTCTGTCTCTCTCTCTCTCTGTCTGTCTCTCTCTCTCTCTCTCTCTCTGTCTCTCTGTGTATCCTTCGCGTGCGCGCGTTCGCACGATATTTTTTCTCAAAGAAAGTCTCTCGCACTCTATTTCTCTATGATTTTCACCTTTCTTTTCTGTGTGTCCGTGTATTCCCCTAGGCCCCCCCCCCCCCCCAACCCCCCGCCCCACATCTTCCACTCACTTCCCCCGTCCCCTCCATCCACTCCTCTCTGTTTTTACTCAATCCGTCCTCTCAATTTAAAAAACAACAACAAAACGTTCTCCTCTTCCCCATTGTCTATATGGAAAACAAGGCGCATCTGGAAGAATGTGTTTCTATGTTGCACATGGTTCTGTTTTTACGACCGTCATCATGTGTTTATCGTCAGCTTTAGGGTGTTACTCTTGATGATGCGGGTTGCATATTCTCATGCAGTGTACCGTCGGCCCTCGACGAATCGTTTGAGTATCAACTTCGGGGTGGGTGTTCTGTTCATGTCATCAGATGTTTGATCATTATTTTAAACTCGTTGATCGACCCTGCAGCCTTACAACTACTCGTATTTTAATTTGTTTTGTATGTCGTTTTCACCAGGCCCCACCAATCCCTTTTCCTCTGGAGACGCAAGCACTGACCCTTTCGGCATGGGCGAGTTCAACCCGTCCGGCGGTGCGCCTTCACCGGCCGTCGGTGCCCCCGCACCGAACAACGGTGCGTCAGTACCGGCCAGCCATGATGACGTGTGGGGAACTTCCTCCTCGCAACAAGAGCTGTTGGATATTCAGGTGCGTCGACATTTTTTTTTTCTTCTTCTTTTTTTCCTGGTGTGTTCAAGGGCAGCAACAACCACTACTTTTTGCGTCGTTTACGTTTGACCAGCCAGTTATTGAAGGAAATATTAATGGAATGAAATCTAATCCTGTAAAAGCCTCAGGGGAGCATCACAGCTAAAAGAAACATTTATTTCATTTCTTTCTCTTTTTTGTTTGTTTGCAGTGTCCCGACTTTTTACTTTTGTTTCTGATTTTTATTTTTGTTGTTGTGTTGTTTTGCTTGAGCTATGATCTATAAAACCAGTCTTGCATACATGCTTATGGACGTTGATTCTTCAAGCTGTTGCTACTCAGTACGTGAACCAGAACAGGCTAGAGCGTTCCTTTTTTGAGGGGTGAGGACGCAGGGAGGGGGGAAGAGAAAGGGGAGGGGGGCAGGAGTGGGAAGCTGTAGGCAGGGATTTGGGGGATGAGGTGTTGAGGAGTTTCCTAGCTGGTTCTGTATGCCTTTCATTATAGATAAAGAGCCGAGAGGATAAGTATCCCGCCTCCCATTCCCACTGTTCTCCTTTGTCGGAGTCCCGTTTGCTCGTGCAGATCAGTACCTATCTGCGGGCACCACGGTCACTTCGCTTCACAAGAGAATTGTTCAGTTAGCTGGGTTGCCCTCGCAGGTGACCATGTAAATCAGCTTGTTGTATTCCGCTGTACAGCGCGGGCGGCACACCGGATGCACGTAGCCTTTGCCTCGCGCGAACCACCGTGTGTGCGCTTTAAAGTTGACAATTTGAAACCGTCAGTGGGGAAGAACAGCTTTCGACCAACCTGTGAATTGGAGGCAGAAGATGAGTCAGTCAGGTGAAGGAGCTGTGACGAATATGTTCGAAATGCGGAATAGAACTCTGTCAGCGAAAAGTAAAGAGGCCTGTCGTGTCCCTTCTTGATCTGTGCTTGTATTTAGGCTGGCGCGGTATGCTCACCGACTCGCCCCCACTTTATTACGGCGTTAGCTTTAGACTGACATCATCGCTGTAGGAATTACCGTAAGATAGAATGCATATAATAATCATGAATTAAGGCGGAGAAGTAGATTAAAAAAAATTAAATCAAGTTGTATCGTATCAAAATGAAAGCATACGGTTAAACTGAATTTAAGATAAAATAGTAAATGAATAAAAAGAGATATACAGAAATAAAATACCGCGAAAGTGATTCGGACTCGAACTTCACGAACCGGGAATGTAACACATTATCCCAAAATTATCCACATTATCTTGTTGGGCCCAAGCGACACATCGCTATCGAATTTGGAGATACCACAGGTGTAAGGTGTCTAAAAATAACCTCTTGACTTCGGCAGGGCTAGTCGACAAGCACACTGCAAACAGGCCTTTTATTTATATGTGTAAGACACGACGTTCGCCCGCAGTTACGTGCTTTTTCTTCGTTCGGCAACAAGTCATAGTGCGTGCTTGTTATTCGCTGTGGCCACCTTTGAATTTCCATGTTATATACAAAGTGGTTGCCTTTTTCAACCGCTTTTGACCCCTCACAGACAGTGACTGGACACAGAATCCAGTTCCAGACTGGTATGCTGAGGTGTAGTGTATCATAATCTTCACTTTTTTTCTGCAGGTGATGCAGGCTAGTTGTCTTTCAGTCATCTTTTTCTTTCATATTTTCTTCATGTCATTGGCTGCTTTTTTCGTCTTTTCACTTTTCATTTCTTAGTTACATCTGTAATCACGTAATTATATTGGTTATGTTCGAAAGGCAATGAGATTCAAGTGTTTTTTTTCTCTCAATTTTTGCCATGATCTGTTATGCATTTTGTACATTTATTCTTCTTTAAACAAAGTTGTTCTCTCTCCATATTTTTACAGTGACTTTTTTTCCTTCCTCTAACTTAGAAGACGGACTTAAACCCGTGTTTAACGTTTTCTGACCCTTTTGAAATATTCTGAGATTCCACACACATACATACACACACGCACGCACGCACGCACGCACGCACGCACGCACGCACGCACGCACGCACACACACACACACACACACACACACATACGCACACACGCACGCACGCACACACAAACACACTGGGAATTTTACGATCCATTTCTTCATGATGCTCCTTTTTGCCTTTCCTTCTTTTTTCTGTTTTGTTCAGTCATTCTTCCTGTCTCTTGCCCCCCCCCCCCCCCCCCCCCCCCGACTATCTTTTGTTCATCGTGCTGGGTATTACTTGTGTGTGACAGGCTGGCTTCAGCCGAGGCCTCTCCTTTGGCACGGACGACTTCAGTTTGGACGACCTTGACCCCCTGAACCAAGGCAAGCAGTGAAGACCCGGATGTTGCATGAACCGGAAGCGGAAAGGTGGCTCATCATGTGATGTTTTTCTCCGTCTGCCATATCAACTTCTGGGAGTGTGGGAGGTTAAATCTGAACGAAAGAAATAAACGTCATGTGACTGGAAACCAGTCTTTTCAGTTTGGGTGTGGGAGGGGAGTGATGACATTAGTGTTATTTGTTCGGTGATGCGTATTCTTACCTGGTAAATATTGTGATTTTTTTCTTTCTTTCTTTTTGTTTTGTTTTGTTAAAATAGGGTGTGTGTGTGTGTGTGTGTGTGTGTGTGTGTGTGTGTGTGTGTGTGTGTGTGTGAGTTTGGGGGTGGGGGGTGGTGTGTGTGTGAATCGATGCAAAAAATGCTGGTACGGTGAATAGTGTTGACGATCTGCAAAACTATACTTCGGATCTGAGGTTGTATTTATTTCCTGACACGCAGAATCACACGCACCTTGATGCGTAAACAGTAAATGATGACGCGGCAGCAAGGTGCGCCGACTTATATTTTACGACAATGACTGCTCTGCCCAAGGGCAGCTAATTCTGGTCACAGAGGGGCTCAGTTTGTTGGCGACCTCAGTTTATTTGCAGCTGCCAGCTGAGGCTCTCCCATGTTGTTTATTTGTTTGTTTGTTTTTACAATGCTTTAAGCTGCAGAGCCGGTCGAAAATTGTCTTCCAAAAGCCTGCGTGAGCTTTCCTGTCATACAGACAGCTGTATAATGCTATAGGGACGCGTTGTTCGCAAAAACCCTGATGAGCGCTTCTGAGGGCGAAACAGTTGTGACTTGCGGGTGTCTGTCGGTGCATGCTGACGATACTTTACGAATGGATGTTGCGAATCACACTGCTGGCAGCCAGCTCTCTCTCCACACTGCTTTCTTTCTGAACAGGTGTGTTAGTTTACCGCATGTGTCGTTGATGGCTGGACAGAACGTTCACCCGTGTGTCAGGGAATCTAGATTGCAGGGTCTGAGTTTGTAAGTCATTTTTGTGTACATGTGTATGCTTCTTCTTCTGTCTGTTCGTCCGTGCTTCTCTCTCTCTCTCTCTCTCTCTCTCTCTCTCTCTCTCTCTCTGTCTGTCTGTCTCTCGCTCAGTCTGTCTCTCTCTCTCTGTCTCTCGCTCGTTCGCTCGCTTTCGTATTTATTACAAATCCAACCCGCTAATATCCTTGTTTTTTTTCTTCTAGAAACAGAAAACAGCCGTGATATTTGTAGCTTTTTTGTATATAAAATTTTGCGTTGATCTTAAAACCATTACGACATTGCTCTGTTTGTTTATTTGATGTTTTTATTTCTAAGCAGATTTGTGTCGTTCCTTTTCAATCATCACGCAAAGCACAGTTTCATCGCCACTTTTTGTGCAGGTCCGACAATGCTAGACAAATTATAGTTGGTGTGGGTTTTTTTTTGTTGTTTCTTTTTTTCGTTTGACGAATTTGCTCGTATTGAATTTAACATATCTGAGTGAACTTGATCGAAAAGGCATTTGGGTCATTCCGCTTAATCTGGCCTGTGAAAATGTTGAATTGAGACACATGTTCATATTTTTGTGTACAAAGCTGAGACATGAATAAATCGTGTTCGTTTTATTTGTCTAAAGTATTGTTGTACACAGTGCTGTTTGGAAATCGTGCGTGCGTTTTTATTTTTCCAGTTTCTTTTTTCTCTTCGTTTTGAAAAAAAGATTTAGATATTGTTTGACTGAGAACTCGTTCTTGTTTAATTTTCAGTCATGCATAAACTATAATATGGTTATTTTCTTTTTATTAAGCAATTGGGTTATTTATTACGTAATCTTTCGTCACGTCATCCAATTGCTGTTTTGTGTGTATGTTTGTGTGTGTGTGTGTGTGGTGTGTGTGTGGATATTCGAGAGAGGAGAGAGAGGGAGAGAGAGAGAGAGAGCCATGAATACGATCGTAGATCGAAAATAAATATGTATGAAGTTTCACAGAAAGACTTTCTTTCCCTCTCAGAGTGAGAGAGACAAAGAAAAAGATAACCCTAACATAAACGTTCACAACCTGACAGTTACAACGCGGTGGTTCCGCAACGAGTCCCAGTTGATTACACATCAACTACACATCGCAGAGACACTTCAAATTGAATCACTCCTACCCTCCAGTCTCAGGAAAAGGTCACCCCCCCCCCTCTCCTCTGTCTTCCTCTTCTCCTCCTTCTTCCCCTCTTTCCTCCACGTCGAACGAACCTCCCACCCCTCTCTACCCCTCCCCCTACTTTCGTGTCATTTTTCTTTTCCTGTTCATTCCCGTATTGCCATCTCCGCTCCCCACACGCTGGTTGTAGGTGAGGTGGGGGAGGGTTGGGGTAGAGGTAGGGGCGGGGGACGGGTCTAGATTGGAGTGAGATGTCCTTTTTTTCCGTTTCCTGATGGGGTATGTAAGCTAAAAGTCTTCCCATCTCCCTTCGCTAGTGAACCGCACAGGAAAGAATGATTCATTCGGTGCAGAGTTTTTGACACGGTATCATTCAGCCACACGGGTAGTTAAAAAGCAGTTTCAAGGCTTGGGGTTGGCCCTCTCATTCTTCTGTTTTTCCTCAGTCATTGCTGTTGGGCGGGTGCTTTATTTGTTTGTCTGTCTGTCTGTTTTCATGAAGTGTGCTGTCTGCTCCTTATCCATCCTCCCGGCTCTTCTCTCACTCTTGCGGGGTGGGGGGGGGGGGGGCGCGAGGGGAGGTCATTCCTGTCGGCCAAAGCACGTGAGACAGAGGATATACGAGGTGGACTTAACTGGATGTTAATGAAGTTCTGCAGTCTGATTCCGTAGCATCATCGATTCTCCCCGCCTCCCCCCAACCCCCTCCCCCCCCCCACACACACACACCTCCACCCCACAGTATCTTATGGAGGTCAGTCAGTGTTACTTGGTCAAGACAGGCACCTCAGCATGCAGATCGTAGGAAAAGACTGTAAGGAGGCTGGACC
Source organism: Conus canariensis (assembly GCA_033310375.1). Classification (NCBI taxonomy): domain Eukaryota; kingdom Metazoa; phylum Mollusca; class Gastropoda; order Neogastropoda; family Conidae; genus Conus; species Conus canariensis. The sequence goes on from CM065740.1 coordinate 38,194,462, forward strand.
AGTGTTAGTACATAGCGCGCCGCGTGTTTGTTCGTGCCAAATACACTCATGAATTTTCTTTCTTTCTTTCTGCGTACGCAGGCTGATGCTCCTGCGGACACTGCCTGTATAGACAGGCAGTGGAGTTTTCTGTGTATGACCGTTTTTCATCCCGCCATTAAGGCAGCCATACTCCATCTTCGGGGAAAGAGCACTCGTGAGTATTTTTCGCCGCACCTAAGAACATGGGTATATAAGGCATGATCCTAACAAATAACGGACAGATAAAAGCAAACCGCACTCTGTAAAAATGTATAGAGAATCCATCCAGATTAAAAAAAAAAGTATTGTCCAAGTGCTTTATATGAAAAGCGGATCAAATGGATTGATTAGACGCTGTATATATTTTCGTTCTTGTGTTTGTGTCATGTTGTTGATGTATACAAGGATTAAAGACTTGGACTTAAAACGGCAAAGCACCAAAAATGATGAGTTCAACTTTCTGCGTTTGAACAAGACCAGGCACCCTCGCGAGTCAGGTTGATCGACATACTGTACTATGTTCAAGACAAACAGTGAGTAAAGGTAGCAGGTGAGAACTTGTTAATTATTGATGGCTTTAACACCTTAATAAACGTTTCCTTTGTTGCTGTTCATGTATTCAGTAAATGAATGCCCAGTTATCTCCCGTTAATCATGTGATTTAGTGTTGAACTGTTTTCGTCTTGACGAAAAATTCGTGAGAATGCAAACTGTATAAAACGAGGTATGAATTTGACGTACGCGGGTCTCTCTCTCTCTCTCTCTCTCTCTCTCTCTCTCTCTCTCACACACACACACACACACACACACACAACGCTTTGAATATGCATCATCTGCGCAAAAGATACGCTGAGCACATTTTGCGTAAGCGTACAAGTGCTATTAAACGCGGCTTGAGAATAATTATATACTTAACTGTGAAAGGGCATAGCCCGGACATTTCTTCGTTGATAATATTTTCAGGCGATATAGAGGGGTTATTAGGTCCTCTTTAAGTTGGCACCGACCAGTTGGTTTCCCGTCAGGAGGACCCGCATGAAAGAGCCGATAACCTTCAGGATTTTCAGAGGTGTCCGAAAACACCTACAGCAACTTGCGAGAACAGAAACAAGGGAAACAACTGCATCAATAGGAACGATTGCGTGTGCGGATGGTGTACCTTTGCAGCCCTTGGCCTTGCAAGGGGCAGACAAACAGACGTATGGAAACAGGAGTGCAGTAACTCTTTCGTATAATTTGGTGTTGTTTTATTCGTGTAGTTATTTTTCATTGATGTTTTGTCGAGGTTCTGAGTATTCGTTGCAAACGTTTTAAGAGCTTTCTGAAAAATAAGTAATTGTGGATGAGAAATGATATGAGGTGTGTACTTTTTGTTCACTAGGACAATTGTGTTGGTCTGCAATAGATCATATGATCGTAGGTGGTTCTTGTTTTCATTCTTTTTTTTAAATTTTAATTAATGAAAGAAAATTTGAATTCTCAACTACCAGACCATGTTTGTGTA
>CM065740.1:38198486-38205986 GCA_033310375.1 Conus canariensis
AGTTTCAGAAGGCGGCGCATGTGGTTGATACTGAAAGAGCTTCCAGCATCTTCATGGGGGGGGGGGGGGGGGGGGGGGGGGAGGATGCGGGGGAAGGAGGCCCTTTTTTCGTGTGACGAGAAGTTATTACAAGTAGTGTGATGCACTAAATGACTGAACAGGTCGTTAAACTGCCAAATACATCGAAACAGATAACAAACATTTCCCAAGGAAATATATGTGAGTTTGAATGACTGAAGATGCAGTGATGAAACAACAACAACAACAACAACAACAACAACAAGCACAACAACAACGGCAAAAGCCTGAAGCTGGCGAGTTAAAACACACCATCAACAACAACAACGGTAACAACACACACACACACACACACACACACACACACACACACACACACACACACTCACACACACACACACACACACACACACACACACGTGCGGACATTGAAAAAAAAATACAATATCAAAATGGTGTCACTCCTTCAGGTCACAGCTAAACTATAATATAAGGGAGACTAAACCACACTGCAAGACTGCCGAAAACAAGCTGAAGAACAAACTAACACGTGAAACAAGGTGCCAAGTAACACCTATTCACTGCACAATATGAAACAGACACGTGAATTTTTTGACAAATACGTCGTTTGTGATGTCTCACGTAAGAAATAAAAAAAATGCACAGAACAATACTTCCAGATAACTGTCGGAAGGACACTTTACATATCCACACACACACACACACACACACGCACGCACCACACACACACACACACACACACACACACACACCACACACACACGCACGCACGCACGACACCAATTACCACACACACACTACACACACACACACACACCACACACACACACACACACACACAGAGGAGGAAGGGAGGCAATTCCCTCTCCACCCTCCCTTTCTTCGGTGCGTCGTCCCTATATAAGTCCTGATGCTTATTTCCATGAATGTCTGAAAATTGCTGCTGTTCTCCAGAAAACAGCTTACAGCCGCCAAATGCTACGAAGAACATCCACATCAGCAGCACTGGTAACAACAATAACAAGCAAACAACAACAGCAAACAACAACAAGGAGAAGAAAAAGAAAACGCTACAAAAAGTTATGAAAATTGCTTTAGGTCATATTTGCGTTCTCTCTCTCTCTCTCTCTCTCTCTCTCTCTCTCTCTCTCTCTCAAACTCACACATACGTACGTAACACACATTACGTACATGAATATACACATACACTGGATGAGGTTGGGCAATCACATAGACAGTGGGTGTTGAATCGCTTGATTGGGGACAGGGAGGTGGGGGGGGGGGGGGGGGAGGCAGTGGGGAGGGGGTGGTGGTCAGAAGTGTACATTTGTGTCCAAAGGAAGAGGTGAAGGGGGATGTGGGAGGGGATAAAAGGTAGGGGGTAGGGGACGGAGGTGATTGACAGGTGAAGAACATGAATTTTCAAAACAATTTTATAAATGTGAAGCAACATAACATCCATTCGAAAACTTATGATCCACGTCTACGTTGATTTACAGAATATCCAACATCAACAACACAACAACAACAACAACAAAAAGGCTGACATTGAAATCTGCTGATAAAGAGGGATGGTATCCAAACTGTGCAGGGTTTACGATCCGAAAAATGCACGCCACAGCATAGATCCTTCAATACCAAGCTTCCAAACTAAACGAAGTCCTATGCCATTCTTCAAACGCTTAGCAATGAAGGAACCGCACTTTGCCCTTACAAAACAACAAACAAAACACACACAAACAACAACAAAAACAACAACAAACAAAACAAAAAAACAACAAAAACACAAAAACAAAACAACAACAACAACAACAAAAACAACAACAAAACAACAACAACACAACAACAACAACAAAAACAACAAAACAAAACAACAAAACAACAACAAAACAAAAACAACAACAACAACAACAACAACAAAACAACAACAACAAACAAGAAAAAACAACACAAACAATGGGATAGGAAAGCTATCCTATCTCAACACGAAATGAACGAGAGCATGGGAAAAAACCCCTGAACTAGACTAAAACAAGACACAACAACACACACACACACACACACACACACACACGACAACAAACACGCACGCACGCACGCACGCACGCACGCACGCACACACACACACACACACACACGCACGCACCAGCACGCACCACCACGCACGCAGCAGCACCAGCACGCACCACACACACACCACACACACACAGAGAGAGAATATCTGAAAAATGTAACACCACCGTTGTATCTTTTACATTGCTGACGTGACATGGAAGACGAATGATCGTGAGTTACCAACAATACAGAGCGACGTTTTCTCTTTCATCATCATGCCCAAATTCCTCTTACATAGATAAGTATAACAGACCAGTGAAAACGATTTACCAAATAGTGTTTAGGACATTAACAAAAACACACACAATTCATTATTATCATTATTTTGACGGAAATACAAAGTGGAACACATAACATCCAAGAAATAAAGCAAGAATCTGAAGAAGGGAAGTAAACCCTGCCCACTTAAGCCATTCACATCGTAATTCAAAATTAGCTCCCTTTTCATTTTCATCGCTTCTACTCATTTTTGTTGTTGCTGTTGTAATTTCCGTTGTACTTTTTTTTTTCTTTCCCCATTAAGTATTTTGTGACTATTTCTTTTTGGGGATCTTAAATATTGATCATCTGTAGTTACTGATCCTACAAAGAACCGTGTACAATATGATCGGAATCCACAGAAGGATTTTCGGGCGCTTTTTTTCCTTTTATAGAACCGTTTTAGACAATCATAAACATGTACAGATAAGACTAATAAAAAAAAAAATCCTTCGGCTATTCGCCCAGCTCGCAGTGAAGAAGTCTCAGGAAGGTGCACGATTAGACCAGCAGTCCGAGTTTTGTAGCAAGTGGAGATGCCGGGGAGGAACCGGAAACGGCGAAGGGAGACGGGACAAAGTCACGTGCATTTACGTCAATACGCTCAGACAACATGCCAACAGCGTAGAGGAGAGATGGTGGAATTAACGTTTGAAGTGTAAGGAGGGGGAAGGGAAGGGGAAGGGGAAGAATGGAGAGACGACGGGTTCAGTGTTTCAGGGGAGACAACTGATGAGGCTAAGGTCCCGCCGCGTATCTTTGACAGAAAGGAGTTGTCGTGCCTTGGAACAAGGCCTTTTAAAAGACAAAAAAGGAGAAAAAAAAACGCCCTTATATATCCAGAGAGATAATAATTAAACAAACAAAAAAAAAAAAAAAAAGAAAGAAAGAAAGAAAAAACAAACAAACAAAAACTCAGAAAATCAAAGCGCTGGACAATGGCCTATACATCCCAGTACAGTACAGCGCGTATAATTATAACAATAACAGACATGATCATGACACAACAATGAAGGCGAACGCACTGCATGTCTAGGCGCGCACCATACACGCCATACACTTTAAGACAGTGCAGTATATTGTGCAGTACGACTGGAAGCCCCGTTGAAGGCTTCTTCACGTGCTGTTCTCAGAAAAGGTACTGCCAGGGGCAGTTAACTATGTACACACTACAGTACCTATGAATGGGCGACGAACACGGATTTGATCTGCTTTGGAAACAATAATTTGCAACTCTGAGCTGTCGACGGATGATAGAGAAGTCAGGGTTTCATATGTATCCAGACCTCCAGCTTTGTCGTAGTTGCCAACAGACTCAAACTTTGCAGATCAAATTCCACAGAAAAAGAGGTTCTAATGATTAGCATGGGGCGCTGGTGTGTTCTGATATATATCCTGTCCTGTTTATCTTATGTATGAGATTTGAACATGAAACAAACCCCCGTCCCCACCCTCCATCCTCATCTTACTTCGCGTCTCCCCCCCCCCCCCCCTCCACTCCTCATTATTCCAGACAAAACAAGTCAATATTGCTGCATTCCTCTTAAAGGATATGTTATGCAGTGAAAATGGAGTCACCCTCACACGGAGGAAAATCAAGTGTCCATCTTTTGAAATCTTCTTGTCCGTTGTTTTCCACAGATATGATACATCATAACTTCTAATAACATTTTACAAGAATAATTTTCTTATACCTTTTTTTTCTATTGTCCTTTTCTTCCAATATTTTGTTTGTCCAAGACAGTCACAGGAAAAAGACATACATGTGTTTTAAAACCTCACGACAAACAGTAAAAAGTGGCTATATTGCTGGCCAGTCATTTTCTTTTTATATTTGAAATCAGGAGGAAAATTTCTCATCGTAGACAAGAAACATGGCCCTTCTGTGTGTAGACAACAATGAACAAACTCAAACAAGCCCAATGCGAATGATGAAGACAGCACAATCACAAACAACATACGTATTATGAAATTCGTTCAATAAATAACCATGAAAGGTCGAAGTGCAGAAACCGTTTCTTTTATAAGATTTTTTACACTGATTTGTGCGAGCTCCCTTCTTTATTCACATACACAAACGCACGCAAGAACGCACTCGACTCACTCACCACACACACACACACACACACACACACACACACACACACACACACACACACACACACACATTATCCAACCAAACTTCCAATCCAAATCACATTCATAACAGCACAGCTGAGCGTCACAAGTCGCGAACTAATATTCATCATTGTTTGGGAGACAAACCAGTGAATAGAGCCATCTTCTTGCAAAACAATCGGTGAAGACGACTGAAAACCGGTACCAAGTCACTTTGAACAGTCCAACCAAAGGGAAACAATTCGTAAATTAATACCTGTCTCACAAAGAGTTCTCTCTAGTTCTTGTAAAAAAAAAATTGAAAAAAAGAATAACCGGAATACTGGGCAAAACTGACTCGGAAATCCACGCCTCGATCAAACCGTAGGCACGGATTTTCCTATTCTGCTGGATAAAAAGCTGGTGGTAGTTAACATCGCTGCGTCTATCGTTATGGCGTCCATGCAAAGGTAGCACTCTACTGCGCATGCCTGAGCCTAAGGTCACGTGGGTCCCATGCTGGCCTCGATCTGGCAACAACTCATCCCAGGGTGGATTTATGGGTTGTTGGTCTGTAGGATGCTGGTGTTAGAAAAGCTGGAAGCTTGCTTGAATAGGCGAGAGATGGTGACACAGCCACGTTTTCTATTCACTGCACACAACTATATCAGATATACGGGTGCTGTATATACGGGTGCCGTCAATTCTATTCAAATCACTCCTGGTGCTACTTGAAATGCTGGTGTATCTACTTCAATGGTTGATTATACATTGGAGAATGAAGGTCTAAACGCTCACTACACACGTAGTACGAAACCTTATCATTGAGTATACATGTACATAGGATTTACTGGCACTTAATACCTAGCGCTCGGGAAACATGTAAGTGATGTTATGCTTTGGTTCTAAGTTAGGCAGCTGTGGTATTTATACAAGGATTTTGTACATGGTTGAAAAATAAAAAGCAACATGCAAATTTAGAATCACAAGTAAAATTCTCTTCTTCTCGTTGTTGTTGAGATATTTTGAAAAAAAAATGTACTTTGAAAACAGGAGCGTTCTCTGGAACGTTATCTCCAGGGAAAAGAAAAGTTTGCATACTTCAATTGTAATTGTTTATTTGTTGGTTGGATTGATTGTTTTATTTTACTTTACCGTTACAAACGAGTAGCGATTCGGCAGAGTTTATTTGACTATTCGTTTTTATTCTCCTTTTTTTTTCTTCTTCTCATATTCGTTCGTATTTGCTGAATCATTTGTTGTTGTAGGTCAGTGCGTATCTTTTTAGGGCATTGTCGACTGATGATGCTGTGATCCTCCACGCTTTGAATGTATTCAGTGGTTGTTGTTGTTGGAGGTGGTGGTAGCGGTGGCGATGATGGAGTGTAGAGGCTTGGTAGGCGTGGCTGGCTGCTGCTTCCATGTCCGTGGAGGTGAAGGCTGTGGAGGGTGTGGGAGGTTGGTTCCTTCTGAGTCCCAGCACATCTTGGAGGAGATGGACCACGCTCGCTGGTGCCTGCACGAGACAGGGTCAGGCTGCGTCTCTGTGTGTGTATGTTGTCAAGTCCACAGGGGTAGCGCGTGCGTCTGGTGTTCTTCATTGCATGGCACTAAGGCACTGGGAGTCTGGTCTTCCTTCCTTCCCTTCCTTCCTTCCTTCCTTCCTTCCTGCCACTCTCTTCCGAGAAGTCGTTTCTTATTGGGAGTTAGAGAATGAGGAGAGGGGTGTCTACAAGAGAGAGAGAGAGAGAGAGAGAGAGAGAGAGAGAGAGAGAGAGAGAGAGAGAGTTTCTGTAACGTGCGCGAATCAGAATTATTGCACGACTGCGAAGCTGTTATATGGTGAGCGTGAGCCCTCAACTGATGATGTAGACAGCTATGAGATGAATTTTCGTTTGTCTATGACGGAAAGAAACAAAGTGTGTTTCAAAACTCTAGGAATTTGATGCCTGTGAGTATAGAGGAGAGCTAGGAAACGCATTAATGCTGCTGCAAGAACTGATGAAAGCGAACACAATATATGTCCTTCCTCCCAAACCTCCGACCCCTCCTTACCCCCACCAGTCTAACCTATGTTTTTTCTTTTTTTTTTTATCTCCCTAACTTTCATGCTTTGCTGGTCTCTTAGATATCCCTTGGACCTCCTCTGTAACTATGTCTTCCACACACACACACACACACACACACACACACACACACACACACACACACACGCACGCACGCACGCACGCACGCACGCACGCACGCACGCACGCACCACACACACACACACACACACACACTCACACACACACACGCACGCACGCACACACACACATACACACACATTCATCCCCACCCTGACAAGATATTCCCTCCCCTGTCGCACCCCCCAAAACTTCTTGCTCTATGGTCAGATACCCTCCTTCCTCCCTCCCTTCCTTCCAACTTCCCCTGGTAGGTTATACACCTTCCCTTCCTCCGCCCCTCCCCCCCCCCCACCCCCACCCCCCTCCCCAGTGACTCGGGCATTCCGATCCCAAACTGCTGTCTGCTGGGTCTGACACGTCTTTCTTCATTCCTCCTAGTAGGTCATACACTTTCCGATGGAAAACAAAGAAGAAGAAGAAGGACGGAAGAAGATCTTGTAGTGACGATGACAGAAGAAGAAAAAAGGAGGAAGGAAGAATAATCTTGCAGTGGCGGTAGCGAAGGAAGAGGAAGGGGGAAGAAAGAAGATCTGAGAGTAGCGGTAGCCAAAGAAGGAAGAGGAAGAAAGAAGATCTTAGAGTAGCGGTAGCGAAGGAAGAGGAAGGAGGAAGAAAGAAGATCTGAGAGTAGCGGTAGCGAAGGAAGAGGAAGGAGGAAGAAAGAAGATCTGAGAGTAGCGGTAGCGAAGGAAGAGGAAGGAGGAAGAAAGAAGATCTGAGAGTAGTGGTAGCGAAGGAAGAGGAAGGGGGAAGAAAGAAGATCTTAGAGTAGCGGTAGCGAAGGAAGAGGAAGAAAGAAGAT
>CM065740.1:38230986-38233486 GCA_033310375.1 Conus canariensis
TTTTTTTGTTTGTTTGTTTTGTTTTTGCTTTTGTGTTGTAGTTGTTGTTGTTGTTGTTGTTTTACTTCTTTCTAATCTAATCGTTCAGTTTCTGTCCGGAAGCTTTTAAGCCCACGCCCAGTGAGTCCTGCCACCACACCCACACAACGACCACAGAGAGCACATTGTTGTCTGTCTGATCTAAACAATCGCTGTGAAGGAGCCATCTCGGTCTTTGTTAGAGAGAGAGAGAGAGAGAGAGAGAGAGAGAGAGAGAGAGAGAGAGAGAGAGAGAGAGGGAGAGAGAGAGAGAGAAGGAGAGAGAGAGAGAGAGAAGGGCGGGTTGGGAGAGAGAGAGAGAGAGAAGAGAGAGAGAGAGAGAGAGAGAGGAGAAGAGAGAGGAGAGAGAGAGACGACCGACCGACCGACCGACAGACAGACAGAGACAGAGACATAGAGGGAGAGGGGCAAGAGAAAGCGATAGATAGATAGATAGATAGATAGATAGATAGATAGATAGAAGAGAGAGAGAGAGAGAGAGAGAGAAGAAGACAGACAGACAGACAGACAGACAGCAGACAGACAGACAGACAGGGAGACAGAGAGAGAGACAGACATACAGAAGAGAGAGAGGAGAGAGAGGAGAGAGGAGAGAGAGGAGAGAGAGAACACACACACACACACACACACACACACACACACACACACACACCACACACACACACAATAGTCCCCGCTTCCTTCCCCCTCCTTCCCACCCACCAATTCTTCCCCCCTTTTCCTCTGACCCTCCTCGCTCTGCCCCCACCCAACCTCCCCTCTCCTCCCCCCCCATCCTCCACAAAAACTCCCCTTCTCCCCTCCCGCTGCCCTTTCTCTCTCCCCCCCCCCCCCCCCCCGTTCCTTTCTCTCCCCGTCCCCCACCCCCCAAGTCCCCCCACTCTCCTAGTTCACTCCGGCCACAAAACCAATAGGTGTCATCAGCAACAATTCTTGTCACACAGTTCCACCTCACAGAGGCTGTCAGTAATGGTGGGGGGTGGGGGTGGGATGGGGGGGGGGATGAGGGTGGGGACTCTGAATCACCGCTAGTTCTTTGAGGTTGAAGGTATCCTTTGTGAAGATAGGGAGGGGTGGGGTGGGTGGGTAGGTGAACTATCATGATCTGTTATTATAGCCTTTTGGGAGCATGGTGGCAAATCACCAACTGTGGGTGTCCATGAAGATGATGAACAGGTCAAAAGCCGAGACACGAGCAGAAGGAAGCAAGGAAAACGGGGGGGGGGGGGGGGGGGGGGGGGGGGGAAAAAGACAGAAAGGAAGCGGAAGAGGGGGAGGTGTGTGTGTGGGGGGGGGGAGGGGGGGAGGGGGCGGAAGAGATGAGAGTGAAGAAGTATGGGGAAAGACCTAGACAAACAGAGAGAGAGAGAGAGAGAGAGAGAGAGAGAGGAGAGAGAGAGAGAGAGAGAGAGAGAGAGAAAGACGTAGTCAAAATGAAAACAAAAGCAGAGACACTGACACTATCTTTTACGATTTTTTTCAATGCCCACGTGAAGTCAAGCAAGGTTGTCTTTTCAGCCCACAGTTGTTTTCTGTTCTTTTTGTTTTAATCAATGAGCTTGCTTTAGAACTCTCAAGAAATGGTAAACATGATATTCAGATTATTCCAGGTGCTGTGGAGATTTTTCTGATGCTGTTTGCCGATGATGTAATTCTGTTGTTTAGTACAACAACAGGATTGCAAAACCAACTAAATGTTTTGAAACGGGAAGCTGATAAACTACAGTTGACAGTAAACCTTGATAAAACCAACATTAGTGTGTTTCGTAAAGGTGGATATTCGGCTAAGACTGAAGTTTGGTGGTATGGTAATTCTGAGGTCAAAGTAACCAATTCGTACAAATACTTAGGTACGTTTTTTACAACAAAATTCAATTGGAATTTAGATTGGTGTGAAACAAGTAGAAAAGGCAAACAAGGAGTGATAGAAATGTTAAAAACGTTACGGAAATTAAATACTACTGACCCACACATATTTTGGAAGCTATTTGCTACCCAGATTGAACCGATTCTTACATATGGTGCTGAAATATAGGGATTGGAAGAAAATCTAAAAATAGAAAGAATGCACACTTATGCAGTCAAACGGTTTCTGAATATTCCGATTCACTCGTTCAATAAAATAGCTTACGGTGAAACAGGAAGGTACCCTTTGTACATCAGATGTACCGTAAAGTGTGTTAGATACTGGTGTAAAGTAATACGATGACCAGAAAGCTAGACTGAGCAGGCCAGCCTACGACATGATGCTTCAACAATGTCAGTTAGGTAATGTTAACTGGGCCTCTATGATAAAGAATGTGTTAACAGAGAATGGGTTTGGAATAGTGTGGTTAAGCCAAGGACTCGGAGACGAAACTGTATTTATGTCTGAATTAAAAGATAGATCAATTTCCTCGTATAAACAAAACTGGCATAGCCAACTAGAAGAACATGATAAATATTCCTGGTCCCTATCTTG
>CM065740.1:38235986-38240986 GCA_033310375.1 Conus canariensis
TCTCATTGTCAGATAAATGTCCCCGGAAGTGGTTCCCATGCCTATTTTTAGACCCAAACTTGGCACGCTGGGATATCATGGCGTTGACTGTTTGCGGGCAGGTGAGAATGAGATTCAAAAGACAGTTGGGTCTGAAATTTTGACAAAAAAAACAAAAAACAAAACAAAACAAAAAAAAAAGAAACAAAAACAAAGCGAGCAGTGAAGAACTTACAGTGTTTAGATGGAAAAGGACCTTGTTATGTCCAAAACATCCACGTATATTATCGCGTGTAGGCAGCTGCTAAGAACAAGAAGAACAAGTTGTCAGCCTTTTCAGCTCTTTCAGTTATAGTCTGTCTCTAAATTCATTGCGGTTTCAGCTTTGTGTGTGTGTGTGTGAAAACAGACCGAGCTTGTTCTACACGACGTGGACTGTTCAGCATACAAAGGGGCTAACTAGATACCCGACAGCACGTGCTGATAGGAAGAGTATAATGGCTTGCTTGTGTTGTGGGTTTTTTGTGTGTGGTATGCTTATGGTTATGGTACGGTATGACCTTAAAATGACAGAGATGGTTAGAAAGATAGACATGGAGAGAGACGGACAGAGAAATGAATGAATGAAGGAATGAATGAGTGAATGAGTGCATGAACGAATGGATGAATGAATAAATAAATAAATAAATACTACGATTACTACTACTGCTGCTGCTGCTACTACTGCTGCTGCTACTATTATTTCTGCTGCTGCTACTATTGCTGCTGCTGCTATTATTCTGCTGCTGCTACTACATATACCACCGCTGCTGTTACTTTTACTACTACTACTGCTGCTGCTGCTGTATATCTGCTGGCTATCATATACCACCGCTGCTGTTACTTTACTACTATATGCTGCTGCTGCTGTATTATCTGCTGCTGCTACTACATATACCACCGCTGCTGTTACTACTTACTACTGCTGCTGCTATATTATTTCTGCTGCTGCTACTATTGCTGCTGCTGCTATTATTCTGCTGCTGCTACTACATATACCACCGCTGCTGTTACTTTACTACTACTGCTGTGCTGCTGCTATTATCCTGCTGCTGCTCTATTGCTGCTGCTGCTGTTACTACTGCTGCTGCTACTACACTACACCGCTGCTGTTACTCTTACTACTGCTGCTGTGCTGCTGCGACTACTACTGCTTCTACTGTGCCTAGTACAACAACCACTACTACTCTGCTGTTGCTGCTGCTATTACTACTGCTACTTCTCGGCTGCTGCTGCAGCTATTACTGCTGCTGCTACTACATACGACCACTGCAGCTATCATGATTACTGCTACTACTCGCTCTACTACTACTATTGTACTGCTGCTTTGCTGCTGCTACTACTGCCATGCTGCTGCTGCTGCTGCCTACTACTGTTACTACTACTACTACTGCTGCTGCTACTGTTGCGCTACTACTGCATCTACTCTACTACTGCTGTGCTGCTGCTGCTGTTGCTGTGCTGCTGCTACTACTACGACGACGACGACTCTACTGCCATACACACAACTACCAGCATTACTATACATGCTGTGGCTGTTCTTCTACAATACTGCCAACCAAGCAATCATCTCCGTCCTCCTCACCTTGTCTTGCCGGAGTTGATGCAGTCCGCCCTGATATCTGGTGGCGACCTCCAGTCCGTGGCCTCCAGCACCTGCAGATCGTCCAGCGACAGCCGGTAGAGGGCGTTGCGAGCGCCCACCAGCAGCTGGTTCCTCTCCTCGTCCAGCACCAGCTGGGTGTAGCCCACCAGGTTCTCGTTCTCCAGTTTCTGGCCCTCCGCCAACAACTCTGGAACAAAGAAGAACAAAGAAGACACATAAGTCACCGCCAGTAACTCTGGAACAAAGAAGAACAAAGAAAAAACCTCAGTCACCGCCAGTAGCTCTGGAGCAAGATGAAAGGAAATCCACATGAGTCATACATATACTGTGCACAAAAAGAAACGCATATTTTTTTTCGCTGAAAATATTAAGGAAAATGTTGACAGAAACATGCCCCGTATAGCAGGGAACTCTGTCCAGTGTGAATAGTCAGACATAATGAATAGACCTAACAGTAGATTGATGTCTTATTTCTTCTGTGGTTGTAATATTTTGAATGCTAAATGACGCATGAAATGACTGAAATAAAAAACAAAATATGCGTTTCTTTTTGTGCACAGTATATATTGTTGAATATCCGATTCACAGAAGTTGCCATGACAAGATAACCTGGTTCATGCGAGCGGCTTCGGGCATTCCTGACTAAAAGATTTTTCTTTTTTTTTTGTTTTGTTTTCTTTTTCGTGGAAAATTATCTTGTTATCACCAAATTTTGAGGCTCATTAGCGAGATTTCCAGCCTCGGAAAAGTGAAATTAGTCTATTATTTAAGAAAAATAAGATCTCAGAATCTAGTTGGAATTCGGGCTTTCTTCTCTCATCATTATCATTGTTATCATCAATTGTTATGATTATCATTATCATGATTCTTCTTCTTATTTCTATTATTGCCATTAATATTATCATTATTGTTATTATTACTAGTATTATTGTCATTATCATATCACTATCATTATTACTATTATTGTCATTATTGTATTATTATTATCATCATTATTATCATCATTCTCATCATCATGATAATAATAAATTTTAATAATAATAATATATTATTATTATTATTATCATTACTATCATCATCATCATCATCATTATTATTTCACTGGGGTTTTCTACAGTTTCGGAATCTGGTTGAATCTCGTGTTTTTTGCTCTTGATGGATGATGATGATGATGATGATGATGATTGGAGTGGGTTAATTTAGAACAAGGTCTTCGTTAAAACAACAACAACAACCACACACACACACACACACACACACACACACACACACACACACACACACACACACACACACATACCCACACACAGAGAGCGACAGCGAGAGCGAGAGCGAGAGAGAGAGAGAGAGAGAGAGAGAGAGAGAGAGAAAGATGTTTCGAACCCAGAATCACCGCATTTATTCAACACTGTGCCAAATATCAAATTCCAACCACAGCATTCTTTCAAATAGAAGATTTTTTTTTACACAAAATGGTTCCTCTCTCTCTCTCTCTCTCTCTCACACACACACACACACACACACACACACACACACACACACACACACACACACACACACACGACGAAACCTTTCCCTCCGCTAAAAGTCAAGAGTGGGTGAGGATTGTGACCAGTATCTTCTATGAAATCTGTACAACATTGCTTCCTGAAGCAAAACAGATGGAAGGAATGTTTTTCCTGTTTTTGTTTTTGTTTTTGTTTTTTGCTTGTTTGTTTCTTTTCGTGTAGTCTAGACGGTCTGAAAGTGTTTGGGAACCTGGTTGATTCAGGGGTAGAGAACACTGGATTCTCAGTCAGGCGATGTAAGCAAGCTCAAATCCTGCTCGCACCCAACATCAAACCAACGATTTTCCAAAGTGTGTGGTCGCATTTTGGTTCCGTTCATGCTCCTTTAACGTCTAGCCGACCGCCAGCGGCCATGCAGGGCTGGTGTATGTGTGTGTGTGGTCACTTGACAAAGGGGAAAATTGGAAACAACAACAAAAACAATAAAAAAACAAACAAACAAAAAAAAAACACACACACACCAGCAACAACCACCACTACCACCAGCAACAACCACCACTACCACAAACACCACCACCATCACCACCGCCACTAAAGAAACAAGCGAACAAAAAAATATCGAAGTTGATAAGCTTAGAATAACATGCGTGGACAATCTTTCCGGGGCCGGAATAGCTCAGTGGTAGAGCGCCGGACTCCTAGGGCTGCGGGTTCGAATCTCCGCCGGGTCGTTTCGGTACAGGGGGATTTTTCCTTCGGAGTTAACATTGGTTCTGACTGCATTTCCCATACAGTCCTTCGAATGAGACTATAAACCGAGGTTCCGTGTGTGAACGCACGCATAACATCTTGCACACACATAAAATCCCATCACCAACTTTCGGAAGAGAAGGCCAGTTTGGCCGTTGGTATGGATGACACGTTACACATAGCATGCACCTTCCCCGAAGTTGGAGTATGGCTGCCTTCATGGCGGGATACTAAAAAAAGGTCATACACACAAAACTCCACTCCCTTTGTTGGGCAGATGGGTTTAATACTTGCTTGTCTATACAGGGAGTGTCCGCAGGAGTATCAGCCAGCGTACGCAGAAAAAGAAGACAATCTTTCGTTCTCTAATCTTTCTCCTGTCGCCAGCTTTTGTCTTATCTACAATGTGCTGTCGGTCTACTCATGCATGACCTGGCGACAGTTTCATCAATGAAACAAAGAAACAGTGGAGGAACCGACAGTTCAGCCGTGGACCCGAGGATGATGACAGTAGGAACAGCTTGTGAGTAATAGCCGTTGAAGGGGCATAGAAGTTTAGACAGACAAAATAAATTAACTGGTTAATTGATAATAATAATAATACCAACAATAAACAAAACCACCAATGATTACAGTAAGAACAGTGATGATAATAATAATGATGGTGATAATACAAATAATGATGATAATAATCATTACAATAATAATAACGATGATAATAACAACAACAACAACAACAACAACATAATAATAATATAATATAATAATAATTATGATAATGATAATAATATTCAGTGGTGGAAACCAATGGAAAATAACAATTCTTT
This sequence comes from Conus canariensis, assembly GCA_033310375.1. Lineage (NCBI taxonomy): Eukaryota > Metazoa > Mollusca > Gastropoda > Neogastropoda > Conidae > Conus > Conus canariensis. The sequence continues at coordinate 38,240,696 of CM065740.1, forward strand.
CGTCATAATGAAAATGACAATGTGATAATAATAATCATAATAATAATAATCATAATAACAACAACCACAACCACAATACTACTACTACCGCTACCACCACCACCACCACCACCACTACTACTACTACTACTACTACTGCTACTACTTACTGCTACTACTACTACTTCTATTTCTAGCGCTACTACTACTTTAGTAGTAAAGTTGAGGAAGGAAATTCAAAAGAAAACGGGAGGCCTGTTTATTTACTAACAGAAATCCTCGTCATGACAGTACACTGGTTCCATTCCATTC
>CM065740.1:38255986-38260986 GCA_033310375.1 Conus canariensis
TCCCATCATCCAACTAACCAGACCCCCCCCCCCCCCACCCCCCAACATCGCACACAATACCACCACACCTTATCATCAACAACCACCACTACAACTACTAATACTTACTAACTACTACAACCTGTAACCACAACATTTTCTCCTCCAGGTAAACACACACACACACACACACACACACACACACACACACACACACACACACACACACACAAAAGAAAAAAGGGGGAAAAAAAGAAAAATCGCCCCCCTCTCTCTCTCTCTCTCTCTCTCTCTCTCTCTCTCTCTCTCTCTCTCTCTTTGAGGAGGAGAAGTGCTTAGCCCCGCCGACATAATTCACGACGCAGTCACGCGCGTCGACGGGGACGACATAGACAAGTTCAGTGATGCATGAACTGACAGACGACCGCAAGTCAGCGGAGCGGCAACAAGGCCAATAGCTTGCAGGCATCTGCCGTGGACACAAAGTTGAGCACCTGGGCAATTAGTTACTGGACGCTTGATTGGAGTTTTGAGGGTTTGGGGGTGGGTTGGGTTTGGGATGGGATGGGGGTGGGGTGGGGTGGGAGTGGTGAAGGTTGGGGGGGGGGTTGGCAGAAGTGGGAGGGTGTTTCAAAAAAGGTCCCCTGGGAGAGAAAAGTGTTGGACAAACAAAAATGAATAGAGTAAGAAAAGAAAGAACGAAAGAAAGAAAAGTCACAACAGAAAGAAAGAAAAGAACGAAAGGAAGGAAAGAAGAAAGAAAGAAAGAAAGACAGAAAGAAAGAAAGAAAGAAAGAAAAAGAAAAAGAAAGAAAGAAAGAAAGAAAACTTCTGTCTGGAGTGACAATAGCGATCGAATTTGCTTTTTTTTTTTTTTTTTTTTTTTTTACTTTTTTTTCTTAATAATGAAAATTATTTCTTTTTTTTTCACGGGGGGGGGGGGGGGGGGGGGGGTGGGGGGGGGGACAAGTGTGGAAGCACCGAGTCGCCAGATGAACATTACAAACATGATGAAACACATTTCGACCTATCGGTCTTCAAGAGGCAGGACAATGAAGAAGAAGGTAAGTTAATGTCGCTTATAACCCAGCCGACCGCAAAGGGCCATATCAGGGCTGTCACATGCAACGGGTTTAAAACATGTAGCAGGGAAAAGAGACATTCAAAGGGAAATAAATATGTAGTAGGGAAAAAGAGACATGCAAAGGGAAATAAACATGTAGTAGGAAAAGGACATTCAAAGGAAATAAATATGTAGTAGGAAAAGAGACATGCAAAGGGAAATAAACATGTAGTAGGAAAGAGACATGCAAAGGGAAATAAACATGTAGTAAGGAAGAGACTGCAAAGGGAAATAAACATGTAGTAGGAAGAGACATGCAAAGGGAAATAAACATGTAGTAGGGAAGAGACATGCAAAGGGAAATAAACATGTAGTAGGAAGAGAGACATGCAAAGGGAAATAAACATGTAATAGGGAAAAGAGACATGCAACGGGAAATAAACATGTAGTAGGGAAAAGAGACATGCAAAGGGAAATAAACATGTAGTAGTGAAAGATAAGCGCGGATGAAGTCATCATTCACTCTGCAAATAGCTTAAAGGGATGGGGGTTGGATGGAGGGAGGGGGAGGAGAAGGATTGTTTGTCTCTCGTGTCCAGTGATTTCCCTTTCATTCGTTTTGACTCTACTTCAAGCATAGGCTTAAATCAGTCTTTTCTTTCGACTGGTTATGACTCGATTTGGGTTACTTGTTTCTTTATATTGTTCTCTTTCCTTGGCCTTTTTCTATCCTTCACTAGCCATACTGGGAGCTCGTTGCATTGTGATATTTCCTCCGCGATGTTGGACACACCACAAAAATTGTATTGTAGGTGGTGGTCAGACTTAATACCAAATGAAGACGTCGGGGAGAGGTCCAAACAGCTCCCCGTGTCAACCATCGTCTGCAGACGGCGCCTCCACTGACTGGGTCATGTCTTAAGATTACCCTCTCAAGACCTGCAAACCAAGCCATTAAATGGACCCCAGCAGGCCAGAGAAAAAAGATGACGACCCAGGATGAGCTGGCGACGGACAGTGGAGAGAGACTTCAGACTCGTTGACAGAAGATGGAGTGGACACTACCAAACTGGCTGAGGACCGTGCACAGTGGAGCACCTTGACTGCCTCATGCGTCGCAAGACGCGAGAGCATCTAAGTCTAAGTAAATAGGTGGTCTACGTTAGATACTGTGAGTGGACCACCACGAGAATGAAAGTCTGTAATGCTGAGGTGTAGCCATCTAGTTCATGAAAGTCGACTGTGGCCGGGCATGAAGAAAGGGTTCTGTTACAAACATGGAATTCAGTGATTCCCATTGTTGTCAAGGAAAACCTTTTTTTTTTCATCCCTCCTCCCCCCCCCCCCCCCCCCCCCCCCCCCCCCCCCCCCCCCCCCCCCCCCCCCCCCCCCCCCCCCCCCCCCCCCCCCCCCCCCCCCCCCCCCCCCCCCCCCCCCCATTTTCTCTCAACCTCACCCCCTTTACGCCATTTTCATAGTAACTGACGGTCGTTCACCATATTTATTTTCCCACTTCGTGTTTATTTTCCGTTGTTTGTTTGGTTTTTTCCGCCTGAAGACGACCAAAAGGTCAAGGCTGTTTACATCAATGTTTGTCATTTCATCTGACGGCTCAGAGCTTTGACATTTGTTTTCATGTTTTGACTCTCGCCCGCTGTCATTATATTGCGAAACTTTTCGTCTTTGTTTTCGTTTCTAAAAAGAAATTTGTTTCTTTGTTTATTTTGTTTTGTATCATTCGGCAACACACAATCGGTCAAAACAAGTCTTGCGCATCAAAAGTGATGTGGACAGTTTTCCAATTCTGGCATCGTTGTCTTATCTGGTACAATGTCTGTGTCAACACGACTCATTGTGACGTAAATGCAGGAAGACATATGGATCTCAAGAATTCTGTCTCGCCTTTGTGCGTTAGTTTGTTTCTGCCGTTATTGTAATCTTGTTAGAAAATATTCCAGCGTGTCAGTTTGAAGACTCAGTGTTGGCGGCTTTCTTACCTTGGAAACGTTGACTTGCGTGGTCAGATTCTTATTCGCTGAATGCAAAGCACACCCTCTCCTACCCACCCCCCCCCCCCCCCCTTCCAAGATAAAGCTGCCAAGGTCTGCGGTGTTTCCATTACAGAGAACAGCAGTTGAAAGTAACCATACACCCCAGCAGTTGAAGATAAATGTTACAGAGAACAGCAGTTGAAGATAAATGTTACAGAGAACAGCAGTTGAGATAAATGTTACAGAGAACAGCAGCTGAGATAAGTTTACAGAGAACAGCAGTTGAAGATAAATGCCACAGAGAACAGCAGTTGAAGGTAAATATTACAGAGAACAGCAGTTGAAGATAAATGTTACAGAGAACAGCAGCTGAAGATAAATGTTACAAGAACAGCATTGAAGATAAATGTTACAGAGAACACGGTTGAAGATAAATGTTACAGAGAACAGCAGTTGAAGATAAATATCACAAACAGCAGTTGAAGATAAATTTGACAGAGAACAGCAATTGAAGGTAAATATTACAGAGAACAGCAGTTGAAGATAAAAGTTTCAGAGAACAGCAGTTGAAGATAAAATAATATTACAGAGAACAGCACTTAAAGATAAATATAAAAAGAGAACAGCAGTTAAAGATAAATGTTACAGAGAACAGCAGTTGAAGATAAATGTTACAGAGAGCAGCAGTTGAAGGTAATTATTACAGAAACAGCAGCTGAAGATAAATGTTACAGAGAACAGCAGTTGAAGACAAATATTACAGAGAACAGCAGTGAAGATAAACGTTACAGAGAACAGCAGTTGAAGATAAATTTACAGAGAACAGCAGTTTGAAGATAAATGTTACAGAGAACAGCAGATGAAGATAAATGTTACAGAGAACAGCAGCTGAAGATAAATGTTACAGAGAACAGCAGTTGAAGACAAATATTACAGAGAACAGCAGTTGAAGATAAACGTTACAGAGAACAGCAGTTGAAGATAAATGTTACAGAGAACAGCAGATGAAGATAAATGTTACAGAGAACAGCAGATGAAGATAAATGTTACAGAGAACAGCAGTTGAAGATGAATGTTACAGAGAACAGCAGTTGAAGATGAATGTTACAGAGAACAGCAGTTGAAGATAAATATTACAAACAGCAGTTGAAGATAAATGTTACAGAGGACAGCAGTTGAAGATAAATATTACATAAAACAGCAGCTAAAGATGAATATTTCCGAAAACAGCAGATAAAGATAAATATCCCAGAGAACAGCAGTTGAAGTTAAATACTACGGTTAGCAGCAGTCGATGGTAATAAGCTTATCTATTACATAAAACAGTCTTCTTAGTTTCGTTTTCTATTCCTGTTCTCGGGTAATACGTGTCACGTGGCAAGTCGGCGAAGTTGTACGAGATCTCAGCATGGCCAAAGAATAGATCTGCGGCAATTAACCCTTTTCACCATCCAGTTGCAAAAAAACTACATTTATGGACGGATTCTGAATGCGATCAACTTTGATCTTGGGATGTAAACCAGGGGTGTCTAATTAATCTGAATTTGACTTTCATGCTTCTTTGAGTCCTCACCACACACACAAGCCTTAGGGAAGGAAGGATGGGTTGAATCCGACGATCAACGGATCGTGAGTCATGATCATGGGGTCTATGCTTGAAACGGTTAATGGCTCACGTTTTGAACTAAGTGTTCTAAACGTAGCTGGTTACATGTCAAACAGCTGATCCCACCGATCCCAATGCAGTGAGCTCCTGTTTCTGGACTGACATTTAATTTGCAGTTCGCGACAAAGACCAGGTGAGGAAAGTGACTGAGTTCCTGTCATCTGATGCAGCAATCAGGGTGTTGCCATAATGTGCGTGAAAATAACGGCGGCAGGAGAGAGAGAGAGAGAGAGAGAGAGAGAGAGAGAGAGAGAGAGAGAGAGAGAGGAGAGAGAGGAGAGAGAGCAAGAGAGAGAGAGAG
>CM065740.1:38265986-38268486 GCA_033310375.1 Conus canariensis
CTGTCTGTCTCTCTGTCTTTGTCTCTCTCCCTATCTCCCTGTCTCTGTCTGTCTGTCTGTGTCTGTCTGTCTGTCTGTCTCTCTCTCTCTCCCACACACACACACACACACACACACACACACACACACACACACACACACACACACACACACACACACACACACATTGTTGTCATTCTCAAAAAAACGAACAGCTTCGCTTTTAAAACAATATGGGTCGAGATTCGATTCTGAATGAGACATCCACTGACCTCAGAACGCTGTTAAAGGGGTTAATACTACTGGGGGAGAACAACGAGACATGTTGGTCAGTATAGGTGGAATGTGGAGAGGGTGAAAGAGGTGAGGGACGACAAGGTGGAGGATTGGACAGCTAACAGCCAGTGTGAATGGGGGTGTTGAAGAGGGTGTTAAGGGGAGGGGGGGGAGTTGGGGGAGGGGGGGAGGAGTTGGGGAGGGGGGGGGGGAGCGAAGCAAAATAGTCGTTAAGCTCCCTCAAATCCTCCCCCGTCAAATACTTCAGAATGTTGGTGGTGGTGGTTAAGCTGAGGGAGAAGGAAGTGGACATTTTCTCTCTGTCTTGGTCGGTCTGTCTGTCTGTCTGTCGGTCGGTCGGTCGGTCGGTCTCTCTCTCTCTCTCTCCTCTCTCTCTCTCTCTCTCTCTCTCTCTCTCTCTTGGTTCGGTTTTTCAATTTCCAATCTGAAGGTCATGAATCCACAAAGTCATATTCATAAAGCCCTCTGAGACCCATCTCTTTATTGATTAATTTACAACCTTCTCTCTGTCTTAATCCTCTCATTCGTTCATTTATTATTCAGCTGTGAATGTCGGTCCAAGGCTTAGCAAGATGCGGTATGGTGTGTATATGGACTGAGTGCGCACATAGTGACTTTAGCTCTCTCTCTCTCTCTCTCTCTCTCTCTCTCTCTCTCTACGTCTCTCTCTACCTCTCTCTCTTTATGTGTGTGTGTGTGTGTGGCGTGCGTGGCGGCGCGCGCGCGCGCGCTGTGTGTGTGTGTGTGTGTGTGTATGCCTGAAAATAACGAGATAAACAGCCTCATTTGCCCCCCCCCCCCCCCCCACCCCCTGTCGCTGTGAAATCATTACCAGGATCATTCGGACGCATCCAAAGTTCTCATGCCAATAATAAGTGATTTCCCTGATTTTCCGAAGGAAAGCAAAAATACCCCTTTAAGAACACAACCGTAGCAGGGAAATCGGGAGAAAAAAAAACAACAGAAATTTACCTCTTAGAACACAGAGGAAAATAAAATATTATCCATGTTTTAACGTGGGAAGCTGCTACCAGCCTTCAATTGGGGAGTGCTATAACAGGAAACTATCATCGCTGTATTTTTTTCTCGGTTAAGTTATTCTTGACGAAAAATGATGATGGGGAAATCAGAAACTATTGTTTTCCCAACAGGATTAGCTATCCTTTAAGAAAAGAAGGATAAAAGATAAATAAATTATATAGATCAGTTATCCTTCAAAACAACAACAACAACAACAAAGAACAGTGATAAGAAGAGAAATCAGCTTTTTTTCAGAGGAGATCAATTATTAGACTTCAAGTAAACAGGAATGGAAGGATGATCAATTAGTATCCCTGTTTCACCGAAGAAAAGAAAAGGCTATCATCCTTAAAAACGGAACAAAAGAGAACTACAGGCTTAAAAGTTGGTTTGCTACCATAGCTCATACTACGTTACGCTCGTCTTCCCATGCAATCACCCATTCTCCGTTGAGGATATACTGATGATATGGAAATCCAGTTGTATCTAGCTCGTTTTCCTGAGCAAAACAGCTATAATCTTTATGAAAACAGTCATATAAAAAGTAATTTCCAGGGAAAGCAATCCGGTTGTATCTGGTTTTCCCGAGCGAAACAGCTATAATCGTCATGAAAACAGTCATAAAAAGTGACTTGCACGGATAAAGCGATTCCTATTCTTACTGTTCTTGTAAAACAGTAAATGCTTTTTTCGTGAAACCAGGGTAAAGAGTTATCAGAGGTTCATGACACTTAATATGCTCTCATACAGTCAAGAAGGCGGAAAGGTCACTTTGGTACTAGTATTTGCTATCCACAGTTTTGACTAAAACACAGACGCCCACAACATGGAATCTCTGGAAGCAGGGGATGGTTAGTAGTTCCACTGGAGGGTGCTCTACGGTCTTGCTGACGTTGATGTCCGAACCAGACAAGTCTTATCACCTTATACATGGTGCCGCCACGGCTTTTGCCTGCCTAGCTGCCCGGGGTTCGCTTCTCGGCTGGGGATAGTGGAGAGAAGATTGATGGATGTGCTAAGAGGGATGAAGAGTCTTCTTTTTCTGTTTTTTTTTTTTAACTCTCTTTTTTTTAGTCTTTTTATTTTCATCTTTTTTTTTTGGGAAGGCGGGTGGGGGAGGGGGGGGGAGGAGGGGGTGACAGAAACTATGCTTTCAACATACACACATCGACGCAGAGCTCAGATCCTCATTCGTCTTTTTTCT
>CM065740.1:38280986-38283486 GCA_033310375.1 Conus canariensis
GTTTATCTGGAATCAGCGTTCGTGATCCCTTCAGTTCTGACTTCTCACCTTCCTCACATGTCTGTATTTCAAGTAGAAAAAAAAAGCTGTGCACAGACAGAGCCAAGAACGATATGATCTCTTTCCTACCTGTCAGATCCTTTTTCTATGCAAGTGCGTATAGAGTGAGATAATCCCTTCACCTCGTGTCAGGTGAGAGAGAGAGAGGGGGGGGGGGAGAGGCAGATATACAGAGTCAGAGAGAGAGAGAGAGAGAGCGAGGGAGGGAGGGAGAGAGAGAGAGAGAGAGAGAATCAGAGAGAGAGAGGACAGACAGACAGACAGACAGACAGACAATCAGACAGACAGACAGAGAGAGGGAAAGAGACCGGGAGTGAGGGAGAGAGAGACGGGGACCCTGGGAAAGAGGAACAGACAAAAACAAAGATACAGACACAAAAATATAGGCAGTGGGAGGATGAGAGAGAGGGAGAGACAGAGAGAGAGAGAGAGAGAGAGAGAGAGACAGAGACAGAGATAGAGACAGAGATAGAGAAAGACAGAGAGAGAGAGAGAGAGAGAGAGAGAGAGAGAGAGAGAGAGAGAGAGAGAGTCAGAGAGAGATTACAAAACCAAACAAACAAATAGGCAAAGAAACAAAGTGGGGCACGCAGAGGAACCCTGTGAAACTCCCCTACGAAGATCGTCGAACTTCTGACCTCTGATCTTCAGCCTTAATAGACTGTGCTCAGCCTGACAGATAAGAGTCAAAGCCATGCCAGGAACCGTTCGTTCCCAGCAGACGTTTAAACCACCGTCTGACTGTAAGACCCGCGGATAACACCTCGACAGCGTCAAAAGCCGCTGACAAATCTAACAGGTACCGCCATCCAGACAATGGCCCAGGGGAACGGTTCAGCTGGCTGTGTTCTCGATTCGGCCGATTGTGTTTCCCCCCTGTCCTTCCACCCATGCGTCATAGGCATGAGGGTTCAACAATCGAACTGTCTAATTCCTGCTTTGGTATACCTCATTCTTTCTTTTACATACCTCTCGCAAGAAGTTTACAGATTTCGAGAAATCGCACAGAGGACCAATCTGTATGAAGTCGAGAAGAAGACCAAACTCGAAGTTTAAACAACTCTCTCGTCAGATTCAGCTCCCTTCTGTTTAAAAATTCATTTACTCTTCGATGCAAACGAGATAAATGTTGCCTTGAAGGGGTATAGCCAGAAAATAAATATTTTCTAAATAATTTACCATTGATTTGTTATCCATAAGCCTTGAATGGTAACGTCAGCTGAATGATAAGTAGAACACTCGGTGTTCTTCTCTATTTTGTACTAATGTCTATTAGGCTAATTTCCTTAAAGGATATCGGGAGACGGATACGTTATTATGGTATGGGGTTTCCGCTGTAGTAAAGCAAGGAAAGGGATGCATAGGTGACGAGATGGAGAGGGAGAAGATTGGAGGTATGCGCGTGAGATGGGGAGTGCGGGGTGTGTGTGTGGGGGGGGGGGGGAGGGGGGGGATGGGGAGGGAAGGGAGGGGACTGATGGGGTCTGTCAGTATCAGGGCACTGACTGAAATTTTCTGTGCACCCACGTTCGGTCTCCTCATGGTCGGTGCGTTGATACCCTCACCATCGCCATGCATGCACAATAAGCGCGCGCGCGCGCGTACATACACACACACACACACACACACACACACACACACACACACACACACACACATACACACACACACACACACACCACACACACACACACACAACACAACGCACCACACACACACACACACACACACACACACACACACACACCACACACACACACACACACGCCACACGCACGCGCACACGCCCACGCGCACGCACGTAAGCGCGCGTGCACACAAACGCACGCACGCACACGCACGCACACGCACACACACACACACACACACACACACACACAACACATACATACATACATACATACACACGCACGCACGCAAATTCGGCTCATTCTTTTCTGCTTTTGTTTGTTTTGTGTAATTACACAGCCTGGCATAGATAACAACTGCCTGGCTTAAAAGCAAACAATCACACAAACACATGCTTACCCCCAACAGGAATGACATGCGACTAATGACACAAAAGTCAGCAGAAATATTGATGACATGCCTGTCACAACAGCTGTTGAAGCACGTGATGCGCGTGCGTCACCTGCGTTTTCGCCCACGTGGGGCGGAGCCTTTTCATAAAACAACATTGGTTTTCATTCTCCAAATTCGCAGTGTTACTGCTCAGTCGAAAAAGGGATTAGAAAATAGAAGACACAAAGGTATTCTCTTCCCGTTCAACTGCCAAGTAAACCTCTTTGAAAATGAGTTAAAACAGGCCACTGAAGTTTTCGTTTTTTTTTTCCCCGCTTCTGAAGTTGGCGAGTCTCTGTCCCCTAGAAGTATTATTGGCTGTTTTTTTTTAGCAGTTGTTTTGCTTGACTCATCCTCACGAGTCTCTCCTCAGATGCTA
>CM065740.1:38305986-38310986 GCA_033310375.1 Conus canariensis
CTTTGAATATCAAATACTGAAATTTGAGACAGCAATGTTTGTTTGTAAAGAAAAGTAACCGGAATTGGACACAGAAAAGTACGTTGGGAGGAAAAAAGATGAGTGAAAAGCGCGATGCAAGCACACACACACACACACACACACACACACACACACACACACACACACACACACACACACACACACATACACACTCTCACAGACACACACACACACAGACCCATACACACACACACACACACACACACACACACACACACACACACACACACACACACACACACACACCACACAGAGCGCGCGCGCGCGCTCGCATTCCCCACACATGCGAACACACTCACTCAAACTCAAAGCGTCTTTGCAAAGACGCGGCGCCAGGGTTTGGCTGTCATATGACTGTACTGTCTATTTCTGTCTTTGACAGGATTCAAGTAGGCAAGATGGATTTGATAGGGTACTAACGGTCTAGGATCCCAAAATAGGACGCGAACACTGCACGCTCAAGTCATTCCCAATGGGAAAAAAAGTTTAAACCTGATGTTGACTGTACAGTCAATAACACACACACACACACACACACACACACACCACACACACACATCACACACACCACACACACACAATACATACATACACACACACACAACCACACACACACACACACACACACACGCACGCATACATTCACACATACGCACACATACACATACACACATACACCCACACATGCACACACTCTCTCACTCAACACACACACACACACACACACACACACACACACACACACACACACCACACACATTTATATATCTATATCTATCTATCTATCTCTCTCTCTCTACCTATCTATCTATATATATATATAGATATATGTACACACACACACACACACACACACACACGCCGCGCGCGCGCGCGCGCGCGCGCGCGTTATAGAAGGATGCTCCTTAAGTGTATGAAAAGAGTGGCGATGTTTTGTTCCATTGGCATTGGGCTTTTTTTTTTTTCAGTCAAACCAATCCACAGAAACAAGAACATCGCTCTGAGATCCAAGCTAAAGCTTTAGCAGGCATCTATATTCTCCATCTGTCTGTATGTAGGCCAAATACAGAATGCACAGGAAGATCCAAACCGTGGACGATTCATGCCTCAGAAGACGACTAAGCATCTTCTGTACCGAGCATCTCGCAGACGACAATGTCCACACAACGACAAAGTCACAAAGTCCACAGAATACTACTCGACAACTGTATGAAACATGTCGAAAACGACAAAGTCTTCAGAACGACAAAGTCCACAGAATGCTACTCGACATGTTCTGAATTGACCATGTCGCAAACGACAAAGTCCACAGAACGACAAAGTCCACAGAACGACAAAGTCCACAGAACGACAAAGTCCAACGACAAAATCCACAGAACGACAGAGTCCACAGAACGACAAAGTCCACAAAACGACAAAGACCAACGACAAAGTCCACAGAACGACAAAGTCCAACGACAAAGTCCACAGAACGACAAAGTCCACAGAACGACAAAGTCCACAGAACGACAAAGTCCACAGAATGTCAGAGTCCACAGAACGACAAAGTCCACAGAACGACAACAAAGTCCACAAAACGTCAAAGTCCACAGAACGACAACAAAGTCCACGAACGTCAGAGTCCACATAACATCAAGTCCATAGAACGTCAGAGCCTACAGAACGTCAGAGTCCACATAACGACAAAGTCCACAGAACGACAATGTCCACAGACCGACAAAGTCCACAGACCGACAAAGTCCACAGAACGACAAAGTCCACAGACCGACAAAGTCCACAGACCGACAAAGTCCACAGAACGACAAAGTCCACAGAACGACAAAGTCCACAGAACGTCAGAGTCCACAGACCGACAAAGTCCACAAAACGACAAAGTCCACAGAACGACACAGTCCACAGAACGACAAAGTCCACAGAACGACAAAGTCCACAGAACGTCAGAGTCCACAGACCGACAGAGTCCACAGAACGACAAAGTCCACAAAACGACACAGTCCACAGAGCAATCAGGCAGTTCGTTGGCCGCAACGAAAACCTGTTGATCAAGCGAGGAAACGAAAGCTGAGGCGGTTTGCACTGCGCCTTATTTCACACAGACCCTCCATGACTCTCCTACAAGGACCAGCCCAGGAAAAGGTAAGACGAGTCAGATCCAACAAAAATTAGTTTAAAATTCTGCGGCTCTTCATGGGCAGATCTGGTGGTGGTGAACTCATTTTCGTTAACTGTCCTTATACTGTGACAAGTTCTTGTCAAACTCTTCAGTGTAGACAAAAAGTTCGTGGCCGTTTTTTCGTTCGATGGATGAGTGGTAGTGGTGTCTGCCAAAGGGAAACGCTGGCTCACCCTGGCTCTGCAACTAAACAGTTAATATCGTCAGCAGACAGCCACAGTCTGTGCTGTCGTGCATATAAGAAATAAGAAAAATATATTCAAAACAGGAACCATCTTACACCGCTAAAGGTACTCAGCGACAGTGCAGTGTCTCCTCCGATAGGTTGCCTCACGGCGACAGGATACTGATTGCTGCTTATGGACTGTAGATGCTGAGGCTTCGGCAGGATGAAGACTGTGTGGTTATGTAGTGAGAACGTGAAGTGATTAGCGTGAGGGTAGCACTTTTAATGGAGGAAATGAAAGATGAGAAGAAAAAAAAAGAAGGAATTAAAAAAAAAATGATGAGAATCCGTTCAGTCGTCTGCGAGTTATCAACGCCCAGAAACGAACAGACTGAGAAGACCACGTTAAACGATACAATACCCTGCTCTGCATCGAATGTCCTTCGCGCAGGATACACCTGAGTCTGTGGGAAAGGGACACACTTCTCACGATGGACACGATCTGTCAGACCCAAAATAGTTTTGGTCAGAGCCCGCCAGTGCCCGGACAGAATGGAACCACTGGCTGTTCAGACGATGGGAGGGGGGGGGGGATGGTGGGGAGAAGGGAGGGGACCAGAGTGAAGGGGTGAACGGGGAAGGGAGGGGGAGGGGAAGAGGTGCGGTTTTGAACTGTGGGAAAAGACGTGCATGGCTTCATCTTTCTCTCTATTTCTTTCTTTTTCTTTTTTGTTTTGTTTTCTGTGTGTCTATCTATGTCTCTTCCTACCTCCCAACGCCTATCCCTCCCTCCCTCCCTCCCTGTGTGTGTGTGTATGTGTGTGTGCGTGTGCGTGCGTGCGTGCGTGCGTGCGTGCGTGCGTGCGTGTGGTGTGTGTGTGTGTGTGTGTGTGTGTGTGTGTGTGTGTGTGTGTGTGTGTGTGCCGTCTGCCTGGCTGTTTGACTATTTGTCTGTCTGTCCGTCTGTCTGTCTCTCATGCCACTTGTGAATTTTTTTTTCTCCCTCTCTCTGTCTCCACTTCTTTACTTATAATCTCTCTCTCTCTCTCTCTCTCTCTCTCTCTCCTCTCTCTCTCTCTCTCTCTCTCTCTCTCTCTAACTTAAAATTCTATCTCTCAACTTAAACTCTCTCTCTCTCTCTCTCTCTCTCTCTCTCTCTCTCTCTCTCTCTCCTCTCTCTCTCTCTTCTCCTCTCTCTTCTCTCTCTCTCCTTTGACGATTATAAGCGTTCATAGCAGGTCTACATTTCTATCCGTCAAATATAATCCTGTCTTCAGTTGCTGACTCGCACTGCAGTGAGTCTTCTCCATAACCACTTCACAAAATCCTAACCAATGGGTCTATAAAGGAAGCAGCTTTTCTTGGAGAATAAACCAAGTACAAAGAAAGGGGGAAAAACCTTCCAGGTAAACATAAAGAGTCTTTACTGCGATGCAAATTTTGCATAAACAAAACAAAATCTTGATTTTTTGAGAGAACGATTTCACGGTCAGAATCTAGCACAGACAAAGTAATAAAAAAATGTTCCAGACAGCCAAGTATTTAAACATGAGTCATATGATTCATGGCATTGTATTAGAAGTCTTCGTTCCATATACCGAAAATAATCTATTGGGCATTTAATTCATATCAGCGTTTTAAAAGAAAAAAAAAAAAAGCAAAAATCATCTAATTATGTTAAAAAACATACAAACAAACAAACAAACGAGAAATATTGATATGAGTAACTGCACCTGTCACCTCGCAATGTTCAGACAGGCCCGTCATGAAATGCTTACAGCTTTCAGCTGCGGGCTCACGATTCTAAGCACCAAACACGCATAGACTCGGATTGTTTACGGCCTGAAAACCTGCTCTGTCCACCTACCGATAAACGGGTACCTGTTTCCTTTCAAGGAAGACTCAAACGGTGGAAGGAGAGATGGAAGGGCTCCGTCTTCCATGGTTTTGTGCCCTAGACAAGACAAATCTCTGACAGTGTCACTGTCCCTGCGGCAACGAGGCTACGAGACCTTTGACCTTTAACCTTTGTGTGTCTCTCAGAAAGCCGAAGCACTTGTTGAACATGGCAGATGTAGCCCCCATACAGACTTACAGTAAGCTTCTGGGATTTAGATGGTAAGCCAACGGTCGGGGATCTTGTCTTCCCAGCAGTCAGCGCGGCGTGTCACGTGGGTGGTCATGACATGCGTACAAAACCGGAAATCCCCTCTCCCCTCACAATGAGGACAAGACGGTCACAACTACAGTGGGAATACTCATGGTATAGTTGTCTCATACTTCATTATAATACGATCTCCTTGGGAACACAAGTGCCAGTCCAGTTGTTTGGCGTTCATAAGGAAGCTGATGTTGGAAAAAAAATTGAAGTACAGAGCTTGAACACCGATTAAATTCCTTCAATTCACAAAGCTTCGTTTTGTAAAATGAACGGGTTAAAAAAGAAAAGAAAAGAGAGACTGTTCAGTGACTTTCAAATCACCGATGTTGGAGCAATCACTTAATAAAAAAAAGAAAAAAGAAAAACAGAACGGAACCCGTGCGCGCGCGCGCACACACACACACACACACACACACACACACAACACACACACACACACACACACACACACCAGTATG
>CM065740.1:38315986-38323486 GCA_033310375.1 Conus canariensis
CACGCACGCACGCACGCACGCACGCACGCCACCACACACACACACACACACACACACACACACACACACACACTCACACGCAATGAACAAGGACCACCATTCTCAAAAAAAAAAAAAGGAAAAAAATCTGACCAACTCCTCCACGCACGCCATCGAATCGACACGTCAATCACCTCAGCTGACATAGCGAATGAGGCAGCATGTGTGTTGTGTGTGTGTGTGTGTGTGGTGTGTGTTGTGTGTGCGTGTGTGTGTGTGTGTGTGTGTGACACAGGCTGAGCTGTGCTGGTGAACGGACAATGTAAAGTGGCCTTTAATCAGCTGGAGAGCGATAAGGGGCGACGTGTGAAGGCCCCTTTAATAGAGGGAGGTGGACACTTTGTCAAGACCGATCAATGGTGTAGTAGGCGGAGGCAGGGGGAGTATGAGTATTTCTTAACAGTTCTCAGACGGTTGGCGGAGGGGGACTTGATTTAGGGATGGGAGGTGGGGGTGGGGTGGGGTTGGCTACCTCGTCCAGCTGTTTTGGTTTCTTGGGGGTGGTAGGTGGGGGTGGGGGTAGGTGGGGTGTACCTCAACACGATTTATCAATCGGTAGAAGTCTCTGAAGAGAACCTTGATGGTTTTCGTGTTTCTATTATTGTTGCACTCCTGGCGTTAGGGGTTTGATGTTTATAGTACAGTATACAGGAGAAGTGCATTGCAAGAGGAAAAAATAATAGTGAATTGTGTTTAATAAGGCCAAAAAGAAGAAGAAGAAGAAGAAAAGAAGAAGAGAGAGAGAGAGAGAGAGAGAGAGAGAGGAGAGAGAGAGAGAGAGAGAGAGAGACAGACAGAAGAAGAGAATAGAAGAGGAGAGAGAGAGAGAGAGAGAGAGAGAGAGAGAGAGTGAAGAAGAAGAAGAAGAAGAAGAAGAAGAAGAAGAAGAAGAAGGGGCACATAGAGACAAAGGAAGAAGAAGAAGAAAGAAAAAAGAAAAAAGAAAGAAAGAAAGAAAGAAAGAAAAATTGCGTCCCTTTCCGGCTGAAATTCATATTTGCCTCTCTTCGGGTTTTTTTTTTTCCTTTCTTCCTCCCTTTTTTTTTTTTTGTTTTTGTTTCCTATGTTTCTTTTCTTAGTTCTTTTCGGAAAGAAATCGGTCGATGGAACTCGGCTCAGCAAAATTATCGGAGTCGAAGTTTCCTAACAAAGCAGCGGGTTAAGCGTCCTTCCTTCCTTCCTTCCTCCCCCCCTTTTCCTTCCTTCCTTCCTTCCTTCCATTGTTTTCTTTTTTCCTTGTTTTCCTTTTTTTCATATCCTTTTAGAAGAACCAAATTTGCCGCAGCTACCCACTCAAACAAAATTACTGGAGCCACATTTCTGAACGAAGTATCAGGATGACCGTCGAAAATTTCAAATAAGTGAGGGACATTGTATTTGCTGGAGAGTCCTTTGGGTATAGAATCACTTGTTATCTCATTGTTTTAAACTTATTTTCCACTATGTGTTTTTATCGAATTCCCCTTCCTTAGGATATGCACACAGTACGCCTATTATTTTTTTCCAACTGTGTGAATGTCCTCTCTCGCTCTCTCGCAAGCGTACATATTCATTTTCATATCTTCAAATAGTTGCTCTCTCATGAGCAAACACAACACAAAACCACACACACACACACACACACACACACACACACCACACACACATCGATCATCGTGAAGTTGTGTGTGTCTGGTTTTGTATTTTTTAAAATATAACGCCCAGAGACATGTGCGAAAACTGTACAAAGGGCGTTTTATTCATGCTGATATAAGTGTATACGTGCCCCTCAGAATCTGTTATAATTAGGGAGTAAAAGACCTCCCGTATTACACATAGAGCACTTGAAGATAACGGAGCAGGTGATCGGATCTGAACTAGGCTTCCCTCAAATCGCTCAATAGTGTCTTGTATATACTTTCGTCAAGTTTTACTTGTTTTGAAGTTGTTTTGTCAAGTTTCTTTTTCTTTTTTTAAATTTTTTTGTTGTTGTTGTCGCTGTTGTTGAAAATAGGGTTGAATGAGACAGAAATCGGCACGCGCAAAGACATGCATAAAACAAACACACACGCACGCGCACCCCACACACACACACACACACACAACACACACATATTCGCGCGCGCGCGCGCGCGCGCGCACACCACACATACCCCAAAACACACACACACACACACACACACACACACACGCACACGCACAACACACATATTCGCACGCACTCTCTCTTCTCCCTCCCTCCCTCCCTCCTCTCTCTCTCTCTCCTCTCTCTCTCCCCTCTCTCTCTCGTTCGTCCTCCACTTCCACTGATGTTTACTGCCTTCTTTATAATTATTTCTCCGCCTCTTTACTTTCTGTCTTTCTTTTCTTTCTTTCTGTTAATGCTATTTACCTTTTAACTCTTTCACCCCGTTTCCGTCCACCGCTCTGCCTTCCTTTCCTTTAACCCTTTTTCAACTCTCCGACCTTCCTAACCTCACCTCACCTCAACTTTTTTTTTTTTTTTTTTTGCTTTTTTTTTATCTCTCAGGGGGTATGTCATGTTGTTTCAATGGACAGGTGTTCTCTTTAATATGAGTCATGAGGCTGACAAAACAGACATTATCTGACCCCCCCCCCCCCCCATTTTTTTCCTACCCCCCACCCCCAAATTTCCGCCCCCCACCACAATGCCTGACCCTGTACCGGTGGATGCAATACAGGCTTGTCGCTGGCGCACCTCTTTAAAACGGGTATGTCATTTTGGTGGTGGTTAGAACCGGTCAAATTTGACACCCTCTCACCACTCTTCCCCGCTTGTACACGCATGTCACAGATGATGAAGACAAGCTGTCTAACTCTTTTTTCTTTCTCGTTCATATCGTCGTGTGTGTGTGTGTGGTGTGGTTGTGTGGTGTGTGTGTGTGTGTGGTGTGGCGCGCGTGTGTGCGTGCGTGCGTGTTTGTGTGTGTGTGTGTATGTGTGTGTGTGTGTGTTTGTGTGTGTGTGTGTGGTGTGTGTGTGTGATTGTGTCTGTGTAGTCTGATGTCTGTGGGGTGTGTGTGTGGTGTGTGTGTGTGTGTGTGTGTGTGTGTTTGATGACTTGGAAAGGTCGGACAGGGGATCGGACAAGGGAAGGGGAAGGAAGGGTAATAGAAGATGGGTTCTAAAAAAGAGAGAAAAAAAACCACCTAAAGAACCATACAGAAGGGCACAAAATGACCGAACCAACTACCAACCAACCAATCAACTAACACGATTTTCCAACCAGCTCAACCAAGAAGACCAAGCGTGGAATTCCTAACACCCCAGCAATACCAATTTCTCCCGTCACAGAGCAAAGGGTGAGTGGTGTACATCTGTACCTCTAACGGCAATGGAAACAAAACAAAGGCGGCAAGTCAAAAGTAATGAGGCGAAACAAAGCTGACTACAACAGTGGAACAAGCTGATACAACCTGATCGCCTTGATGTACACCACCACCGAAGAAAAATGCGGGGTTTCTCATTGCACCGGCCTGTACCACGTGACCTGTCGAACATGGCGGGCATTTGGATCGAGTGTCTCCATCATTTGCATGGCGTGCGGTTTGGTTTCGAATAGGGATGCGAAGACTGGGAATGGGGGAAGGAGGGGTAGAAGGTATTAGACATGTATACTGTTTTCGTTACGTTTGGTTGGATTGATGTTGTTTTTTTTTATGTTTGAGTCCACTGATATGAGATGAGCATGTTGGTGTCGAAATGTTTTGAATACCGTTTTAAAAGGGAATGGAAAGATTAAGACGCAACTGTGTATATTAAACTGATTTTTTATGTAATGTCGGTGAAAATATTGTGTTGGCGATTTTGCTAAAGCGTTGTGTTGGGAAGTCGGTGTAAACCTGTTACTAATTTGTTTTTGCAATATGAAGCGGGATGGAAAAATAAACTCTGAGTGTATCATTCTGGGCTGAATTCTGGAAGAACGATTTGGTTTTGTTTTATTGGGAGCGCCAATTTCATTGAATTTCGAGACTGCCATCTTTGGTTGGATTTGAAATACCAATTTTGCTTGAATATTGAGCGTAGTATTTTTGATTGAATAGTCCTCACTTCTGATTGACCTGAGAGTAGCCTACCATTTTTGACTGGTGAATAGTCTCACTTCTGATTGACCTGAGAGACGCCTACCACTTTGACTGGCCCCTGAGTGTACCCCGTTTAATGGATCTCCAAGACCACAGATTGTACTGGAAATCTGACGAACCCCTGGGAGTATTAACTTTGATTGACATCTCAAAGTACCGTTTTTGATTGAATGACACCGAATAGGCTATGCTGGCCACTGAAGGAAAACCGCTCTCCTCATCTCCTCTCTCCCTCTCTCTCTCTCTCTCCTCTGAGCGCGCGCGCGGCGCGCACACACAACACAACACAACACACACAAACACACACACACACCCACACAACACACACACATCTGTATTATATGAATGTGCAATAAAAGAAGCTACTAACAAAACAAACAATCCAAAATGGAATGTACGCATGTGTTCGAGCGATGGGGTGTTTCATGCGATTTAAAAAAAATTGTTTTAATTTTTTTTTTTAATTATTAGTCGTAGGTATTCGGCCTTGGCGCTTATGAACCCTTTCAGTTCAATTCAGTGGTTTTATTGGTCGTTGGCTTTTACAGTGGGCGAAATTGGACACGAAGACTAACGCCATAAATCCACGTATTCAATTCCACTTAATCATGGACTCGCACAGTCCAACACATTACTCCTCGCTTCCAACCACCCACCCTTACCCTCACCTCACCCCACCCTCAACTCGACCTCTTTAACTATGACCCTGTACTGACTAGTTTAGAAGAGAAACACAGTGGAACCTGTCAAAGAAGGCGTTCAGAAATTCCAAGAAGTTAAAGTCTACGAGGACTTCGTTAATTAGTAAGTGCAGTTAGAGAAGAAAAAGACGAAAAATGTGATACATTCCAGAGAAAACACAAAAGTCTTTAATAAACAGGAGAACTTTCATTGTCAATGGTTTATTTGGGAGGTTTGCTGCAACAAGACAGAAACGAAACATGAAGCAGTGGGGAACGGCGGGGAGTTGGAGGTACGGGTGGGGATAGGCGTGGGGTAAAAGGAAGAGGGTGGGGGTAGGGGTGGGTTTGAAGTGGAGGTGAATGAACGGCTGACGGTGCCATTCTCGTTGAATTGGGAGGGGGGGGGGGGGGGGAAAGGAAAGGGGGGGAGGGGAGGGGGAAAAAGGGAAGGAATGTTTGAGCAGACTCGCATGAATGAATTAAGTGCAAGACGGGTCAAGAGGGTCACACGCGCGCACGCGTAACACTCAGAGACACAGCCCCTTCCCCACCCCAGTGCACACATAATCTCACAGTGAGAGAGAGAGAGAGAGAGAGAGAGAGAGAGAGAGAGAAAGACAGAGACAGAGACAGAGACAAGAGAGAGACAGAGAGAGACAGAGAGACAGAGAGAGAGAGAGGACAGGGAACAGAGAGAAGGAAGAGAGAGACAGAGACAGAGAGACACAATGACAATGAACAATGACAAAGATTTATTGGCAATAGCTCTTTTCGGCTCTAATGCCAAGGAAGCGCAAATCATAAATCAAAATGCAAAATTACTTTCTGGCGATAACCGAAGATAAATGCAAAAATCAAACAGCTTTGTAAAAACCCCATTATACTGGGTCCATAATCTTCGACCAACCGACCTATGAGTCAACAATTAGTGACAGTTATTATCTTTTTTTCCTTTCAGCACAACAATAACACATAAATAGATACCTTGCAGAGTTACATTTTCATGATAAATAATCGATAACTAACAATCTAATTTTTTCTTCCTAATATTATTGCTTTCGCAATGAACGCAGCAAGTGGATCTAATAAGTCTTTCATTTTCTGATGTCAGTAATTTTTTCTTATGTTATATCTTTGCGCGTTGTATTTAGTAAAGAGACTACTTGTGTTTCGTAATTCATTATATTCACAACAATCGAATAAGAAATGCATCTCATCTTCAAAACCATTCGAACAAACGGGCATACCGAACTCATGATCGAATCTAAAGTAAACCACCTTTTGCATGAATATAAACCTAAGGTTCTTGTTCTAAATCTGACAAGTGAGTCCCTATGCCATTTATTAGTTATTACACCGAGATATTTTTTCAGGATATAAATGAATCTTTGCAGGAATAGTACCCCAGCTGTATTTATCCTTTCCAACCACATTGGAGTGCCAATTTTTGCTTAAAACAAACAATCAGTCGCGCTTGACAAAAGACACAGAAGACAAGAAAAAGACAAGAAGACAGAGAGACAGAGAGAAGGAGAGAGAGAACCCGAGAGACGAAGGAGAGAGAGACAGAAACAGAGAGACAGAGAGAGAGACAGAGAGAGACAGAGACAGAGAGACAGAAGAGACAAAAGGGGAGAACCAAGGGGCCCTCTAAAAGATCGCACACCAACTTAAACCCTAATTTAAAACCACCTTAACATATAACGACAGCAGCAGGGCATACCACCCACCAACTAAAATTAAACAAACTCCAACGAAGCATCCATTTTTCATTGTCTGCTCATCCCCCCCAGGGGGAAGAAACAAACAAAACAAAAACAAAAAACAAAAAAAAATGAAAACAAAATAACAGCAATATTACCCCAACACTACCACCACCACCGCCAACAACAACAACTAAGAAAACAAAGCGATACACCCCCCCTCTCCCCCCCCCCCCCCCCCCCCCCCCCCCCCCCCCCCCCCCCCCCCCCCCCCCCCCCCCCCCCACCCTTTGCCCCCCCCAAATACCCCACCATCATATCCATGAACCGGAAATCGCCACATCTCCCGTATCCCTCTCTTCCCTCTGGCCTTCACCTTTCCGGGGAAAAAGCCCACACAAAAACAAAAGGTCAAGGTCAAGGTCCACGCACAGCGCCACCCCGCGGGGCCATCGCCCGCCTCCCCCCCCCCCTAACCGAGGGGACCATCTGACTCACAACACGTCCCTTGGTAACGAAATATGACTCGGTGATGACGTAGGGAAGTCCCGTGCTTAAACCCCATTCTCTGACTAAACAACCAGGCGCACCCTTCAGGTGTCGTGTGGAATCCACCTCAGTGTTCCTGCTTTCTGAGAGTCTGGAACTCATTGCGTTAAAGCCCGCTCCCTCGCTTTTTGGGTTTCCACCGTCCCGCCCCGTGGAGGGAAAACCACGTTTCCGAAAGAGTCAAGGGAGAGAATAAGTAACCCCAACCGGAAAAAGAAGATGTTCCAAAATCCCAAATAAAGACAAAAAGAAGTGGTTAGGATGTGAGTTTTGCTTTTGTTTGTTTTGGGTTGGTTGGTTGGTTTTTCGGGGGCTGGGGGTTGAAATGTTTATTTACTCATGCCAAGAAATAGGACTCTTTTGTTTCCAAACAAAGAAGAAAAGCGGCTTCAACGGGCCCTTCTTCGAGTTTAGGTGCCCCCCCACCCTGGCCTTGGC
>CM065740.1:38328486-38335986 GCA_033310375.1 Conus canariensis
TGTTGTGTGTGTTGTGGTTTGTGTGTGTGGTGTGTGTGTGTGTGTGTGCGTGGGTGCGTGCGCGCGGCGCGCGCGCGCGCGCGCGCGGTGTGTGTGTGTGTGGTGTGTGCGTGTGTGTGTGTTGTGTGTGTGTGTGTGTGTGTTGGTGGTGTGTGTGTGCGTGTGTATGTGGTGTGTGTGTGTGTGTGTGAGAGAGAGAGAGAGAGAGAGAGAGAGGAGAGAGAGGGGCAAAAGAACATACGTTTCTTGCAATTGATCAAGGTCGCACACCCCCTCGTTATTTACATTTACCCCCCACCCACCCCACCCTGCTCCCCCCCCCCCCCCCCCCCCCCCCCCCAAAAAAAAAAAAAAAAAAAAAAAAAAAAAAAGGCCATTTCATTATATTATTCCCTGGCTCACAGAAGTACATTTTCGCACTCTGACCTACGCCAAATACAAAAAGAAAAAAAAACATTATTTCAGCAGAACTCCTGCCAAGCACGCAAAAGAACAATAAACTTCCCTCCCACTGCTTTTTTTTTTTTTTTCCCCCACTCCTTTCCGTATCAACCAAACTCCTCTACAACACAGAGGTTCTCTGAATGCAGAGAGAGAGACAGAGAAGGGGGGGGGGGGGGGGGCAGAAACAGACAGGAGAGAGAGAGAAAGAAAGAAAGAAAGACAGACAGACAGAGAGACAGACAGAGACAGGACAGACTGATAGGCAGACAGACACAGAGACAATGAGAGGAGAGAGAGAGGAGAGAGAGGAGAGAGAGAGAGAGGAGAAGAGAGAGAGGGCAGAGAGAGAGAAGAGAGGGAGAGAGAGAGAGAAGAGAGAGAGAGAGAGAAAATCAGGCAGAGTGAGACATAGACGTTCAATTCACCACGGGAGACCAAAGCCCAGAAGAGAGAGAGAGAGAGAGAGAGAGAGAGAGAGAGAGAGAGAGAGAGAGAGAGAGAGAGAGGAGAGGAGAGAGAGTTATAACAAAGCACAGGATGTAAAGAAGAGAAAGAGGAGAAGTGAGACACAGAGAGAGAGAGAGGGAGAGAGAGTTATGACCAAGCAGATGCAAAGAGGAGAGACAGAGAGACAGAGAGAGAGAGTGAGAGAGAGAGTTATGACAAAGCAGGATGCAAAGAGAGAGATAGACAGAGAGAGACACAGAGAGAGAGTTATGACAAAGCAGGATGCAGAGAGAGAGAGAGAGAGGAGAGAGAGAGAGACACTGACACTGACACTTTTTTTTTTATTGATTAGGCCATAGACCCATATCAACAGGGATTTACACCAGACAGAGGCATATAAACAAAACACATTATCAATTTTTCAATTGTTCATTTCTAATCTCAAAGGCTTTATAAATATATGTTGCAAGTTTGATTTGTATAGATTTGTTTATTATTTGCAAGAAGAAGTGAAAGTTTAAAGCTTGAAGGTTATTAAAGTACTTTTTTGCGATGTACGATTCTCTAATTTCCTGATATCTTGGACAAGAGAGGATGAAGTGTACCTCTGTTTCAGCGTGGAATCGACAAAATGGACAGTCGAATCTTCTTTCACAAGCGTTCTCTCCAAAACGTAATCTGTGGATCTTCAAAGGCGAAACTCCTAACCTAAAGCGAATGAAAAGTGTTCTAACCCTGAGATGTTTCAAGTGATTCAGATACGGCGCTAGAGATAAGGAAGATTTAAATGTGCTATAGAAAGAACATCGTTCACTTGAATTAATGTTTCTTGACCATTCTTGACTATATGATCTAACAAGTCTGTCCTTAAACTCGGCTAAAAATTTTTTCTCATCGCCCACTCCTTGATTTTCCCAAACTTCTTCAAAGCCATACTGATACAATGTGTAACAAACAGATGACGCCCATGTTTTTCTGTTTTGTTCATGAAGATATAAAAGCATTTTGTAAGTTTTGAATGGCAACCGGTGGGGAGACATTTTTATTACACGTAACCAGTATCTAATATACTTTACGAATATGTTAATGTATAATGGGTAACGACCTGTCTCACCGTAGACCATGAGATTTGGTGTTTTAAATGGAAATATTCAAAAATCTTTTTAATGCAAACAAGTGAACTCTCTCAATGGCTGTTAGATCATATCCAATACCCCACACCTCTGCACCATAGCTGAGCATGGGGTGGATTTGCGTATCAAAAAGCTTAAAGAATATTGAAGGAGATCTTTCTCCTAGCGACCAGAGTAGTCGGAAAATACATATAACTCCCTTTTTCGCACGGTTAGCAATATCATTCAAAGCATGCGAAAACGACAAGCGAGAAGAAAGATAGATACCAAGGTACTTATACATGTTAACCAATTCCATTCGATTATCACCATAATACCACCGCTCTCGTGCAGCAACATGTCCTCCATTTCTGAATATGATTATGTTTGATTTGTCGAGGTTAACTTCCAGGTCTAGCTTCATAGCAACCTCATGCAAAATATTTAACTGGTTTTGTAGACCACAAACAGAATCAGATGCCAATACGACATCATCTGCAAACATAAGAATAAAGATTTCCGCAAGGTCTGGTATAAGCTGGATGCCGTGTCTGCCAAATTTTGTGATTTCCTCTGCAAGTTCGTTTATAAGAAGAGAAAACAAAAACAGGACTACAAATTTCTCCTTGTTTCAGACCCCTGGGGCATAGAAATGAGTCTGTCAGCTCACTACCACAACGAACTTTAGCTTTCACTACCCTGTACATGCTTTGTATGGCTCTGTACATTTTGCCATTTATACCATGTTTCTTTAATATGGTCCAGAGCTTAAGTCTACTCACCGAATCGAATGCTTTTCTGAAGTCAATAAAGGCTATATACAACTTTTTATGGTACAACAACTGTTTCTGGACCATGCCAAAAAGAGTGAATAAATGATCGATAGTGCTATGTTGTTTTCGAAAACCGGCCTGACTGTCATTTAAAATGTTATTATTTTCAATCCACTGGGTTAGTCTTTTGTTTAAAATGAAGCTATACAGTTTGCTGCACACATTTAATAAAGAGATGCCTCTATAGTTATCTGGGGTATTTTGGTCGCCTTTCTTATGTAGAGGTTGTATAACAGCCTCAGACCAATCATCCGGATATCGACCTGATGAAAATAATTTATTAAAGAGTTTCACCAAGTACGGAGCAATAGTAGTTGCTGAATTTTTAAGAAATTCGTTGATAATTCCATCTGGTCCCGCCGCTTTACCATTTCTTAAACTGCGCAGTGCTGAGTATATTTCCAATTCAGTAATATCCTTTTCGAGCATATCACAGTTGATATCTTCACTAGAAGTAGTGTCTAAGTTATCACCGTCGCTGTTATCATCACCTTCGACTTCTTGTGAACTGAACACTCTGGAGAAATGATTATACCATTCCTCCTTGGTTATTGTATTTTGTAGAGAACGCTTTGTTATATGCGATTTGAGTTTGCCCCAAAATGCCTTTGGATCATTGATTGTTTTATGTAGGGATTCAATGACATTTTTACGATGCTCAGTGCTTTTCATTTTTAGAAGATTTTTATATTTCTCTGCGTTTCTGAGCATATGTCTCTCTGTCCTCAATATCATTTGTTCTATTAAATGTTCTCAGAAACTGCCGAGTAACTCGTCTACTTTCTTTGCACTCTAGGTCAAACCAAATCTGCTTTCTTTCTTTTCCTACAATTACCCGTTTCTTCATGCATTGTCCGGCGTTTAAAATACCCTCATTAAACCTTTTAAGAGACGCGTTGATATCATGATCAATCAAATCAGCTGCTTCTCGAAAACAAGTCTGTATCTCTTCTGTTCCCAAACCTGCGAGAAATTCATTCCTCATATCAGAATTCCAAACGTATTTTTCCAGTGTAAATGATTTTGCTCTGATTTGTGACACGGAACTGTTTTCTCTTGCTATACCAACATACAATTCCACTGGCATATGTTTCGATTCAATTTTTTGAGCAACATTCAATGACTGTAGCAATGATATCAAATTTTTTGACACAATAAAGTAGTCAATGACACTGTTGCCAGTAGATGAAATATAAGTAAAATTTCCGCTAGTTCTATCGACACCTGTTCCATTTAAAATGACCAAACTAAACTGATCACAAGTGTTCAATAAATATCTGCCGTATTCATTAATTGTTTGATCTTTAGATGAGCGTTTGTTGTCCTTAATTGTTTCGCATTCGTCAGCGAAAACATCTAGAACAAGATCGTCGACATCAATTTCGTTGAAATTTTCACTTCCGGTACGTGCATTCATATCACCCATAATTATAAAAGGAACATCACCTACTAATTCAATAATATCAAGAATACATTCCTCAATGACAGATATACCATTTTGTATCTCTGTATCTTTATAATAAACGGAGTGGATGGGTGGGACATAACAGCCTAGCAAAACAGATGGAGTGTCTGTGCCTGTGAAATCACCAGAGACTTTGAGTGCAATAATGTTATCGAATTCTAAATCAATTCTATCAAAGTACTCACTCAAATTCTTTTTAACAAGTAGCACAACACCCCCAGACAGACGAGCTGTTGGTGCGTCATTGACCTTAACACCAGGAGCCATAAAAACCACATGATTTGGAAATAATAAAGACGGAAATGATGTGGAAAAAGTTTCAACAAGCAAACAAACATCAAAACTCTCAATATATGCACGTGTATCAAATTCGTATAAGCAACTTAGACCTTCAATGTTATAAGTCAATAAACTTACAGTCTGTGTAGACAAAAAGCCTCTGAATTTACCATTCAAAGCATGGGCCGGGCCGAAATCCTATTCTTTATTTAGGGGATCTGGGAGTGTCTTCTTTGCATTGTTCTGAGATGCACTATTCGAAACGGAGTCTTGCAGAGTTAACTGTCTCTTTTCCCTGACACTGTGCACTGAAGCGCTTCTCAGTCTTGACGAAGGGCCTTTTTTCGAAGTCCTGGGTCTGTTCTGCCTACTGTCTTTCTTGGGCGCTTCATCATCGGCAGGGGAGGCTTTGTCATTGCTGATGCTGGCGTCTGCAGACTGATCTTCAGAAGAACAGTTTGCTTCCGATTTTGCTTCTGTGATGGATTCCTTCCCAGTCATTTCTTGTGACGGAAAGACTTCCCCTCCAGTCCTGCTTACATCACCAGTAGCCTCTGTGCTGCGCGTGTGGTCAGGGTCTTGTTTGTCGCTGGACTCAGTTGAAAAGGCCTGGTCGTGTTGCTGCTTTTCTTTGTCCGGACTTTCGTGATCTTCCGTTATGGGCTCTCAACAGCGAAATCATTCGCCAGGCAATCTTTGATCTTTGGACTGGGTTCAGGGACGCTGTCACTGTCAGGAATCCTTCCACCACAGGCTGAACCGGTGAAAAGTGACTGCGATGTTGCTGGCTGATCTTCGCACGTCAGGTCGGGGACACTGTCGTTGTTGGTAATCCTACCACCATCGGTAGAATCTGTGGTACCTGGCTGCTGTGTCGGCCGCTCATCTGTGCCACTTAGGCCAGAGGAGCTGTCACAGCCATTTATCAGTTCGTCACTCACCACAACTGTAGTAGCTGGCGGATCTGCTGCCCGTTGGTTTTCATGATGAACATTTTGGGACTTTGAATTTGTGTCATCGAACTGAATATAAGGCACATGTGTGTTTTGAGTAACAAAGACCTGGGAGCTCTGTCCTCGGTGAGTGTTACTTTCAACCGTATAGGGATGGGAGTTCCACTGGTAATCTCGCATGCTTGGAAAAGGACACTGATTAAACCACGCACCCCAATTGTACATGCTTTGGTGGTCAAAGTGTCCATTGTGACCATCTCTGTCATACGTATTATCCAGGTTCTGTTGATGACTACGATGATGGGGTTGAAAACGTAATCCTGCCTAGAAAAATTGCTGCGACGTTCGTCTGGCGGCGGTCTGCGATTTTGGATATTGCGCGCATTGTACTGACTTTGACTGGGTCCGCGTCGTGTAGCATCAGCGTAGCTGTCTCTGTTCACAGTAGAATTTTGGAATGGACCTGCTACAACCAGCTTGTTCCCTTTGTAGAATGCTCGTATTCCTTCAGCTCGGTAGTCTTGGATGATCTGCTGTTGTCTTGTTGTCAAGTCTCCTGCCACTCTTATCCCCTTCTTTCGCAGCCCCTCTCGTCCCTTTGTCAGTACACACATTTTATCTGACCATCTTGCGAACTTTGCAATGACAGGCTGTGGTTTAGAAAAGTCACTGCTTCGGCCAAGACGATGGGCACGTATAATGTCCTCAGAGGACCACGTTTTCCCTGGCACAGTGTCTTGAAGTGTGCTGATCACTTTCTTTGCACACTCTTCATAATTTTCATGAGACGATTGCGGTATATTGAAGAACTTGAGGTTGTCTCTCCTCGAAAATGATTCTAGCGTGTCAATTTTGTCACAGAATTCACTGGATATCTTTTTAAGCCTGTCTTCCACATCAGAATTGACTTGTTTTGTTTTTTCTAACATGAAGCAAAGACGATCTTCAAGATTTGCTGTTTTGGCTTGTAGGTGTTGTAGCTGTGTTTTCATCACTCCCAGCATGTTGTCTACTTTTGATAACAAATCCTTGCCAAGTGAACTGAAACGTGTTTCAAGTTGCTGACACAAAAAGTCTTTTAACTTTGTCTCATGTTGATGCAGTAAATCGCTCAATGTTTTTTCCAGTTGAGAGTCAGGACCAGGGTTCGTCTCAATGTCGTTTGCGCACATCAGCAGTTGAAACAGTATGACAGTGAGGAAAATGCACTGCGTCTGAGCTCTTCTCGCCCGGTTTGTGTTGACAAACATGGCCATGGAGAGTTTTGCGCGTTTTCCCATAAACTGAATGTACACTGCGGCAAAACGACCACAGATAGCTCTGAAATAATTTGACTCCAAAGGCATGATCACCTCGACTATTACCTGGTAGAGTAAATAAGCGTGTAATTAAACGCAGGACTTCATTAATTAACAAAAACAATTAATGAAACGCTCCGACCAAAAGAACACGTCCTTCTTCTACCTCTGACGAGTGCTCACCCCCAGAGAGAGAGAGAGAGACAGAGAGAGACAGAGAGAGACAGAGAGAGAGAGAGAGTTATGACAAAGCAGGATGCAAAGAGAGAGAGAGACAGAGAGAGAGAGAGTTGTGACAAAGCAGGATACACAGAGGAGAGAGAGAGAGAGAGAGAGAGAGAGACAGACAGACAGACAGACAGACAGACAGAGACACAGAGAGATTGAGAAAGAGAGAGAGGGAGAGCGAGAAACAGAGAGAAAGAGAGAGGCAGAGAGAGAGAGAGAGGCGGAGATAGAGAAAGTCACAACAAAGCAGGATGCAAAGGGAGAGAGCGAGGGAGAGAGAGAGAGGAGAGACAGACAGACAGACAGAGATAGAAAGAGACAGAGAGACAGACAGACAGAGAGACAAAGAGACAGAGACAGGACAGAGACAGAGGTGGCGGGAGAAATGGGAGAAAGAGATGAGAGAGAAGAGAGTATGGGTGATAGTAAGGGGAGAGGAGG
>CM065740.1:38345986-38348486 GCA_033310375.1 Conus canariensis
GAGAGAAAGAGGGAAGAGGAGAAAGAGAGAGAGAGAGAGAGAAGAAAGGAAAAAAAGAGAGAGAAACAGAAAAGAAAGGAAGAAGGAAAGAAAGTAAAACAGAAAGAAAGAAAGAACAAGAAGGAAAGAAAGAAGGAAAAAAAGAAAGAAGAAAGAAAGGAACAGAAAAAAAGAAGGAAAGAAAGAAAGGAATGAAGAAAGAAATATAAAAGAAAAGAAAGAAAAAAAAAGAAAAAAAATAGAAAGAAAACAGACAGAAAGAATGAAAAAGAAAAGGAAAAAGAGAGAAAGAAACAAAGAAGAAAAAAAAAAGGAAAAGAAAGAGAAGAAAAAAGGGGTTGAGTGGAAGTTAGGCGGAAATTATGTGAAGTGTATGGGTAGGTAAATTTCTGCTCTTAGGACAACAAAATGAATGACAAAAAAAGGAAGAAAAAAAAAAAGAAAAAGTAAATGGGAGAAATAAACGGAAGGGGAAAAAAAAGAACAGGCACGGTAGGGTGGAAGGTGGGTGGAAAGCATGCGAAGGGTGTAGGTAGGTAGGTGGGTAGGTAGGCATGTGGGTCGGTAGACAGG
This sequence comes from Conus canariensis, assembly GCA_033310375.1. NCBI lineage: Eukaryota > Metazoa > Mollusca > Gastropoda > Neogastropoda > Conidae > Conus > Conus canariensis. Next base: position 38,346,560 of record CM065740.1, read on the forward strand.
TGAAAAGGTGCACACAAACAGTTAGACAGATGAAGCAGACAGGTAGGACGATAGATACGTACAAATGTACGTACATCGGAAATAGATCAGTAGCTGGATATACAGGAGTACAGACAGCTACGTGGATGTTGTAAACTGTATTTTATACGCATACTTCATGAATTAAAACATCTTGTGGTAAGAACACAACTTTGTTGGAATCACAGGTCCTTGTAGATGTTCAATATTGACCTGCACTGCCTTCCTTATATAAATCAATGGATGTTGGTATGCTATGCCCTTCCCTCTCTCTCCCCTCATGAACACACTCGTCTAATGGCAAATCAAGATTGAAGTCTAGCCTAATACATGTCACTCCAGTAGCTAAGATAACAAAACATCTCTCTCTGTCTCGGCCTGTCTGTCTGTCTGTCTGTCTGTCTGTCTGTCTCTTCTCTTCTCCTCTTCTCTCTCTCTCTCTCTCTCTCTCTCTCTCTCTCTCTCTCTCTCTCTCTCTCTCTCTCAGGGGGTTAAACATTTTAGTTTGGCGTAACTCCTGGAATGTCTGCGCCAGCGCGATCCACTTTCATTCCGATAGAAACACAGTGATTATGGGAATCGTGACTACGGGAACCGTGATTCGGGTAAACATGATACACCGGTTTTGCTCTGTGACGCCTACGCTCTTTGCTGCACGCTGCCTTCGTTCAAGAAATGCCCTCTTCATATTCAAGTCAATGGTGAGGCCGGCTTTCTTGCACCTGGTCACCACACTATCTCACATTCTGTTGTTAATGTACTGCAGCGATCTGTCTCTTACAAAGCAGACAAGTAAGCTGAGCTCTCATCTCTTGCTGTGAAAGTGGTTCTCTTGGAACCAGCCCAGCGGAATCGCAGACAATTTATTTCCTTTCCTCTTAGGTTTCCAGCCAGAGTTGGCTATAAAACATTTTAAAGAAAACACGCGTTATCTTTTTTTTTTCTTTTAATTCAGTTCCTTTGTTGTTTTGTTTTTTTTTTTTTCGAATTAATAGCTTGCGCCGTTGGTTTTTTCCCCAGCAAGTGTAAACCATTTGATGAAGTGTGTAATAGAGAGACTAGCTCAGCGTTGCAGTACATAGTATCTTTATCTATCTATCTATCTATCTATCTATCTATCTACTATCTATTACTTGTGCGCGCGCGCGCGCGCGGTGTGTGTGTATGTGTGTGTTGTGTGTGTGTGTGTGTGTGTTTATGTGTGTGTGTGTGTGTGTGTGTGTGTGTGTGTGTGTGTGTGTGTGTGTGTGTGTGTGTGTGTGTGTGTGCGTGTGTGCACAGTTTTAATGTATCGTTAGACCAGATTCTGGACGGAAGGCAGGCAAGAACGAAGGCAGAAGCCAAACTGGGTTAGTAGGTAGGCATGCAGATTTTCAGAAAGTTCTTTGCCTGCTCAAGCGTTCATATGGCAAAAATGGTGTCTTCTACGTCTGAACATAAAAAGGAAAATGGGTGGGGAGAGAGAGAGAGAGAGAGAGAGAGAGAGAGAGAGGAGAGAGAGGAGAGAGAGAGAGAAGAGAGAGAGACAACTAGATAGAAGGAGAAGAAGAAAAAGAAGTAGAACAACAAGAAAACCCAAAAACAAGAACAAAACAACAACAACAACATCATACACACACACACACACACACACACACACACACACACACACACACACACACACACACACACACACACACACCGCAGATATACAGAGAGAGAGAGACAGACAGACAGATAGAGAGACAGAGAGAGAAGAAGAGACAGACAGACAAACGGACAGACAGACACAGACACACAGACACACAGATACAGAGAGAGAGAGAGAGAGAGAGAGAGAGAGAGAGAGAGAGAGATACAGAGACAGAGACAGAGAGACAAAGACAGAGACAGACAGACTGACAGACAGACAGAGAAAAAAACAGAGGGG
>CM065740.1:38391719-38394219 GCA_033310375.1 Conus canariensis
CACACACACACACACACACACACACACACACACTTACGCACGCACGCACGCACGCACACACGCACGCATGCATGCACGCACACACATATACACGCACACACACAAGCACATAGCCGGACGAACAGACAGACAAACAGACAGACAGACAGACAGACAAACAGACAGACACCCCTCACATTTCCTTCTCTGACTGTCTGACTCAGTTCGCATATTACATGCTATTAAAAAAAAAGATAATTAGATATAAAGCATGGCCTCATTCCCTGCATCATTAAAAAAAAAATCCACATACTGATATGAAGTGTTTACTTCTCGAAAACGTTTCCACATTTTCGAGAAAAAAAAAATTGATGCTTCTTCAGCTTTTGCTCTTTTTCTTTAAATCATAAATGGCCTGAAGAAACATCAAAAAGAATCTTTTTGAAAGCTTTCAGTTCCTGCTATTTCTTCTTGATGACTACATTCTGGACCTTAGAGGACCAAATATATCTGGGCCAAGTACTGAGCCTGCAGAACAGCAGTACAGATCCGAAGCACTTGTTCAAACTACGTTAAAAAAAAACCGTTTTAAGAGGATAAACATCCCAGTGATTGTGTTCTCTTCTTGAAGGAAATGCAATTTTCCGAGTCGATTATCCACTCGAAGAACTGTATGTTTCTCTTTTTTAAAATTTTTTTTCTTAATTTGATTGAAGTTGTTAAGTCTCATGGACGGGGTTAATTGCCTACATTTTTTCCCCTGTGATATTCAATTCTTTACATTTTCTTCTATTATCTATATTTCTGTCTGACTGTCTGTTTGTTGTCTGTCTGTCTGTCTGTATGCCTGTCTGTATGCCAGTCTGTGAGTCTGGTGTCTATCTATCTATCCATCTATCTATTGTCTGTCTATCTGAATATCTATCTACTTATCTATCGATCTATTGATGTGTCTGTTATCTATCTATCTATCTATCTATCTATCTATCTATCTATCTATCTATCTATCTATCTATCTATCTGTGTGTTTTATGTATGTATGTATGTATGTATGTATGTATGTATGTATGTATGTATGTATGCATGCATGCATGTAGCTAAATATGTATGTACGCATGCATGTACCTTGTTGTCTATCTGTCTATGCTATAGGTTTGTAAATTTATTTAAGAATGAAACAAAAATGCGAAACAAAACAAACCACAAACAACAACAAAACCACTAAAAGCAGCTGAACCCATGATTTATGAGTGGAATGCGTGGTGCTGCCATTATGCCCCTGACAAGTCAGGACCAGCGCAGCACATCCGACTTCGGCTTGTTGTTAAATAGACTGTGGAACACTTACCGCAGGACTGTCCCCCACATACAAAGCTAAGAGCAGAGACCTGGCCTGCCAACACAACGACGAGGGAAAAGCTCTACGGATCACTGGAGGGCCGCCGCCTTACAGCTGCCTTCGTCAATGCCTCTGGGTTCCTGTTGAGCGTACGAAGAAGAAGAAGAAGAAGAAGAAGAAGAAGAAGAAGAAGGAAGAAGAAGAAGAAGAAGAAAAAGAAGAAAAAGAAAAAGAAGAAGAGAAGAAGAAGAATGTAAAATAATGAGACAGTTGTCTATACACACTGTAGAATACTGCTTTCCATAGAAAACGCAGAGAAGGCCGAATGGATTATGGAGCAATACATATGTTCCCCCTTCTCATCCGGTCCTCCCAAAAACTCGCACCCCCCCCCCCCCCGTCCCCTACACGTGCACACGTGGAAATTCATGCATCAAAACAAAACTTCGGAGCGAAAGCCATTGTTTTGTTCTAAACGACTCTAAACAGCAAACTTTGTTTTTTGCGATCAAATCACATGACTAAGACGTTTACAAACGAAAGACGGTAACCTTCCTCCGAAGCAAAAAATAAGAAACAATACCCCCCCTACCCCCCAAAAAAAACCAAAAAAAAACCCACCTAATAAAAAACAAGTTTCGACATTTCACAACAATCCAAAACACTAAGCAGGGTTGGCAATGTCAACGACTATCCAATAACTCAAAACGCAGTCTCAAAAATGCTCTTACACCTCCCCCGAACACAATAGTAGACCCCCCAAAAAAAAACAAAAACAAAACAAAAAAAAAAACAACAAAAAAACAAAAAAAAACAAAAACGGCTAAGACTGTCAACGACCAATAACCCAAAGCGGAGACAATTTACAACACCCACAAAATACCCCGGAGCTCACCACGTCTCGGACTGTCTTAAAACCCCAAACTGTAACGTCTTACACGCAAACTCCCAGAAAAAAAAACCCCACACTCCCCATTCATTCAGCAGAATATGGATGGACCGGCCATTTATCAATCCCCTCTGTGGGAGCCTAACAACTGCTTAATTACGCCTTCAACCCACCCTCCCACACCCCCGTCCTCACCACCACCTCTCCTCTTCGCGTCGTGTTTGAGGTACGTCTGGACAGGGGAGGAGGAGAGAGAAGGAAGTGGAATGGTTGATGGTGGTGGTGACTGGCTC
>CM065740.1:38398601-38406101 GCA_033310375.1 Conus canariensis
ACAGAGAGACAGAGACAGAGACAGAGAGAGCCAGAGACAGAGAGAGACAGGAGACAGAAAGACAGAGCCCAGAGAGAAAGTTAGAGGGAGAGGGAAAGAGAGAGAGAGAAAGTTAGAGGGAGAAGGAAAGAGAGAGAGAAACTGACACAGAGACAGAGAGACAGAGAGACAGAGAGTCAGAGGGGACAGCGACAGACAGAGACAGAGAGACAGAGACAGAGAGACAAAAAAAAAGACGGGAGAGACAGAGAGACAGGGGAACAGAGAGAGAAGGGACAGACAGAGAGAGACAGAGAGACGAAAGACAGAGACAGAGAGACAGAAAGACAGACAGACAGACAGACAGACAGAGACAGACAGACAGACAGACAGAGAGACAGACAGACAGACAGACAGACAGACAGACAGACAGACAGACAGACAGAGACAGAGACAGAGAAATGAAACAAGAACTACCGGAGAGTTCCGACGCTGATGTTGGTCGGTGTCGGACACCGTTAACTCTTTAGATGCCGAGGGGTCGGATCAAACCCACGTCATACGCCACACTGAGTTAACCCTACGCCTCCCAAGTCAATGTTCTCTTTCGCGGCCCGTTGCCAGCCCACAAACTCAATCAAGCAGGACAAGTCAAACAAGTGCCAGTGCGAGTCAGGCCAGGTGCAAGATCATAGGCACGGTCGTATGTAAAGCACTGGGTTCACCCCTCTCTTCTCTCTTCCTACCTCACCTTCTTCTCCCCGCTTCGCTGCTCCGCATCCTACATAGACGCACACAGAGAGATACACACAGACATACAGACACAGATAGAGACACACAGAGACACAGACACACACACACACACACACACACACACACACACCACACACACACACACACAGTACAAAGAGAGAGAGAGTGAGAAAAAAAAGACACACACACACACACACACACACACACACACACACACACACACACATGTTTTACTGTGTGATGAATTATGTTTTACAGTCTAATAGCTCGAGTGTGCTCAAAACATAAACTGAAAACAAAAACCTGAACATATTGGCTAGGAAAAAAAAACAGCCCCTCCATTTTCCTTGTGTACCTTCATTGAAAAAGGACAAAATATGCCAAACGGAGAGAGAAAAGAGAGAGAGAGAGAGAGAGAGAAGAAGAGAGAGGAGAGAGAGAGAGAGAAGAGGACAGAACAGACAGACAGACAGACAGACAGACAGACAGACAGAAACAGAAGACAGACAGAGAGACAGAGAACAGAGGAGTTTAGATAAAAATGTTTATAGCCTTCGTACGATTAATCAACGATAACCATTACTGACGCAGACGATCTTGCGCATCATCGATTGAGCTAATATATCTGAAACATCAACCTTTTCAACATGGATCCTTTCTTCTTCTTCTTCTTCTTTGCTGCACAGATTTTTGTTTATACGAATGGTTAACAACCCAAATGAACAATAATACTGACAAATAAACGACATGAAAAGATGTGCGCTTCGACCTTGATGTCTTGAACACTTCAGACGTTTTACCACAAACACGCTTGGACATACCATCAAAAGACCACTCTTACTTGTCATTCGAGGCTTTTGGTGTTGGAAGGTTGCAAAGTATGTAACCCACTCGACCACAGGGGGCAGAGTGTTGGATGATGGTCAAAGAGAATGAGAGAAAAACACACCTACAAAACAAACCGAAAAGTTTCAACAGAGTGTGTACACGCCACCTGTTAATTAAACTCAACGGTTTTTTGCGCAACAGCTGCCACGCCTGCACCGATGATTACTCTACACCATAATATGCTTGCGTTAGCATGTGCCTGTTTTCATTTTCTTTTTTTCGTTTTTTTTTTTTTTTTTTTTTTTCTTTTCTTTTTGCTTATCAGCATCCGTAATAGAAAACACCATCCCCTTTTGTCTTTGTAGGCCATATAGGCCACAGCTGCTTATAATGTGCACACACAGATTCACTCTCTCTCTCTCTCTCTCTCTTCTCTCTTCTCTCTGTGCACACACACACACACACACACAAATACACCCCACACACACAACACACACACTCACACACACACACGCACACACACACACACACACCACACACACGCGCCGCGGCGCGCGCGCGTGCGCGCGCATTAACAGTACCGAAATTGCATACGCTTGCTACGAACTGCAGCGCAGGACAATGAATGTCCAGACATACACACAGACAAAGAACGGATTAACCTGAAAGGTAAACTCTGGTATATCAAAACACACCACGGAGCTAAATTTGGTGTGGCTCCACAACTTTTAAAGAGAGCGCCGTTTTTTTATTCAGTGTAACATGAACGCAGCAAAAGGGCAGGCAATACAAACCGGCTAGGTGTTTCCGACTGTTTTAAAGACATCAAAGACCTTCGCTCGACTGCATCGAATGCCCCGCCTGGGTAACTGGTTTGGCTTTAACGTGGATTTTGGACTGTTTACTGGGTGTGAAATGTTTTACGAGTTTAGAAGAAAAAGTTCCGACGGCGAAAGACCGAAATGGAACTTGAGAGAGAGGAGAGAGGAGAGGAGAGAGGCGGAGAGAGGAGAGAGAGAGAGAGAGAGATTCAGATTCAGATTCAGATGTTTATTCTTATAGGCCTTGGCCCCTCAGAAGGGGGATGTACATGTAACATAGAAAATCGCACTATCAAATTCATGATAATAATTACATTACACAAATGCTTCGTCTTTTGAAAGCTTTGTATAAATAAACTGCAAACTGTTTTACAATGCTTTCATTCTGAGATGACATTAATAAGATAAGCTTGAATAAGCAGGGTCTTGTATAAAATTTCTGTGAAATAAATTGTTCTCTTATATCTTGCAATTTTGGACAAATTAATGCAAAATGCATTTCATCTTCTGTTGACTGTCGACATAATGGACACAACAATTCAGAGCCATCTATTCGTCTATAACGATAATAATGAACAAAAATATCAGACACACCAATTCTAAAACTTTGACATTATAAACTTCAAGTGCCTGTCCATACGCAATGACATGTACGTTGGGAGAGAATGCCTATCATTGAATGTTCTATAAAAACTAAACCTGTTACTATTTTGAACATGAAAATTCCAGTCTTGCCACTACAGTCAATCAGTCTTTCTTTAAATGTGCGAACAAAACTGTTCATATCTCCGACACCTTGGTTAAGCCATACGTACCCAAAACCATATTCATATAATTTGGCTCTTACATGAGACACCCAGTTTATCTTGCCTCTATTATCTAGTTCTAATAGCATTTTATACGCTTTATGAGGCAATCTATGTTCAGCCATCTGAGTTAGTTTTATCCAGTATTTAATACATTTAACAGTGGAGTGCAAAGATATGGGGTATCTGTCAGTCTCACCATACACAAGATCATTTGGTGTTTGTGGCGATACACCAAGAACTTCTTTAAAGCAAATAAATGGACCTTTTCGCATTGCGCAGCAGCAGTATCAAGACCCCAAAGTTCAGCCCCATATTGTAACATAGGTAAGATTTGGGCATCAAACAGTTTCAAAAACAAGGCAAGAGATTCATTGTTCAGCATCGACAACTTCTTCATAATACATAGCAGTGCATTTTTGGCTCGGCAAGCAATATCTTTACAAGCAAAAGTAAAACTTAAAAAGCGTAGAGAAATATATACCCAAATACTTGTATACATTAACAACAGGCATACTTACCGAATTATATGTCCATTTTTCTCTAGCAGAGAGGTAGCCGCCCTTTCTGAAAACGATTATGTTACTTTTACTCATATTTATTTTCAACTGGAGCGAATCAGTGGCCCTCTGCAAACTATTTAACTGAGTTTGGAGCCCTATTACTGTCTCTGCTATTAATGCAACGTCATCAGCAAGAAGTAGGATAAATATTTCTATAGCATCTCTTATCAAATGGGCGCCATGTCTTCCGGAGTTTATCACTTCCAAAGTCAGCTCATTAATGAATAAAGAAAACAAAAACTGGGCTGCAACATCACCCTGTTTAACACCAGATGTACAATTGATATAATCTGTTAAAGCAGCACCACATCGCACCCTTGCCTTTACACAGTCATACATACTCATTATGCATTTATACATCTTTCCACGAATACCATTTTTTAATAAAATGGGCCAAAGTAAAGTTCTGTTCACAGAATCAAATGCTTTCTCAAAATCGTATGAAAGCAACATACAATTTACGATTCAGACAAAACTGTTTTTGGACGAAAGCTAATAATGTAAACATATGGTCTATGGTGGAATAATGTTGTTTAAAACCAGCTTGAAATTCGCCTGTAATATTATTATCCTCAACCCAAACTTGAAGTCTTTTATTAATAATCGTGCTATATACTTTACTGCACACATTACACAGCGATATTTCTCTGTAGTTGTTTGGATTTGTAACATTGCCCTTTTTGTATAATGGCACTACAATTGATTCACACCAGCTTTCAGGGTATATGCCGCTATCAAACAGGGAGTTAAAAAATTTAACCAGAAATTCCACTACCAAGTTTGACTTGCAAGCATTTTTTATAAATTCCCCTAGAATCTTATCAGGACCAGGTGCTTTACGATTTTTCAATGTTTTTAAAGCGATCAAAATTTCTTCTACTGAGATAGGTCGATTCAAATTATTTTCGGCATCACCATTATCATTTTCACATTATCATCGTCACAGCCATCCTCATGGTTTACAGCACTATAATGATTACCAGAGGCACTTTCGTTACTATTACATTCTTCCTGAATCAGACCATTAACAAACCTGTCTTGTCTTTCTAACAATTCTTTAAATGTACATACCAGTCGTCAATGCTAACATCATTCAGAGGCTGCTTTCTTGTCTTAGAGATTTTTCGCACAGATTTCCAGAATTCCTGTTGGCTATTTACAGATTGTAATAAGCCACTTAACAAAGTGTCATTGAACTGCTTCTCTTTTCTCTTTAACAAATGTTTATATTCGCGTCTTGCTATACACAAAGAAGTGCGATCAGGTGGAGACAAAGTACGCTTAAATTTTTTCAACAAATTACGCACAGTTCTTTTGGCAACGCGGACATTCATCATCATACCAGTCATCATCTTTCACGCCCTTACCAATGACTACCTGTTTTTTCATAAAGACTGCTGCATTTTTCATACAATGATTAAAAACCTCAAGTGCCTCGTTAATATTTTCATCTATCAAATCAATTGCCATTTCAAACTGGATTTGGATGTCATTTGAGCAGATATTGTCTCTGAACATACTGCTGTGAGCTTCGTCCCATATAAACTTTTCAGAAATCTGAACATAATTATTATCTTTCATACAGATCATATTGTTCTTAGGGAAATGAATATGTAATTCCAAAGGTAAATGATCAGATTCAATTCTGTCAGACACATTCATTCTGCTGCAATCAGAAATCCTTGAAAACAGGTCATATGACAGTAAAAAATAATCATCTACACTGTTACCATTATCAGATATGTACGTGTAGTGACCTTGAAGGTCACCCTGACACATACCATTCAAAATACACAGGTCTAAAACAGTGCCCATGTTCAGTAACATTTTCCCATAATTATTAAGCACACGGTCTTCAGAGTTTCTATTCAAGGTCAAAGGACCACTTAAATATTGATCTTCAGAATCACACACATTGGTTACAAGATCACAGGAAATATTTGAGGTTCTACTATTTAAGTCTCCATTAATTACTATATAGGCATCATGTGCTTCATTATACAGCAAACAATCACATAAGAAATCTTCCAATAAAGAGACACCATTTTCACAGTCAAAGTGTACATAATAGGGTGAGTTTTCAGGTGGTACGTAAGCACAAACATACACAATGTCTCTCTCCATTCCGAAAAGGCATTTATCCAGAAGAAAAGCGTAGAAAAGAGGAGACTCCATACCAATAGGTCTAACGTAAGAACACAGCTCATTCCTTATCAGACATACAATTCCACCGAGCGTCTTCCGTGTACCGACAGTTTTACAGCCGGTCTACAAAACACAGTATACCCTCTAAAAATAGACAACTGAAAAGTTTCTACAAACGTCTCAACTAAACAGACAAAATCAAAGGAACAGATATACGAAACGAAATCATGGTCATATATTTTTGAAAGTAATCCATTAATGTTCCAATGCAGGAAAGAAAAGGGTTTTGATTTATTACACTCATTGGAATCATCTAACTCATCATTCAACACTGTCGAGGTCGACCTATGCACATGTTCATTTGACACACCGACGACTGCACTGTCCACGCTTACGGGCGACACAAAAGCATCGTCACATATCACGGGTGCACAGTTTTCACGTGTCGTCGCCAGCTCACTGCCACTGTCGCGCTGTGACAAGGTAACCGGCGTCGCCTCAGTAGATGTTCCCTCCACAGCCCCGGACAATGCAAGGGGATAAATAGGGGACCGGCCGAAACCTATTTCATTTGCACCAGACGACTATCAGTGTCCAGAGAGTAGCGGATACCATCCACAAGGAGATGATCATGGATCATGGTGGCTCGTTTCCCGTCACTTCGCACCTTTTTCAGATGGGGTGTCAAGTTTCTTCTGATTTCTCTCACTCTAGCGGAGAAGTCCTCACCTACAAAGATCTTTGTTCCCTTTAGTTTCCCTTTTGCTCTCAAGATGTCCATTTTCTGTTTGTAAAAAACGCATCTGGCGATGATCGGTGAATCAGGCTTAGAATTCACGCGATGGACCCTATCGAACTCCACATCACGAGCCAGTTCCAATTTGTCACTGAGAAGGTCCCTAAGAAGGTCTTCACACTGAGCACTTGTCTCATTCTCCTTCCTACCGATGCCATAGAAGAGAACGTTGTTTCTTCTGGATCTCCCCTCCAGGTCGTCCGCCTTCCTCTCAATGTTGTCCATTCTCGAGGCCAGGTCGTCGTTCTTCCTCTGCAGGTCGTTGTTCTGCTGTCGAAGGTCGTCCACCTCCCGTCTCAGCCCTCTCAGCTCCTCCTGCATGGCAGCATACCCCTCACGCAAGACCCGTATGTCCTGCTTGACCTCGTCGAATTTCCTGTCCATCGACTGGAACATGGTCATGAGGTCGGACAGGGACGGCTCTTTCACTGGCTGGTTAGAGGCGCCTCCCTGAGGGTTGACAGGTTTCTCCAGGCTGACTCTGCCACTGCTCGCCCCTGTGCTGGAGAATCGGGTTTGCCTGGTGCTGTCACGGCCTTGCGCAGGGTTGGGACCAGGATTACTTTCGATATCGCCACAACGGAGGAGAAGACCCCCCAGAACAAATACGACAGGAGCAAGCCTGCCACAGCACCGTCCACTCTCCTTTTCAACTTGAGTATGGCGACTCGAAGTAAAAGTTTCTGCCTCGCCCGTTTGAACATGAAGGCCAGGAAAACTGGCAGAAAAGAGCCACAAGAGGCCCTGAAATCTAACGATCCAGATGGCATGCCACTCTTCACACTTGCTGACCAAATCTGGGTTCAAAT
>CM065740.1:38413601-38421101 GCA_033310375.1 Conus canariensis
TGCTCATGCACGCATACCACTCGATCAGACGAATACACCCACCCACCCACCCACCCACACACACACACGCCGCACACACACACACACACACACACACACGCGGCGCGCGCGCGCGCGCGCACACACACACATGCTTATACATACATACTTAAGCGCAAAGGTACACTCATACATATAACATTTGGAGACATATCAAGAATTCGAAAATCTCATCTCTCTCTCTCTCTCTCTCTCTCTCTCTCTCTCTCTCTCTCTCTCTCTCTCTCTCTCTCTCTGAACGTTGGTGAGCGCGCGAGCGTGTCTGTGTTTTAATGAACGTGTGCGTGTTTGCGTGGGCACGCACGCGCAGCGCGCGCGTGTTAGTGTGTGTGTGTGTGTTGTGTGTGTGTGTGTGTGTGTGTTGTGTGTGTGTGTGTTTGAGAGAGAGAGAGAGAGAGAGAGAGAGAGAGAGAGAGAGAGACAGTGTTTAAATGTGGTTTAATTGCGTGGGCATATGCGTGGAAGGCTGTAAAGAACTCTCTCTCTCTCTCTCTCTCTCTCTCTCTCTCTCTCTCTGTCTCTCTCTCTCTCTGACGCGTGCACACACATACAGATGCGGCGCGCGCGCGCGCGCGCACACACACACACACACACACACACACACACACGACGCACGCACGCACGCACGCACGCACGCACCACCCACCCACCCACCCACCACCCACACACACACCACACACACACACACACACACACACACAACACACACAGAGTGCTTTGACGAACAACAGCTGTTGGAGGAATGTAATCCTTTTTTTTGCTGTGTCTGTCCGCCCACAGGGTGCCCAGGGTGAGAACGAAACAAAGCGTTGGAGATACAAATTATGACCCGGGGAGGGGGGGGGGGGGGGGTCCTGACTGGTGAAGAGTTGCGCAACCACAGTCGTTTGACCTGACTACACTGACGATTTGAATGGACGACTGGTTTGTCTTGTCTTTGACGCTGACTTTTTATTCATTATTTCTTTATTTTTACATGGTATTGTGTGTTTTACAGGAGTAGATAAGTTGAGAAAACGAAATTAGACCTGATGAGAGAGAGAGAGAGAGAGAGAGAGAGAGAGAGAGAGAGAGAGAGGAGGTAGAGAGAGAGAGGGGGGAGGGAGATATAGTGAGAGAGAGGGGGAGGAGGAGAAGAGAGAAGGGGGGGTAGAGACAGATAGGGAGATAGAGAGAGAAGGGGGGAGGGGAAGAGAGAGACAGAGATGGGGAGGGGGGGGGGACAGACAGACAAACAGACAGTCAGTCAGACCAATGATAGTACGCCCTACGGAGGGCGTACTATCTTTGGTCAGACAGACAGACAGACAGAGATAGAGAGACAGAGAGAGAGAGTAGGCGTTGGGGAAAATTCATATCTCTGTCTGTCTATCCATCCGTCCATACATCTCTCTCTCTCTCTCTCTCTCTCTCTCTCTCTCTCTCTCTCTCTCTCTCTCTCTCTCTCTCTCTGTCGTTATAAAAAAAAAGAACTGTGAATTCCATTACGATCAGTTATTATCTTGCACTCTTTGAAAAATCAGTCGAAGTTCCGCCAACAGATTTCTTTTTCTTTTTTTTTTTTGAAATCGAGCAGAGCAAATTGCGCGTAGCCCCTCCCATACTCCGCCTGGCATCAAACGCTTATCAAACCTTATCAATTCTTTTGGCTCCATCGAGCTCCCATAGTGACGTCCCATCCGTCAGGGGATCCACGTCACATCCTGGAACGAACTGGTAGACTGGGCGTGCTGATTTTTCGATTAGGACTGACACGTACTGCCGCAGGTGTTACTGGAGTTTATCTAGCAGGTGTGAAAGCAGGTGACTTTGATAGGGTGAGGAGGAGGAGGAGGAGGAGCCCAACTGTAATGGGTAGTGGGAAAGGATTGGGGGGCAGGGGGGGGGGACACGAAGGAAACGTAGAGAGAAGAGGGAGGGAAAGGATGTGTGTGTGTGTGTGTGCGTGCGTGCGTGCGTGCGTGCGTGCGTGCGTGTGTGTGTGTGTGTGTGTGTGTGTGTGTGTGTGTGTGTGTGTGTGTGTGTGGTGTGTGTGTGGAGAGAGAGAGAGAGAGAATGAGAGAGATTCCGGCACCCAGAGCCGGCGACAGAAACGATGACAAAGAGACAAAGATAGAAATTCGCCCACCATCTCCATCCTGCCCCATTGTTCTTTTTCTTTTATCACCTTTGCTTCTGTCTCTCTCTTTTCATTTTCTCTCATCAGATGACTAGATAGATGTAGTTCATCTACATGGGAAATGTACAAACCCTAAACGTAGCCAATGGGGTTGTGACCTAAAGGCAACGCCTGGAACTGAGATTGATTCCACTCTCCCAATTCTGCTAAGGCCCAGTTCCAAAAGCGACTAGCGCTTCGACGCAATAATACTGAGACAGAATGGAATTCGTTACGTTGATTCCATTATGTGCCAGTGTCACTGAGGTTAAGATTGTGCCCTGTTGGAATTATGCCCGAATGGCTACATAATTTCATCGTCTCCACTTGTAGAACATGTCCAAAAGCATCATCTCCACTCGCAGAACATGTCCAAAAGCACCCTCTCCACATGTAGGACACGTCCAAAAGCATCATCTCCACTTGTAGAACACGTCAAGAAACATCACGTCCACTTGTAGAACATGTCCAAAAGCATCATATCCGCTTATTAAACATGTTCAAAAGCATCATCTCCACTTATAGAACATGTCCAAAAGCATCATCTCCACTTATAGAACACGTCCAAAAGCATCATCTCCACTTATAGAACACGTCCAAAAGCATCATCTCCACTTATAGAACATGTCCAAAAGCATCATCTCCACTTATAGAACATGTCCAAAAGCATCATCTCCACTTATAGAACATGTCCAAAAGCATCATCTCCACTTATAGAACACGTCCAAAAGCATCATGTCCACTTGTGGAACACGTCCAAAAGCATCATGTCCACTTGTGGAACACGTCCAAAAGCATCATGTCCACTTGTGGAACACGCCCAAAAGCATCATGTGCACTTGTAGAACACGTCCAGGAGCATCATGTCCATTTGTGGAACACGTCCAAAAGCATCATGTCCAGTTGTAGAACACGTCCAAAAGCATCATGTCCATTTGTAGAACACGTCCAAAAGCATCATGTCTACTTGTAGAACAGGTCCAAAAGCATCATGTCCAGTTGTAGAACAGCTCCAAAAGCATCATGTCCACCTGTAGAACAGGTCCAAAAGTATCATGTCCACCTGTGGGACAGGTCCAAAGGCATCATGTCCACCTGTAGAACAGGTCCAAAGGCATCATATCCACCTGAAGGACAGGTTCAAAAGCATCATATCCACCTGAAGAACAGGTTCAAAAACATCATATCCACCTGAAGAACAGGTTCAAAAGCACTGTCATCTGGCGGTACTACCACCCGACTAACCCGTCTTCAGCAGCTCGCCTCACCTTGGCATCTACCCCTGCGTAGGTCCCTGCTCAGAACCTGTCTCCACTCATCGTGAGTCATCTTTCAGTCCCTCCCTTCCACCTCACCCTCACCACCTGTGTCCCTGAATCTTCATGTCTCCCTTACATACATACATGAAAAGAGGGCGGGGACAGCCTGAAGATCTCTCATTCCTGTTGCCAATTCTCCACATAACAAAAGTTCTTTGGGATTCGTTTATCTGGTATGTGACCAACACGGCGAGACCAGCAGGATCGGGACTGCTGGAAGAAAGTGCAGAAGAGGCTTAGGGTCTGTGTTCTATTGTGCTGTCGCATTATACCCGCTTCAAAGAATTGCACCGGTTCGTCTGGCAGGCCTTTTGTGGGTCGCTGCGCCGCTTAGAAAGGTGCTGTATATCATTGTATCGATTTCTGACAGCGGCTTTAATCCTTCGCTGTGATATCATCCTGGCACCTTTCCCGAAGGCGAGAACATGACACAGTGCACGTTCCTCGTGACCTCTTTGCTCCTCGTCTTTTGTCTGTGGCATAAATCTGGTAACACTCCCATCCAGCCATCCACGCCCCCTACAGAGAGAGAGAGAGAGAGAGAGAGAGAGAGAGAGAGAGAGAGAGAGAGAGAGAGGAGAGAGATTTTCCCTGGAACGACCAGACTTCGTCGCCATGCGCCGTGTTATGCTTGGTATTTGTATTCGCGTTCAGAAGTCTGATAGAAAAAATTTTCCTGAGTCATCCAGATGAAATGTTCAGCGCCAAGAATTCTATGGGACAGTGCAGCAATACAGTGGAACCTTTCCCTAAGGACCAGTAGGGATCCTTAAAAAACTGGGTCAGTTGAGGAAGGGACTCTTCATTGTCTCATAAAGACGAAGACAATTATGTTTTAGAAAAAAAGAAAGGAAAGACAAACAGAGCTTTTAGGGGATGGTCTCAACATTGGAGGTCCATCCTATAGAGACAAAGAGAAATATGTTTCAGAAAAAATGTTCACAGGGAGAGGTTTTTACGGGGCAGGTCGGTTTTATGTTGACTAAAGACAATTACTTTTCAGGAATAAAAAGGAAATAGAAGACAACCCCGTCTTTTATACACGGAGGAAATGTTTATTGGAAGGTGAATTTTACATAGACAAAAATAAATATAATTCAGGTGACAGAAATCTTTGGTGCGAAGTAGTCTTTATTCTAAGATTAATCTTACACAAGCAAAGACGAATAAATTTCCGAAGAAAAGAGTCTCCAAAGGAAAGAAGCCTTCGTTGGAAGGTCAGTCTTCTATAGACAAGGCCAAATATATGTCAGATGTTTACTCCAAGGTCACTTTTATTTTGAAACAGATATATCAGACGCTCATAAGAAAGTCACTCCTAATAGACAACGACAAATACATTTCGATAATGAAGTCTTCAAAGGAAAGGAGTGTTTACTAGAAATCCACTCTAACAGGAAACGAAAGACGCAGATGAATATGTTTCTGAAAGGCAAAACAAAACAAAAGAAACGATCAACGATAACACCACCACCTTCCCACTCCACACTCCACTCCCTCTCCCTCCACATGCCTCCCCACCCACCCCCACCTCCAAAAGAAAAAAAAATTAAAGAGTTTTAGATATTCATTCGAAGGTCCATCTTAAGTCAACAAAGACAAATATAAAAAAGATCTTCTATGGAGGGACTGTGCGTGTATTATGAGGTCCATACGTCCAGCATGATCTCCCTCATTGTACATCAACGTTGTCTCACGCACTGTGTCCTAGACACTGTCTCTCCCGGTGGCCTACTTTGCCCCGCGCGCACTGTATGTAGCGTACGTCGTATCTTCCCCTGTCACTCTCCCACCGAACCCCCCCCCCCCCCCCCCCGCACCCACCCCTTCCTTGGCCTCGGTGCCTGGTGCTGGCACTGCTCTGTCTGTCACACCCCCTGCTGCGACCTGTCAGCCCACAGACTGACAAATGAAATCTCTCTCTCTCTCTCTCTCTCCTCTCTCCTCTCTCTCTCTCTCTCTCTCTCTCTCTCTCTGCCCTCATGGTGGTGGTGGTGGTGGTAGTGGTAATGGTGGATCTCTGTGTGTGACCTGAGCGCTGTGAGGCCTTCCGCGTTGTGTCAGTGTTCTGCTGTCATCTCGCTGTGTGCTCGTGTGTGTTGTGTGGAGGGGGGGGGGGGAAGAAGGGGGTGGGGGGAGTGGAGTTGGGGGGGGGGGGGGGGGGGTGTGTGGGGTGGGGGTGGGGGTTGAGAGTGGGTGCGTGTGTGTGATGGTGGTGTGTGGCGGGCGTGGGTGGTGGGTGCGTGTGTGCGGGTGGTGGTGGTTGGTGTGTGTGTGTGTGTGTGTGTGTGTGTGTGTGTGTGATGTGTGGTGGGGGTGCGGGGGGTGGTGGTGTAGTGATGTGAGTGAGTGAGTGAGTGAGAGAGGAGAGTGTGCATGTGTGTGTGTGTGTGTGTGTGTGTGTGTGTGAGTGGGGGCAGGGGGGTTTGAGTGAGTGAGTGAGTGAGAGAGAGAGAGAGTGTGTGCATGTGTGTGTGTGTTGTGTGTGTGTGTGTTGTGTGTGTGTGTGTGTGTGTGTGTGTTCTTGCTTGCGTGTGAGAGGTCAAGAGAGAGAACATGTCACATTGCACATTTGTAACTCCTTTCCTCTTCCACTTTGTGACTATATGGGTACCTACGAGGAGGAGACGAGATGTGAGGAGAGAGAGAGAGAGTAGAGAGAGAGAGAGAGAGAGAGAGGTGCATGTGTGTGTGTGTGCGTGTACGCGCGCGGCGCGCGCGCGCGCGTGTGTGTGTGTGTGGTGTGTGTGGTGAGAGAGAGAGAGAGAGAGAGAGAGAGAGAGAGATTGTGGTCTCTCGTTAAATCGCTTGCTTATTTCTTATTTATTTCCTTTCTCACTGGCTTTCGGACACACCCATTCACTTACTTAAACCAGGACGACACTCACTTTGAAATGTACACTGTCGAAATAACGCATATCCATTTATCACACCCATTTATCGGCAAACTCGCCGTCCGGCGGAGATCGTTGGCAGTCCCCCAGAGTTTTGTCTTGAGGTCCGCCCTTCCTGGCCAGGCTCGCACTCGTCTCTCATCATCGAGGTGGACAGTCCTGGAGGACATGTGCTGGTGTCTGGTCGGCTTGTCCACAGGGACACAGGGCTGTGTCTGCGGCTCCTATCCTCTTGAGGTGGGCACGCCGGCCACAACGCCCAGTGCGCAAGTGGGAAAATGGTTGGTTGGTGTTTCCTCTCCAGTGTGTGAATGGGGTCTTGGTGTGCCTTATAGCCTTGGTTCATTTCGGTGAGTGATGGACGTGGATCAAAGGTCTATTGAACGATGCTGCGAGTTCGGTGAACTGCCAGATAACGAGGGTTGTGGGTCTGTCTGGCTGTTTGCTGAATGATCAGTGCGATTCTGGAAAGTTGCTTCATGAACGTGGGTCTGAAAACCTATCGAATGTTGATTGTAGGTGTGACAGTCTGCTAAATGATGATTAACGGTCTGATGGCCGGTTAATGACGGACCGTGAGACTTGAACACCTTTGTGGTGTGGTACGTGATGATTGCGAGTCTCAGTCATAGCCTGCTAAGTGACTGCGAGTCTAACAGTCTGGTAAATGGTAACTGTGAGTCTGACATCCTGCTATCTGATTTCATGAGGCTCATTGCTTGCTAAATGATGATTGTGATCCTCATGGGTCCGCTAAATCATGATTATCAGTGTGACTGCCTGCTAAATGATGATTGTTCGTCTGGTGGCCTGCGAACAGGTGATTGTGAGTCTGATAGGCGCTATATAAGTATTCATGATAATAATGATAAGAAGAAATTATGTGTATGAGTCTGGTAGGTGCTAGATGATGATTATGAGTCTCGTTACCCGGTACAAGATGATTCCCAGTCTGAGTCAAGTAGCCTGCAAAATGTGATGGTGACTCTGATAGCCTACGTAAAGATGACAGTGAGTCTGAAAGACTGCAAAATGACAACAGCAAGTCTGATAGCATGATAAACAATAACTGCGAATCTGAGAGCCTGCT
>CM065740.1:38423601-38428601 GCA_033310375.1 Conus canariensis
ACGCACGCACACACACACACACACACACACACACACACACACACACACACACACACACTCACACACAAACACGCGCGCGCGTACGCACGCACGCACGCACACACACACACACACACACACACACACACACACATACACACACACACATACACACACACACACACACACACACACACACACACACACATACACACACGAACCAAACTCCACAGTTTTGGATCATCCCAAAACGATAAGATACCAGGCTGAGATCTCCGTTCTCTTCCTTCTTTTAATCCGCTTCCCTTTCCATCAGCAGTCAAGGCTAATCTGTCTCCCATCCTCCATCCCTAATAATCCACACTAGCAAAGTGAAGGTATTTGCACCATCAAATGAAGACATCATGGTAGTGGTTAGGCATCTATCGTTCCCACAGTACCACGACATTCACACCCCCTTCCTCCCCGTCCTTCCCGTCAGCATATCCCCATCCCCCCCCCCCCCCACCCCCGTTCTGGTTCCGAATGCATTCTATCAGTTCACCGATCACATCTTGCTTCTGGTCTCCATTCATCTGCTTTTGTGACCCCATTCACCTCTCTGTCTGTCTGTCTGTCTGTCTGTCTGTCTGTCTCTCTCTCTCTCTCTCTCTCTCTGTCTCTCTCCCTCTCTCTCTCTCTCTCTCTCTCTCTCTCTCTCTCTCTCTCTCTCTTTCTCTCTGTGTCCTCCACCCCGAAGAAAACAAGCGGGACAGGATGGTTCAAACGGAAACCCGAGCTTTTCAAACCTTCTGCCAGTGTACAGTAAATTAATGGTGCTTCTTCTACCAGCAGCTAATCCCCCAAGTTTCCGATTCACACTCTCCTGACATTCTCCATTTATCACCTCCCCATTCTCCACACACATGGGGCTGTTAAACCATCACAATTTATTCGGATGGATGTCAGTCCTGGTAGCCCTGTTGACTTTGTGTATTTGTGTTTGGATAGAAAAGTATGGAGGTTGGAGAGGAGTGGGAGGCGGGTGGGAAAGGAAGAGGGGGTGGGGTGGGTGGGGGTGGGGGAGTTGGTGAACGAATCTGCGTGTGTTTTTTTTTGTTCTTCTCCGGCAGGCCTTAGGGAGAACACAAAGAGTTCCGCTGCTGTCTTGAGCACGGTGACGTTTCTTGGTTCACCTTGTCAGGACTTTGTCAGAAGGATGCTGATGCATTTGAGTTTTGATGGTATTTATGAAAGATTCTTTATAAAACTGGTTAAAATACACAGAAAAATAAACAAATAAACAAATCAACAACAGCAAATAGACAAATAAATAAGTAGATAAATAGATAAATGAATAAATGAATACACAGAAATAAGTAAATGAAACAATGAGTAAATAAATACAAGATAGATACAAAGATAAGACATGTACTTTTCTGTCGGACACACAGAACAAGAGAGTCTCTACTAACAAAAGCACATTTACTGTGACATTTCTATTGCTATAATGGATACAATTACATAGTAACAGTGTCACGAAAAGGTACATATTGATGCAGGCAGCTAGTTCTTCCGTCGGCTCTACCCAGGTAGGCAGCCCGTTATGTAAGCGGGAGTTTGGATCGTAAAGCGCTTAGAGCTTGGGCCTTGAGGACAGGCGCTATTTAGGTATGATAATGATGACGACGAACACGACGACGACGACGACGATGGCGACGACAACAACAACAACAACGACAACGACGTCGACGACGACGACGACGATGATAATGAGAAGGAGGAGGAAGATCATCAACATCATCATCTTGATAGTGATAATAACAATAATAGTAATAATAATAATGATCCTCCTCCTCCTCCTCCTCTTCCTCCTCCTCCTCCTCCTCCTCCTCCTCATCTGCAGACTCTATTCAGGGGAACAAAAACGTGTTTGTTTGCTTATGCAATGGCCATATTTAATGCCAGAAACGAAATTCCACAACTAGGCGTCAAACAGAGATTGTTTACAGCCCACGCTGCCGCCGCTGCCAGAAAGCATATCAAGGTTGTGCCAATATTCGACTTTATGATCTTCATTTGATAACATACGACCCACCGGTGACCGGTCAGGTGATAAAATAGCCACAATCATTAAGAAAAATGAATCAAAACCGTTTTAAAATCTCTGTCGTGCACAGTCTGGACAAGGCCAGCATTGTTGCGAGGCGTGCAAACCCATTACATCCTGAAGCAGCATCCACGTCATATTTCCTGAGAAAACACCCCTCAGACACGATCAGAAAATTAAACAGAAATGAAACGGTGGCAGTCTGGAATTCCCCCCCCCCCCCCCCCCCCCCCCCCCCCCCCCCCCCCAGTCTGGCAGAGCACGTAGGCAAAGTGCAGTGGGGGTCGGTGTGGGCGGTTAAAGAGGTGAGGAGGGGGAGCAGGAGGGGGATTCGGGTGGGAGGGAGGGAGGTGCAGTGGGGGGGGGGGGGGTGATGGAATGGAGGGGAGTGCGGAGACGATATCAAGTCCGCTTAAAATTCCAACGCAACGTTCCTTACAGGCTGTACATACATTGCTCATATGCCCAGGACGTGCTTAAGTTTTCGAATACATTTGTCTGTCTGTCTGCCTGCCTGCCCATCCATCTATACGCCTGTCTGTCTGCCTGTCTATCTGTCTATCGATCTGTCTATCCATCAATTGATTAACCTGTCAATCCATCCAACTCTCTCTCTCTCTCTCTCTCTCTCTCTCTCTCTCTCTCTCTCTCTCTCTCTCTCTCTCTTAATTCATCCAGCGCTCACGCATCCATCTACCAACTCACCTCTCTATCTGTCTATCTATCTATCTATCTATCTATCTATCTATCTATCTATCTATCTATCTATCTATCTATCATTCTATCTCTCGCTTACGTATCAATTAGACAGACAGACAGACAGACAGACGGACAGACGGACAGAGAGATGGAGAGAGGACTGAGAGAGAGAAAGGGACGGAGATACAGAGACAGAGAGAGAAGAGAGGAAAAAAGAAAGAAAGAGAGAGAGAGAGAGAGAGAGAGAGAGAGAGAGAGACAGACAGACAGACAGACAGACAGACAGACGGACAGACAGACAGACTGAGGCAGGGACAGACAGACAGACAGATAGTTGGGCAGAGAGAGAGAGAGAGAGAGAGAGAGAGAGAGAGAGGGGGGGGGGAGGGGGAGGCGCAAGCAGAGTCGCAAACGATTATTTCAAAGGTCATAGCCTTGGGAACGAACTTGACAAGTTGACAGTCCCAATGTGGCTCCTTGTCGTCGGCTGAGCTATAAGCTGCTGGAATTCAATTGAATTGAAGGTCATAGCCCCTTTAAAAGGGGTATCATATTACACGTTGTAACACAGAAAGAGAGAGAGTGAGGGAAGGAGAGAGAGAGAGAGAGAGAGAGAGAGAGAGAGAAGAAGAGAGACAGAGAGAGGGAGGAGGAAGGAGAGGAGAGGAGAGGAGAGAGAGAGAGAGAGAGAGAGAGAGAGAGAGAGAGAGAGAGAGAGACACAGAGAGAGATACAGACAGACAGAGAGAGACAGACAGACAGAGAGACAGACAGACAGACAGACAGACAGTGACAGACAGACAGACACAGAAAGACTCGGAACGATAAAAAAAAACTTTCCTCAACAACATCATCATAATCATCATCATCATCATCATCATCATCATCAATAACAACGACAACAACAACAGCAACAGCAGCAACAACAGGAATCCTACTTCTACAACACTATCTACAAACTATACTACCAACCACCAGTAACACTAAACGATAACCACAAACATCATCATGACAAAACCACACCAAGACTATAGTGAACCATAACACAACAACATACAGGAAACAAAGAATTCGCCCGCTACAACTCTGTCCTACAGACTACAAAAGACCTTAACAAATAACTCGCCCAGAGGAATGTCTCTGTGTTTTGGGGTAAAGACCTAGTAATCAGTTGTTTCCTATTAAACGTGCCCGCTACGCTCCCTAGACGTAATCTGGACCCGCCAGGGGGGAAATTAGATGAGGGGGGCATCAAAAGAGTATCGGGGTGCCAACTACGAGTCATAAATTGTTCTGAGGGGGGCGTTCTAACATCCGCAGCAACAGCGGTGTCTGAAGACTAGAATTTCTGATTCGCTGCGTGGGTGTAGAACGGGGTATTTCAGCCAATTGAGAAGTGATTTCATTTGTGCGGAGTTCTATTATTGGTCTGTAGTCGGGCGACATCAATTTGCTCGGAGCAGATAATTTCTATTTTTTCGAGACTGGTAGGAAGAAAGAAGGCGTATTCAGACTCTCTCTCTCTCTCTATCTCTGTCTCTGTCTGTCTGTCTGTCTGTCTGTCTGTCTGTCTGTCTGTCTGTCTCTCTCTCTCTCTCTCTCTCTCTCTGTCTCTCTCTCTCTCTCTGGTATATTTTGGAAAATGTTTGATACACAGATAAAACCTCTTCTTACTTATGCAGCTGAAATTTGGGGCTTACATGAAAATTCGCAGATGGAAAAAGTACATACGTATGCTATGAAGCGTTTCCTTCAAGTACCTATTCATTCATCCAACACCGTTTTATATGGAGAAATGGGCAGATACCCTTTGTATATAAGTACATTTGTGAAATGTATTAAGTATTGGTTGAAGATCTTGAAGCTACCCCAGTCCCATTTGAGCAGGCAATCCTATGATATGATGCTTCTAGAAATGGAAAAAGGTAAAGAAAACTGGGCTTATAAAGTAAAGAAAGTCCTTTCAGAACAGGGTTTTGGAATAGTGTGGATGACCCAGGAAGTAGGAAATGAGCAACAGTTCATTGCGGAATTTAAAAACAGGCTTATTTGTTCTTTTAAACTGAATTGGCACTCAGATATAGAAAGTAAAGAAAAATATCGATGGTTTTTCTCATTTAAGAATGTGTTTCATTCTGAAAAGTTTCTCAATGTCATAACAGATAAATGGCACAGAACAAATTACGCAAGATTTAGGTTGAGAACTTTAGGTTTTAATGCGAACAAAAGATGG
>CM065740.1:38433601-38443601 GCA_033310375.1 Conus canariensis
TGGATTTTCATCATAAAAATGTTTACAGGATAGTATCTTGTTGTACGTGTAGAAAATGGGGGTAATATCATGGAATGTTTTGCCCATTTTTATCGCTTTCGTACTATTCTTCGACGCAGTGACAGCCTTGCTATGGGCTCTAAGCAACATTACCTTTTCTTATATTCTGTATAAAGCGTGTTGACATTGTTTTGGTAACGCTTGCCTGCCGATCACGTTGTTCAGTCATATTTGCTCTTCTGTTTGAAATCTTGTAATATCACATTTTGCATGCCCCGTACATATCGAACAAAATACACTTTGCACGATGTAAAGACGATTTGAATATTATATCGAAGTGAACAAAAAAATTGTTGCTATTTCAAATTGACTTCCATCAATTTGTTTTTTCATTTATCATGATTACCTGTTTGTCGTGATTGTTCTTCCTAAGAACATTAACGTTTTCCATAACTTCATTCGACGAAAAGCAATATCTCTTTTGTGATAAAAAGTGACTACTTTCACGCACGTCTAAATCTCAAAATGTGTGTGCTTTAAGCCACAGTCATCTTTCATTCATACATAGTATTTCTAAATAATAGAAAATGAATAGTGTGCACGAGTTTAAATAAATAGATAGGATTTCAAATCGTTTCCCTGTAAACAAAAGCATGCTGATGTCTAAAAACTTCACGAGCAGATAAACATTTCTTTTTGTAACTTTCATACATAACAGCTGTATCCAAGGCCGGCAATTCAGCTATAGACTGCGCAGTCCGTTGTCTTGAGCATCAAAAGAATTGGAGAAAACCGTAAATGGATTATCATTAACCATATACAACTTTTGACAGATCTACAATGATGTATGTTTTTGCTCTATTTGTTGTTGTTTTTTTTCTGACAGGTAGTTATAAAGATCAGTCGAGCAGAGAAGTATACACCAAGATGTTTATTTGATTTTATTATAAAAATAATAGTAAATACATTTTTTTTAAAGTAATGAGACAGAGAGAGATTTATATCATTTTATCAAAAAAATCGTAAATCCATAAAAAAAACAAGAGAGAGAGAGAGAGAGAGAGAGAGAGAGAGAGAGAGAGAGAGAGAGAGAGAGAGAGAGAGAGAGTTTTCTTCATACTCACATATAGCCAAAAGACGCAGTGGTAGCTTCAGAAACCCAGTTTACACACATTGTGTGTGTGTGTGTGTGTGTGTGTGTGTGTGTGTGTGTGTGTGTGTGTGTGTGTGTGTGAAGAGAGAGAGAGAGAGAGAGTTGTGTGTGTGTGTGTGTGTGTGGTGTGTGTGTGTGTGTGTGTGTGTGTGTGTGTGTGTGTGTGTTGAACAAGAAAGCTACAGGCATGTAGACATTTTCCTTGGGGGCCCTTCTAGGACCAGACTCCACGGAGCCTCAGAGAACGAGTTGAACCGCCATTGTGTGTAAAAATGCACTCGCTCTCTCAATCGACGCTATATATTCAAACTAGACAAGCAGAATGAGAAAAAGAATGTAATGCCCCCATTCCTCGTCCTCCATCCACCTTCACATCCACCCACACACACACGTAAGTAGCCAAATACACTCATATGAAAGAGCACGTGCGTGTGGGCACACACAGACAGAGACAGACAAACACATACACAGACAGACAGACAGACAGACACACACACACCTACACACATACGCGCACACACACACACACGCACGCACGCGCGCGCACACACACACACACACATGCACGCACGCGCACGCACACACACACACACACACACACACACACACACACACCAAGTTGTTTAAACTAAGTCTACTACATTTTTCCTTCTAATTTTTCTTTCCCTCTGTTTGAAGACAAAAGTACTCTGGTCCGTGTTGTCTCTCCGCAAACATCCGCTTCATTTCATTTGCATTAATATAAATAACATCCCCTGAATCGAGCCTCCTACATTTTGCATTGAAACATTCCGCGCTGCAGGGAAAAACACTTTTGCAGGAATTCACTGTGTTTTGATAACTCTTCTCTCTCTCTCCCTCTCTCTCTCTCTTACACTTTGTGCTTTGCTGTTCCTTCCCATTCCTCATGTTGTCACGCTTCCTTACTTCCCTCCTCTCCCCTCTCCGCCCCCCCCTCCTCTCTCTCTCCCCTCTCTGTTTCAAATTATGTGTATACTTTGTCATAATCTTTTTATTTTCTGTTTTATACATGCTAACTGTTTTCCATTAAAATAACCTTCTGTATGCCCCCCCCCCCCCCCCCCCCACCCCATTCACCTTATTTTTTTTTCTTTTTCTTTTCTTTGTTCCTTTCGCTTGATATTCCATTATCATTGCATGACCGATTTTTTTTTTTGGGGGGGGGGGGTTTGTTCAGACATTATTTCATTTCACTGCATATTGAATTCCCTACTCAAGGCGAGAGAGCTGGATGTAAAAAAAATAATCGCATCAGTGTTTATCTTTTATCCTCGTAAATAAAGAACTGTATCTTAGTTTAGCTTAAGCTCATCTCTTTATCTCTCCTTGACCGACGTGAGAGCATTTACGTGTTAAAATGTCAAAGTTATGATCGAGACCGATGTTCAGCTGAAGAAGACGGGAGTGGGTGGGGTGGGAGGTTTAATGGTGGTAGATGTATGAATAGGGGTAAGGGTGAAGGTAAGGGGAGAAAAGAGGAAAAAGATGGGGGGAGGGGGAAAGGAAAGAAAGGGGTGTGGGTGAGAGGAGTGAGATGATCGTGGTCGCCATTATGAAAGTGGAAGCATGGATCTTGAAATGTCTTGCTTCACAGTGATACTCACAATAGATAGAAATACATGTTCGTGGCCGCCCTTGCAAGTTTTGAACTTAAATCCCGAAATTCCCTGCTTTTTGGTTCGATACAAACTTTCTTAACGGTCAGGATGCATCTCTCTCTCTCCTCTCTCTCTCTCTATATATATATACACTAATAAATTCCAAGGATAAGTAACCGAGCACCATTCCAGTAACTTACAGAGTAGCTTGGTGTTGCAATGACTGCAAGAAATATTCAATTATAAACAAAGCTTGCTCATATGTTTTACATTGAAGAAATAGGGGAAAATAAGCATTCATATCTGCAGTGATAGATAATTCTGCCAAACTAACTGTACGTGCTTGAGTGGGTGATTGGAGAATAATAAATGCTTCTCAAAATGAGTCTTCAGCAAGCTTATAGTCTCCAAAAAGGAGACAATTTCCAATGGAGAAGAAACTCACTAACATGTAACTCCTGTTCTAATACCAGTATTTCGAAACCCGAATGTTTCTCCTCAGGGACAGCGGAAAGTGATAACTTGACTCTTCTGCCTTTCCAGTTTTAAGAAGAATGCTATCCCCGAAAAAGGCTGGTGTGCAATACTGTAGTTTGTTTGCTGAGTTTTCAAAAAAACAATCAAAAGATGGCACCTAAGAAGCAAAGTAAATCATGAAAGAACA
The DNA here is from genome assembly GCA_033310375.1 of Conus canariensis. Lineage (NCBI taxonomy): Eukaryota > Metazoa > Mollusca > Gastropoda > Neogastropoda > Conidae > Conus > Conus canariensis. The sequence goes on from CM065740.1 coordinate 38,437,038, forward strand.
AAGCAAGCTACATTTTCTTGTGAAAAGTAGAAAATATAAAAAGATAACCTCTTAAAACACAAGTGCTGAGGGCCAGTTCTTGGAATGAATCCGCAAGGGACTAAATTACAATAAACTAATAAATTCCAAGGATAAGTAACCGAGCACCATTCCAGCAACTTACAGAGCAGCTTGGTGTTGCAATGACTGCAAGAAATATTCAATTATAAACAAAGCTTGCTCTTACGTCTTTTCCCCCTATTTCTTCAATCTAAGACATAAGAGCAAGCTTTGTTTATAATTGAATATTTCTTGTTTATATATATATATATATATATATATATATATACATAATATATATATATATAGAGAGAGAGAGAGAGAGAGAGAGAGAGATGGACGAGAGACAGACAGACAGAGACAGATGGATGGATAGATGAGTAGATGGATAGAGAGACAGACAGATAAAAAGATAGACAGATTGCTCGATCGCTCGATAGATTGGTCGATTGACATACAGATGAATAGACAGGTGGACGGATGGTGATGGATGGATAGATAGATAGATAGATAAACATAGATAGATAGATAGATATAGATAGATAGATAGATAGATAGATAGATAATATTTAGATACATAGATATGTAGACAAAAAGATAGATAAAAAAAAAAACAATACCCGAATGCTTTCATCAACACAACCAACAACAAGAAAGAAACCAGCTTTCTTTTTTTTTCCTACAATAAAACAAATGGCAACGAAGTTTGGGATTGCAGGGGGAGGGGGGGGGGGGGGGGGGTCGAGATCAGAGGGGCGGGAGGAGGAGGAGGGAGTGGTGAGGAGAAGGGGGTAGGGTGGCGGTTGGGTGGGTGGCGGGGGGATGGCGAAGTTGGAGGGAAGTGAAAAAAAAAAAAAAACACCACCAAAACGAATGTCTTCTACCACACCGCCAGTAGTAAAAAAAAAGAGAGAAGAGAAGGTGGAGGAAGGCCGTACCGTCTTTCTTCCTCTGTTGAGATGGCTGTGGTGTTTTTAATGCCTGACAAGAACAGGTCGCACCCGTCTTACCCCTTTTGTCCATTGGCACACGAACAGTACCTCTCGACTAGCAAAACCCGCCTAAAAGGAAGGGGAACTTGTCACGGTATTGAAATTAACCCTTTTTCTTTCTCTCTCTCTTCCTTCATCCGCCACCTCCCCGCCCCCTCCCCCTTCCCTTACACCCCACCACCAGCCCTTCTTCTTTTTTCTTCTTCTTCTTCTTCTTCTTCTCCTCCTCCGCTCTTCTATCCTATACTATATCCCTTCCTTCCCCCACACCCTACTCTTCCTAGCCCCCACCCCCGCCCCTTCCCCACCCCCTCCTACCCCTCTTTGTCCCAGTCAAGTGAAAACTAACGGTTGGGAAAGTTCTCTCTCTCTCTCTCTCTCTCTCCTCTCTCTCTTTGTGTGTGTGTGTGTGTGTGTGTGTGTGTGTGTGTGTGTGTGTGTGTGTGTGTGAGAGAGAGAGAGAGAGAGAGAGAGAGAGAGAGAGAGAGAGAGTCTCTTTCCATGCGTTTTCGTGTGTTTGAACAAAATTCTGAATCAAATTTTGTTGTTTTTTTTGTTTTGTTTTTGTTTCGTGTGTAATACTCTATGAGCAACTTTAATCGAAACAAGTAAGTTACAGAAACCCCTATTATAATTATGATAGTGAACAGGCTACTTATTTATTTTTCGTTTGTCATTTTTGCATTTTTTTAAATTATTTTTCGTTTGTCAGTTTTGCATTTTTTTTCTTTCTTTCTTGTGTTTGTTTCTTTCTTTCATGAATCTTTTTTTCACCTCTTCTTTATTTCCTTCTTTTGTCTCTTTTTCTTGCTTACTTTTCCTTTTTCTCTTTCTTCTCTTTCTTTCTTCTCTTTCTTCTTTTCTTTTTCTTTTTCTCCCCTTTTCGTGTGTCTTTCCTTTTCTTTTTCTCTTTTTTTTGGTATTTACTTTCTTTCCTTTTCTTTTTTCATTTCTGCCATTCTCTTTATTTTTTTCTTTCACATAGGCATTTCTTTTCTTGCTTTATGTTTTTTTTTTCAGTCTTTTGGGTAGTTTATTTTTATTTTTATTTTTTTTTTTGTCTTCTTTCCCTCTGTCTTATTTTTGTTCTGTCTTTTCCTTTTTTTTTTAAACCTGCGTTTTCTTTTCTCTTTTGTTTTTCTTCCTTACCGTCCTCCTGCTCTCTGTCTGTCTGTCTGTCGTCTGTCTGTCTTTCTGTCTGTCTGTCTCTGTCTGTCTGTCTCTCTCTGTCTCTCTATCTCTGTCTGTCTCTCTCTTTCTTTCCCCTTCTCTCTCTCTGTCTCTCGCTCTCTGTCTCCCTCTATCTCACTCTGCCTCTGTCTCTCTGTCTCTGTCTGTCTGTCTGTCTGTCTGTCTCTCTCTCTCTCTTTCTCTCCCCCTCTCTCTCCCTGTCTCTCTCTCTCTCTGTCTCTGTCTCCCTCTGTCTCTGTCTGTCTGTCTGTCTGTCTGTCTGTCTTCTTCTCTCTCTCTCTCTCTCTCTCTCTCTCTCTCTGTGGCTGCTTTGGATGATGTAACGTCCCTATATCTAATTGAAAGTGAAACCGAGTGAAAGTACAACGCATTTTCTGCTGAAGTGCAGTCACGTGGCTGCCCAGGAATCTTCCGTACGTACCTCTCTGGACAACAGAACCTGGCGTAAGCGATAATCACCTGTCCTAAGGCCTTTGTATCCCCCTTCCGCCCTATTCCGCCCGACCCCTCAGGCTCCTGATCCGCCCTGTACCGCCCGTTCCTCAGTTGGCTGATTGTCTTGGTGTGCCTCCCTTATTTGGGTTGACCACAGTAATTAGACAAAGCGGTCGTTATCCGGGTCTTTGCTCCCTTTACCCGCGCCATTTGTGAACAGCAGTTCGCGGCTTTTTAATTTTTAATCGATTTTTTTTTGTCATCCCATCGACTTCCGACTACGATCGAAATGTCGGACTCTGACAGTGACAGTAACATGAGCTTGATTGTGGACCAAATGTTCAATATGACTGTGTTGCCGACCGAAAATGACGGGTGGAATGAATCGGACACTGATCTAGACTCTGCAGACAGCGATATTGACTATGAAGTTGAAGGAATGAATGCGAGTAGTGACAGTGATCGGAGGTAGGCGACGCAGGTGATGCAGTGCACAACGTAAAGAAAATTTCATGTCAGTGATCTGTGTGTGACAAAAGTGCTCAAAAGCAAGAAAATTTCCAGTTGTGTGTGATCACATTTGGATTATATAATTCATTACATCTGGAACCATATGGTGAGTACAACAAAAATATTTGAGTGTTGTTTTGTGTTGTGATACCTGCCTTTCTTCCTTCCTACTAACACCTGCTCATAGTTAGAAATGTTATCAGTCATAGGATTTTTCTTCTTCTCACAAACACAAACTAACTCATGCAGATCAAAAAGCATGCACTCCAACACATTTTCAGTAAATATGGTATGATTTTGTCCTGTTAATTTTTTGTACTCCCAGTTTTTGTACTCCCAGTTCTTACAGAACAGGGAGTACTTTAGAATGGGAACGAAGAAATGCTGTCTGTGTGTCTGTGTGTCCGTGTGTCTGTGTGTCCGTGGTCAAAATGTGTTCCACTCGCTCCAGACAAAACTACTGGGCCGATCTTTCTGACAATTTGTAGGTATGTTCATTATGGGTCAAGGATGATGCCCGATGTTTTAGTTTACCGTTATAGCCGTTACTAACGGCTGTAACGGCCTGTAACGGTTTTCCTTCTTTATGGAATATCTCCGAAAGTACTTGGCCGATCTTTCTGAAAATTAGCAGGTATGTTCATTATGGGTCCCGAATAATGCCCGATGATTTAGTTTACCGTTATAACCGTTACTAACGGGTGTAACGGCCTGTAACACTTTTTCTTCTTTATGGAATATCTCCAAAAGTACTTGGCTGATCTTTGTGAAAATTAGCAGGTATGTTCATTATGGGTCACGGATGATGCCCAATGTTTTAGTTAAACCCCGTTATAGCCGTTACTAACGGCTGTAACGGCCTGTAACGGTTTTCCTTCTTTATGGAATATCTCCGAAAGTACTTGGCCGATCTTTCTAAAAGTGTGTAGGTATGTTCATTATGGGTCACGGATGATGCCCGATGTTTTAGTTTACCCCGTTATAGCCGTTACTAACGGCTGTAACGGCCTGTAACGGTTTTTCTTCTTTATGGAATATCTCAGAAAGTACTTGCTGATCTTTCTGAAAATTTGTAGGTATGTTCATTATGGGTCATGAATAATGCCAGATGTTTTAGTTTTCCGTTATAGCCGTTACTAATGGCTGTAACGGCCTGTAAACGGTTTTTCTTCTTTATGGAATATATTAGAAAGTACTTGGCCGATCTTTGTGAAAATCATGTATGTTCGTTATGGGTTACGAATAATGCCCGATTTTTTAGTTTACCGTTATAGCCGTTACTAACGGCTGTGACGGCCTGTAACGATTTTTCTTCTTCATGGAATATCTGAGAAAGTACTTGACCGATCTTTGTGAAAATTAGCAGGTATGTTCATTATGGGTCACGGATGATGTCAGATGTTTTAGTTTACCGTTATAGCCGTTACAAACGGCTGTAACGGCCTGTAACAGTTTTTCTTCTGTATGGAATATCTCAGAAAGTACTTGGCCAATCTTTCTGAAAATTAGCAGGTATGTTCACTATTAGCAGGTATGTTACTAACGGCTATAACGACCCATAACGGTTTTCTTTTTTATGGAATATCTCAGAAAGTACGTGGCCGATCTTTCTGAAAATTTGTAGGTATGTTCATTACGGGTCACGGATGATGCCCGATGTTCAAGTTTACCGTTATAGCCGGTACTAACGGCCCATAATGGTTTTATTCTTTATGGAAAATCTCAGAAAGTTCTTCGCCGATCTTTCTGAAAATTTGTAAGTATATTCATTATAGGTCACAGATGACGGCCGATGTTTACTAGAATAGCATTACTAACGGTTACACCAGCCCAGGACGGTTTTTCCTCTTTATGGAATATCTCACGTGTATTCAGGATAAACTGGGAGTACGTTTATATGCTTTGAATCTTGTTATAGAACAGGGAGTACTTTAGAATGGGAACGAAGAAATGCTGTGTGTGTGTGTGTGTGTGTGTGTGTGTGTGTGTGTGTGTGTGTGTGTGTGTGTGTCCGTCCGTGGTCAAAATGTGTTCCACTCGCTCCAGACAAAACTTCTGGGCGATCTTGCTGAAAATTTGTCGGAATGTTCATTATGGGCCAAAGGTGATGTCCGATGTGTTATTTTACCATTATAACCGTTACTAAGGACTGTAACGGCCTGTGACGGTTTTTCTTCTTTATGGAATATCTCAGAAAGTACTTGGCCGATCTTTGTGAAAATTAGCAGGTATGTTCATTATGGGTCACGGATGATGCCGATGTTTCAGTTAACCGTTAAATAGCCGTTACTAACGGCTGTAACGGCCTGTAACGGCTTTTTTTATGGAATATCTCAGAAAGTACTTGGCCGATCTTTCTGAAGATTTGTAGGTATGTTCATTATGGGTCACAAATAATACCCGATGTTTTAGTTTACCGTTATAGCCGTTACTAACGGCCTGTAACGGCATGTAACGGTTTTTCTTCTTCATGGAACATCTCAGAAAGTACTTGGCCGATCTTTCTGAGAATTAGCAGGTATGTTCATTATGGGTCCCCGATGATGCACGATGTTGTAGTTTACCGTTATAGCCGTTACTAACGGCTGTAACGGCCTGTAACGGTTTTCTTCATTATGGAATATCTGAGAAAGTACTTGACTGATCTTTGTGAAAATTAGCAGGTATGTTCACTATGGGTCCAGGATGATGCCCGATGTTTCAGTTTACTGTTATAGCCGTTACTAATGGCTATAACGGCACATAACGGTTTCTCTTCTTTATGGAATATCTCAGAAAGCACTTTGTCGATCTTTCCGAAAATTTGTAGGTATGCTCATTATGGATCACGGATGATACCCGATGTTTTACTTTACCGTTATAGCTGTTACGAACGGCTATAACGACCCATAACGGGTTTTCTTCTTTAATGGAATATCTCATAAAGTACTTGGCCGATCTTTCTGAAAATTAGCAAGTATGTTCATTATGGGCGACAGATGGTGCCCGACGTTTAGTTTACCATTATAGCTGTTACTAACGGCTATAACGACCCATAACGGTTTTTCTTTTTTATGGAATATCTTAGAAAGTACGTGGCCGATCTTTCTGAAAATTTGTAGGTATGTTCATTATGGGTCCCGGATGATGTCCGATGTTTTAGTTTACCGTTCTCTCCATTACTAACTGCTATAACGACCCATAACGGTTTTTTCTTCTTCATGGATTATCTCAGAAAGTACTTGGCTGATCTTTCAGAAAATCTGTATGTATGTTCATTATGGGTCCCGGATGATGCCCGATGTTTTAGTTTACCGTTATAGCCGTTACTAACAACTATAACGGCCCATAACGCTTCTTCTTTTTATGGAATATCTTAGAAAGTATGTGGCCAATATTTTTGAAAATTTGTAGGTAT
>CM065740.1:38453601-38456101 GCA_033310375.1 Conus canariensis
TATTTTCAAGAACCTATTTTCACCCCATGGGTAAGCGGTGACCCAGCGCAGTGGTGGCGATGATCACCATACACCAGGTGATCACAGGTGACGGACTGGCCGTCAGTTTTCAAGCTGTTTTCATATTCCACCAACTGCCTGGCGCGGAGTGGTAGCTTATCTCCCCTGGAAACATTAAGATGATGGAGAGTGGAGAATTCCGATCTTTTCATCTACCAACCAGAGGACGCTCCTGTTTACCATGCATGCGAAAATAAATAGATAAATGAATAATAAGTTAATAAATAAATTGATAAATAGACGAATAAGTGAATAAATAGAAAAAAAATAAACAAAAATAAAATTAAACGAAAATAAGCGGCAGTATAAACTTCACGATGCTTTCTTACTGACTGCTAACTAGCACGACATTCATCTTGAAGAAAAAATCGATTTTTAACGGAAGGAAACGGGAATCCATCATTAGGAATCTAAGACTTTGCCCTTCACCTCTATATGTGTTATCATCAATTCTCAATATATGTTGGGACGGGGGGGGGGGGGGGGGGGGGGGGATGCATTATCCGCTTAATGACGTAAACGCCATTGCGTTTGGTATCTTATAAAATTGCCATTCACCTACTGGTCCAATTACGTCCATGTATGTTTTCTAATTGCAACGCACGGTATTGTCGTTGAACCGTTCAACAGTTCACTTTAAGCTACCCGGGATCCGTCTGTAACCGTGAGGATCTGCGGATCCGCAACGGAGGATCCGCTCTATAGAAATGACGTGTTAGTATTAGTAAGGCACTGAATTAGATATATTGACCACCAGCAAGTGCGCCAAACCATCAGGTAGCTTATCGGACCACAATGAAGGACGGTTGAGACACAGCTATGGCTACATAAATCCACAGGTCTTGCTTACACACACACACACACACACACACACACACACACACACACACACACAACACACACACACAATACCCCCCCCCCCCCCCTCCAGGGTGACCGCTGAGGGAAGAAACACTGAAGGGTCGACAGCATTGCAGAGTGGACAGAGAAATCACTTGCAGAGACCCAGGCCTTGGCTCCAAACCTACACAACTGTTGGAACCAAGTGAACTAGATTCAATCCTTTGTGCGGCTCCCTAGCTAGTTAAACGAGAAGAAGAAGAAGACGACGAAGAAGAAGAAATAAAGAAGACGAAGACGAAGAGAAGGAGAAGAAGAAGAAATAAAAAGAAGAAGAAGAAGAAATAAAGAAGAAGACGAAGAGAACAAGAAGAAGAAGAAGAAGAAAACGACGGCGACGACGAAGAAGAAAATGACGACGGCGACGACGACGACGAAGAAAGGATCGTGTTACATTGCATTTAAAAAAAAAAAAAATGACAATAAGAAGAAGAAGACGAAGAAGAAGAAGACGAAGAAGAAGAAGAAAAGCATCGTATTACACTGCATTATCTTGTAACGTACTAGTTCTATTATATTTTATTGCATTAATCTTCATCGTCCAAATGCGGTAGGCTCTATCAGGGGAGACCATGCCACTATAAAACAGTTACCACTTCAAATTGTCTCCCTTTTTTCACTTCTGCCTGCGTATACGTTTTTGACCTATCCAACCGGATTTTTCTTTGACAAGAATGTTGCCAGGGACAACTTCCTCTGCTGTCGTGTCGTGGATTCTTTTATATATGCTGATCAAATGCGTGCACATGAATCTCGGTGTATTGTCCGCTTAAAAGACTCGCTCTTAGACCACAACGCTAAGTCTACAGGGAAAAGGAGAGGGGGAAATCTTTTCCGTGGGAAACTCCAACATTAGGGCTAGGATTTATCTCGCTTTCTAGGCAAATGTGCTGTCTACTAGAACACGTTTCCACTATAATATCTATACGCAATAAACAATTAGATAGATAAATAGATACACAGATAGATAGACAGATACTTACACACATACATACTTACGCATACATACATACAATTAGATAGATAAATAGACAGACAGACACATAGATGGGGAGAGAGAGAGTGAGTATAACAATTAAAAAGATGTTCAGACAATAATCATTGATACTCACAAAATTTATTCCTTACGAAACAAGGAAATTAATAAATCTGTTGAGTCCAGGTTCAGGTACGAATCGATAATCCAGATTCGTGCTCATTCCGAAAGCCGGGCTGATACAATACCGGGATCCTGGCTTGACGCCCTCAGTTTCGTTTTAACCACTGGGCCACCGGGCCTCGTACCGTTGAAATACATAATCATTAAGTACGTCCATTTTCAATGTTTATAATTTTTCAGTTCCAGTGCTTCGATGTGTTTGTGAAGTCGGTATGTTAATTAACTAGTTTATCCGCATGAGACCATGTCAAACTTTTTTTTTCTTTTTTCTTCTTCTTCTTCTTTTTTTTTTTTTTTTTTTGAATAACAGAGACAGAAATTAAACGCAAAGAATAAGTTGAAACTGTCTACAGTGTCTAATTTCGGATTCTTTCCCTTTAA
>CM065740.1:38461101-38463601 GCA_033310375.1 Conus canariensis
CCTGTAGGATTTCTTCTTCTTCTTCCTTTTTTTTCGAGACGAGGTGTAGTCAGTGAACGCCTCGAAACTTCCACTGCTTCTTGTTCTTCTTCTGTTCTTGTTTTAACAAAAAAATTATTTTTTTCCTTAATTAACGCAGCGAACGTCCACAATGTACACGTTGTTTCTCTCTCTCTTTTTAAATTTTTCTCCTTTGACAAAACACTTAAAAATCTTTCAGCGTTTCTTTCAAAATTTGTTCATTTATTTTTCGTTCCGACTGAACTACTTCAGGACTTTTTGATCTCGAAAAAAACAACAACAAAAAATAAACATAAATAACACAAACAAATATCAGCTCCAAAAACTCCACAACACCGACGGTGAGTAGTAACCAACACACACGACGAGTCACGTTTCTTTCTCCCTTTTCTTTTTAATTTCTGTCGTTCTTCCCCGCAGTAGAAGAAGACCGACGCACCCGACTCAACTTACTTACTCACATACTTACTACTACACCTCCGAACTGCAGTGACAGACCGCAAAGCCAGGACAGAAGACAACCTCACACACACACACACAAACGCACACACTGTGCAACGGGAGCGCGAGCTAGGTAAGAATGAAGCGACCAAGAGCAGAAAACCGTCGCCAACGGTTCCAGACTGGGAGCACACCTGGCACACCTTGAAAGGGAGAACCCCCCTTTCCCCCCGACAGGTAAAAAGTTCGTCTTGGGGCTAGGAAGACACAGCGGGCTCAAGCGTAGCGGCGGTAGCGGCGGCGGCGGCGGCGGCGACGGCGAGCGGTACAGAGAAGAGGAACAACTCCGTCCCCCACGTTCGCTCTCTGCCCCCTTCCCCTCTGCCGCACACACACACACACACACACACACACACACACACACACACTCGCACGAACGCGCGCGCGCGCACACACACACACACACACACACACACACACACACACACACACACCCCACACAACACACACACACACACACACACACACACACACACACACACAACACACACACACACAACACACACACACACACACACACACACACACACACACACACACACACACACACACACACACACGGGCTGGACAGCAGCGCTGTCGCGAGAAGAGAGGAGAGTGGAGAGGAGGAGGAGGAGGAGGAAGGAGGAGGAGGAGGAGGAGTGAATGGGAAGTGGATGGGACGGGAGAGGAGGGGCGGGGGTAGGGGTTGGAGGTTGGGGAGGGGAGGGAGTAGTAGCAAGGGACTGGAAAGTTAGGCTTGTTCGCTGGTTTTGCCCAAGGTACTCTTCCCTTCCTCTCTCTTCTCTCTCTCTCTCTCTCTCTCTCTCTCTTCTCTCTCTCTCGTCACAAAATACTACTACTACAGCTCTCTCTCTGTCTGTCTCTCTCGTCACAAAATACTACTCTCTTTTTTTTTTCTCTCTCTCTCTCCCCTCTCTGTCTCTCTCCTCACAAAATACTACTACTACTACTACTACTACTACTACTACTACTACTACTACTACTACTACTACTACTACTACTCTGTCTGTCTCTCTCGTCACAGAATACGACTAGGCTTCGCTGCTACGACACTTGCCGGAGCTGGTTGAGTAATGTGTGTGTGTTTTGTGTGTGTGTGTGTTGGGGGGGGGGGGGGGGGAACCGATTTAGCCGAACAATTCCCGCTGTCACAAACCGATTTAAAACTCTCTCTCTCTCTCTCTCTCTCTCTCTCTCTCTCTCTCTCTCTCTCTCTCTCTCTCTCTCTCTCTCTCTCTCTCCTCTCTGTTGATACCAGTGCTTGTTTCTCAGTGACAGTTGTTGTTTGTTTGTCTCTTTGTTGTTGTTTTGTTTTGTTCGTTTGTTTGTTTGTTTGTTTTGGGGGGGACCTCTGTGTAAATGTGTGACCATATGTTGTGTTAACTAGTATTAGTTTTGTAGAATAGTAACGGCAGATACGTAAAAATGGTTAAATAAGCCGATTCTTCTCTCTCCTCTCTCTCTCTCTCTCTCTCTCTCTCTCTCTCTCTCTCTCCTCTCTCTCTCTCTCTCAGCATTTTCAGCTCTGCCCTCTCACTATCGCTGTCTACAAAGCGGCTGTTTCCAGTACCACTGTCGTCGTCTCAACACCGATGAGCTACCGTGGTCCCCGCGGTCTCTCTTTCTCTCTCTCTGTCTCTGTCTCTCTCGTCTCTCTCTCTCTCTCTCTCTCTCTCTCTTCTCTCTCTCTCTCTGTGTCTATCTGCTGCCTCTGTCTCTCGTCTTTTGTCTGTTCTCTGTCTCTTCTGTCTGTCTTCTGTCTCTCTCTTTCCTCTCTCTCTCTTTTTTCCTTTCGTCTTCTCTGCTCTCTCTCTCGTTCCTTTTCTCTCTCTCTCTCTCTTCTCTCTCTCTCTCTCTTCTCTCTCTCGGGGCTTTGTGGGAGTAGTAGTTCTCGACTTTACGTCTTACACTGGTTGGCTGACTAATTGCTAAACAGCTGTTCACAGCTTGTGTCTCGTCTTCTCTCTCTCTCTCT
>CM065740.1:38468601-38471101 GCA_033310375.1 Conus canariensis
TCAACCCCAGGTTCACGAGTCCGGCGCTCTACCAACTGAGCTATTTCGGCCCCTAAAATACACTCCGAGGCGTGAGTTTAAACGAACGTGATGGGGATGATTCACCATCACTTGAATGCCTTTGTATGTTGATGACCTTCTGTATGTTTCGGCCCCGGTCTGTCCCTGGTCACCTGCGATGGACATTTCCATTTGAACACAGCCCTGTTATATATTTGGAGCTTATATGGAAGGCGGATAGCCAGTATTCGTTGTCAGTTTCACAATGACGATCGTTTAAGTTCCTCTGTATTCGATTTTAAACGAAGACAGAATCATCTCTTCAAGAACAGAATTGAACGTGTGTTCAAAGAAATGGTGAGAGACAAGCAAACTTGTCGTTTGTCTGCTCAAAAAGAGATTTGTTTTTTAATCCGTGGGGTTGAAAGTGCGTCGTGCTGGTTGCCAGACAAGGGAACCAGCGAAGAGAGAGAGAGAGAGAGAGAGAGAGAGAGAGAGAGAGAGAGAGAGAGAGAGAGAGAGAGAGAGGTGAGTCATTCGAGACTTGGACAGTGACTTTTAAGAGGAAAAACGGTCCTCCCTTGACAGATGTATTGTTCTCTTTGCCCCCAAACCGTGTGTATAGCTCGATGTTTTTACCGTATATCTCTGCTGGAGAAATAGTGAGGAGAGAGAGAGAGAGAGAGAGAGAGAGAGAGAGAGAGAGAGAGAGAGAGAGAGGGGAGAGAGAGTGAGTGAGTGAGTGATTGAGTGAGTGAGAGAGAGAGAGACAGACAGACAGACAGACAGAGACAAAAAGGGAGAGAGAGAAAGAGAGAGAGAGACAAACAGAGAGAGACAAACAGACAGACAGACAGAGACACAGAGAGAGAGACAGACAATGGAGAGAGAACGAGACAGACAGACAGACAGACAGACAGACAGAGAGACTGACCGACAGACAGACAGACAGACAGACAGAGAGAAAGACAGAGACAGAGAGACACATGAAGTCAGGGACGGATGCACAGGATGGAAGGTGTACTAAATTGTATTCTCATATATATATATATATATATATATATATATATATATATATATACTGTTATAAAAAAAGTTAAGGACCAACATTGAGAATGCACAAAAACTTTTTAAAATTCACAAAAATTCAATTGTACCGCCTTTGTGGTCCAAACAAATTAAACCACACGCACACATTGATACTGAATGCGGCAACTGCAATTTTGTGGCACACATTTCTCACGCGCCTTGAAAAACACGTGTCGCAACTTGTCATTTTTGGAACAAATTGGGGTGAATTTCTGATGTGCTTGGGATCCGAGGAGCATGTGCTGAATCAAAATCATGTGAGGCACGAGCTAAAATCAGGCTGTAGGTCATAAAGTATGCTCAACCAAATGTGTTTAAAAGCCACTGCACTGGCGAAAAATGCAATGCAACAGCATGCCTCCACGTCGAAGACTGAACGAGCTGGATCGAGGAAGAGCAATAGGATGGCTCCAAGAAGGAGTTGAGTCCGGGAAGTGGCACGGAGACTTGGGGTATCACACTCTGTTGTTATCAGACTCAGACAACGCTTTCAAGACACAGGAAGAGTGCAAGAACGACCACGCTCTGGTCGACCCAGAATAACAACACCACGAGAGGACCGATACATTGAAAGGCAGGCCACACAAGAAAGAACAGCAAGTGCAAACAACATCAGACGTCGCCTTACAGATGCCACCAACACTGTTGTCAGTGATCAGACCATACGAAACCGCCTACACGCCGCTAACTTCCGTGCTCGACGACCAGCCATAAGACCTCGTTTGACTGATGCCCACAGAGCAGCACGCCGAGTATGGTGCACGCAGCACGTGAGATGGACACATGAACAGTGGGCTAACGTGATGTTTACAGACGAGTCGCGATTCTGCCTGGATCCCACCGATAGACGGAACAGGGTCTGGAGACGCTGTGGGGAGCGTTTTGCAGAAGAAGCCGCCCTGGAAAGGAACCGCTATGGTGGGGGATCCGTTATGATTTGGGGCGGCATAAGCACACGCTACAGAACGGTTCTATACAATGTGGCAGGGAACTTGAATGGTGTTCGCTACCAAACAGAGATTTTGCAACCCCTGGTGCTGCCAGCCCTTCAACAGCTTGGACCTCAGGCAGTCTTTCAAGAGGACAATGCACGGCCCCATCGCACCAGAGCAGTAAACACGTTTCTCCAAGCTGCTGATGTAAACAGAATGCAGTGGCCCGCAAACAGCCCAGACCTGAACCCATCGAACATCTTTGGGATGAGCTGGGCCGGAGACTGCAGCAGCGTCGTCCTCCTCCTGCTAACCTGGGTCAGCTGTTTGAGTCACTCCAGCAGGAGTGGGCTGCTGTCCCCCAGGCCTTTCTGCGCACACTGGTGAACTCCATGCGACAACGCTGACTTGAATGCCTTGCCAATAACGGGGGACACACACGTTATTGACCATGACATTGAACAAACACTCCTCCTGTG
>CM065740.1:38488601-38493601 GCA_033310375.1 Conus canariensis
ATAAGAAAGTCAGTCAGAGAGAGAGAGGGGGGGGGGAGAGAGAGAGAGAGAGAGAGAGAGAGAGAGGAGAGAAGACAGACAGACAGACAGACAGACAGACAGACAGTCAGTCAGTCAGTCAGCAGAGAGAGAGAGAGAGAGAGAGAGAGAGAGAGAGAGAGAGAGAGAGAGAGAGAGAGAGAGAGAGAGAAAGAGTGCACCGATGACAAAAACAAAGCTCTGGATTCTTAGCATTGTGAGAACAACAGTACGAACTAAACCTTTACCTATTGTCCCTTTGCCCGACATCCCCTCGCCCTTTATCCTCATGGTTTATGTCCCACACCCTTCCTCCACAATTTCCTCTCGTCCTCAGATCTTTCCTCACATTCCTTCATCCCTTTTCGTCATACTCCTTGATTCGTTTTCTCTCGCTCCTTCATTTCTGGTACCACGTCCCTCAGTCTCTTCCTCGTATGGACTTAATTAACCATTTGCCCATGTTTCCCTGTGGAATCGTGGTCCTCTCCTTCCTCCATCAAGTTCTTTTCGTTCCTTTATGCTGTTTCTCACATTTCATTAATCTTCTCCACGAATCTCCTTCCTTGAAGTTATCACTTGCTCCCCCCTTATACTGACATATTCTTTCAATCTTCCTCTCAAATATCCCTTCCTGAAGTTCCCACTTCCTTTCCCCTTACATTGACATATCCTTTCAGTCTTCTCCTCAAATATCCTACCCTGAAGTTCCCACGTCCTCTCCCCTTATATTGACATATCCTTTCAATCTTCTCCTCAAATATCTCACCCCGAAGTTCCCACTTCCTCTCCCCTTATATTGACATATCCTTTCAATCTTCTCCTCAAATATCCCACCCTGAAGTTCCCACTTCATATCCCTTATATTGACATATCCTTTCAATCGTGCCCTCAAATATCCCACCCTGAAGTTCCCACTTCCTCTCCCCTTATATTGACATATCCTTTCAATCTTCTCCTCAAATATCCCACCCTGAAGTTCTCACTTCCTCTCCCCTTATATTGACGTGTTCTTTTTCTTCACATTTTCTCTTCCTTTTCCACACATTCCCTTATCTTGTTACGTACATCCTCTCAACATGTTACTCTCATTCCTCTATCACGTTACTTCTATTCCTTTATGTCCTCGTTTGGCTTCATCCTGTTCCTCACATTTCTTCATTATTTTCCTCTAAATCTCTTGTCCTGCTCCTCACGTTCCCTCTCCCTTGATCTCTTGATCGTTCAAGACGTTCCCCACCTTCCTTCATCCTGCATGGTCTTCATCATCTCACATTGATTTCTTCACTCACATTCCCACTTCCTTTGTCGTCACTTTTCCCTCGTTCTTTTTCTTCACATCACCCTCATATTTTTTTCACCCTCATATTCCTTGGTCAGTTTAACTCAAGTGTTCTGACTTTTCTTTCACGTTCTCATATTCCTTTACTCTCCTTTATTTTTTTTTCTCTCGCATTGCCTCTTTTTTTTCCACTTTCCCGCATGTCTTACTTTCTTCACATTGTTTTAATTACAGCTTTACACTGTTTACACTTTACAACGTTGACCTGCTTTCAGGAAGAATGTATCTGTACCGTTCCATACTGTCCCCTCAATTACTTTTTTGTGTGCTTCTGCCAGGGAGATTATGCTCTCAACTGTGTCTATTTGTTTGTTTGTTTGTTTGTGATCACCAAGATGACTCAACTGTGTCTATTTGTTTGTTTGTTTGTTTGTGATCACCAAGATGACGTAGAATCCACCTATCAAATTTCAACGAAACTTAGTGAAAAGATGAAATAAGGCCCACAGCTTAACCCAAGAAATCTTGGAGCTGATACATAGTGCCTATTTGAACCAAAGACTGGTTGGAAGATCCCTTAGCAAGATGACACCAAACTTCTGAGAGAAACTTGGTGGAAAGGTGGAGTGTGACCCAGAGATGAAATCGCTAAATTTTGGCGTGGATCCGTGATGCGGATCCGGTTCAACGAGCAAATCCAAGATCTGTTCGACCTCGGTCGAGGTCTGCGGTCCCCCCAAGTGTCCCAGTTTTAATTAAACCATTTTCCGACAGCTTAGCGTCGTCCTGTTCACAAATTAAACATCGTATTGCTGACGATGGTTACAAGTCTTCTTGTCAATAATCTGTTTTTTTTTTTTTTTTTGTTTTTTTTTTTGACATGATTTTTTAAAGCTTGCATCGTTCTATTTACTGTTTAACATCGCCATAGTGACTTAGTTTATTCAGTATGCTGACAGTCTTCTTTTTTTTTTTTTTTTTTTACTATCCTGACAATACCTTTACCTTGTCTTGCTGACAGATGTAACATCGTGCCGCTGACGTAGGTTCCCGGGTCGTTCAACAGTATTGACATTGTCCTGCTAAACGGTCCTTCACGCCCCATCACCAAAGAAACTCTACACACTTCTGCTGACAATCTTTACATTGTGCGGCTGACACGCTTGACACCCCGGCGTTGACATACTTTACGCTGTTCCGTTGACAGTCTTTACATTATCCCGGCTGTCAGCGGCCAATCAGAAGGCAGCAGTAAGGTCACAGAACCGGCTTTGTCCGTCGTCACCTAAACCTTCTCCAGCTCCATCAAGCAATCTACAAACAGACAGGCAGACAGACAAGACAGGCCGACAGGCCAACAGGCCGACCCCACACACAGACCATGCGGTCATCACCAGCAGCCTCTCTGGTCAGTGTCCGTCCTGTTAACAAGGACTTGCAGCCACTGACCATCTGACAGCGAGAGGTTTGGGGAAAGGGAGGACGGAATAGAAAGTGAACGGGTGGAGCGTGGATGGGGGGTGGGGGTGATGAACGGATGGGGGACGAACGAATGACCAGAGTAACCCGACCTGACAGCGGGTTTTGTCGTCTAACTCCACCGCGGGTGCGATCGCCGCTCTATTCGTCAACACCACCCAAGGGATCTTCTCCTGCTTTCTCTCTCCTCCTTCGCTTGGTCATTGTTGATTTTTTTTTGTCCATGGGGCAGTTTCAGCGTAGGATGAAATGTTTGTCTGCATTGCGCTGTTCCCAGCGTGCATCACGCACACAAGCAGCAGCTGCAGACATGGCTGTACTTGTTGAGTAGGTGGATTACAGTATGGGTGTGTACCAATCGCAAGACAGTTTACAGAATTTGTATGAAAGAAAGTGAAAATGATGAAATACACAGATGAAGTTCACTCATTTTGCCTTTTTATTCAGCTTCCTTCTATTTGAAAATCCACATAGTCTTGGATGCAACCGAGATCATTTTGCCGTTAGGGGCTAGGGGTTCGAAAGGAATTCTTTTCCAACTCAGTACTGTCATTGGTTTTTTTCCCCCCATGCGTCATGAGCAGTACCGCCCTCTGATTGGTAGAGGGAACGATCTGGATTCTCACTGCCCTGTTCGCACGAGTGTTGGGTTTCAAAGGCTCATCTTTTTTTCGGGTGTAGATTGTGACGTTACCTTACCACCACAGCCCTCCTTTGGCCCAAGAGAGGAGGAGAGAGCGGGAGAGGAGGGGATACGGAGGAGAAGGAAATGGGATGGGGGGGGGGGGTTTGATCAGGAAGGGGTAGCTTCAAAGAAAAGCGATGAGGACTCTCCCCCTCCAATTTAAAAAAAAGACTACTGATATGCTTCAATGATCTTGTAACAGAAGCAGCATAAGATGATCTTAAGTGACCAAACGAGACATATAAGAAATATTATATAATGATATAGAAGGATAAGAAGAGTGAAATACTTCCTGAAGATGTACCGAAACAAATGCACACGTGTACCCTTGTCTGTAGCTTGATTGATGATCTTGGCAGGGCGTCAAAACAGGACACATGTCCACCCTCCACCGTATCCTGAAGAGTGGTTGTTGAGCAGGCAGTTTGGACGACATCCATGTCCACCCTCCACTGTATCCTGAAGGGTGGTTTCTGGGCAGGCAGTTTGGACGACATCCATGTCCACCCTCCACTGTATCCTGAAGGGTGGTTTCTGGGCAGGCAGTTTGGACGGCATCCATGCCCACCCTCCACTGCATCCTGAAGGGTGGTTTCTGGGCAGGCAGTTTGGACGGCATCCATGTCTACCCTCCATTGTATCCTGTATGGTGGCTTTTGGACAGGGAGAGATGACGAAATACGTGTACAAACTGGTAGAGCTTGTAAAGATCATTGAATGTTATCGTGACGAACTGGTCTGGACTTCGTTTTTTGACATCCATTGTGTCACTGATAGATGACAAGTGGTAGTTCGTGTGTCTGAACTATGCAAAAGCTTCATCCAATATCTTTCCAAGATCTGGTTTCAAAGTGAGGTCACTTCAGGCGGAAATTGAAACTTAAAAGAAAAACAACTATTCCGCCCAACGAAAGAGACAACAACAAGAACAACAGAACAACAACAACAACAACAACAACAAAAATCGCATGGCAGAACACGACGCGTGTTGAACTCTTTGGTCTTCTTCAGGCAAAACAAACGTTCAAGACAATGGAAACGTAGACGGAACAATCACTTACCTGCTCAAATTGGGTGCAAATTGGACATGGAGTGAAAGGAGCCTGCTGGGAAGGAAATGATGCGAGTTAAAATAAAAATAATAATAATAATACTCATTATGAAGGAAGGAAGGGAATGGGCTCCGTTTTCCATATTGCCGTGACCTACACACACCGAAGTCTGACGGTTTGCTGTCCCTGCAGCGAATAGGCTATGGGAACTTTTTCTACCTTTATTTGATCGATTGAATGCCTTATAATATAAAAACAACTTAAAAATAGGTCTGCTTATTTTCTGACTTGAATCGGTTCATTTGAAAGTGGGTATTTCACTTAGAAATAGGATTCTGTGACATTGGTTTTACTTTGTCCTGCATGAAACAGTGTTTAGTGACTTTTATACGGCTAGAAAAACCCCCGCGCGCGCGCACCCCATAGCCACACACACACCACACACACACACACACACACACACACACACACACACACACCCACT
>CM065740.1:38513601-38528601 GCA_033310375.1 Conus canariensis
GTACATTATGTTCAGCATATACCTTTCACGGCAAGCAGATTATTGATTAAATTCCGCTTGCATCTTTCATGAAACCTCCTTTTCCCTGTTGCTAATAAGGATGTCTGGCCTCCCCTTACACTATGTGATTCTCTCCTACAACTTCTTCCCTACCCTGTCCTTCCAACCAAGCCTCCCCCCCCCCCCCTGTTAAGTGTTTTGGCCTGTCCAAACAGTTGCTAGAGAGCACCCCACGCTACCCCAGCCCCTCCCCTGAACAACCGCTCCAAGAGTGAGGTCGTGTTGTGTCTAGGCGAGCCTTTTGTTGCCTGGCCATTTAGAGACAGGGGTCTGATTCACTGAAGTTGCCCCTCGGAGGCTTGGGGCCGAAGCAAACCGATGGGTTAGGACTCTCCTCCTCTTTCCATTGTGTCTTGTTTTCCTGCACGTTTGATGTGTCCACTTTAGGATTTGGCTTGGGGGAAAGGGAGGGGTGAGGATAAAAGGAAAGCGAAGGGTCCAATGTGTACCTGGATTGGGTTTTTTGTGAGTGTGTGTGTTTGTAGTGTCAGCTTTTCTGTATCCCGGGGGACAGGTAACATGTTAATGAAGATGCTGAGCATGCGATGGATAGTGCCTGAGAGGTCACTCAGCCATGAGAATTATTGTAAAGGTTTCTCTTTTTTTCCCTGTAGTTTGCTCTTCTGGCCCCTCAAGCACCCGTATTCTTCACAGCTCTTTGTTCACTATTGCGGCGGTTCAGTTCCCTGCGAATGATGGACAGTGTGTATTCACCAATCGTTCATGGTCATTTACCTGTCAGTAAAAAAGGTGGCGCCACCTGTTGCTGATGTGTTTATCTACCTGGACGCAGGAAACAGAATGGCACACACTCTTAAATTGTCTTTGTGTGGCAGCTGTAGGCTGTGGAGATGGTTAGTGTGTTTTTATGGGATGGGGATGGGAAACAGGGGGTAGAGGGAGGTGTGTGTGTGTGTGTATGTGTGTGTGTGTGTGTGTGTTTGTGTGTGTGTGTGTGTGTGTGTGTGTGTGTGTTGTGTGTGTGTGTGTGTGTGTGCTTTTTGATAGTGTTAGAGTAAGCACGCGCACACGCACATTTGGCTTTAAATTATTCTAAAAGTTCCCCAGCACACCTCAAACAAACTAGTCTGGGAGAAAGCAGTAGATATTCTGTTAGTATTACAACATAAGGAGATACTGGCTGAAGCTCCTTCAATTACTGGGGTCTTGACTGTGCACACAAGCATATGACATGCTTCTTGATTGGGTAGCCAATGTGCAGAGAGTCCTATATGAAATGAACCTATCATTATGTGCTTATCTAAAGGAGTTGGAAGTAAAGTTAATTTTGTGGCTGAATTCAAAGACAGACTATTTCATGTAATATACAGAACTAGCTCTCCGCATTAGAAAACAACGAAAAACGTACATGGTATTATTCTTTTAAAAGCATTTTCCAGCAGGAAGGGTACTTGACTTTATTTACAAATAAATGACAAAGAGATAGCTTAATAAGATTTCGACTCAGGGTAAGTGGGTTTAATAACTGCAAGTAATGGTTTCTGGATCAAACACAGACTGATGGAAAATATCCATCTTGTGAAACAGAAACTGAAAGTGATGTTATCTTTCATTTTACTGCATAGCGTACAATGATGTCTGAAAGAAGTGCACCTACAGTACCTTACACGCCTTCTAATATTCCTGGCCAAAATCATTCTGGAAATATCTTGTTTAGCGGTAATGAAAACGTATAACAGACTCGCCAACATTCATAAATGCAAGTTATCTATGAAAATTAGAAAACAGAAAAAACACGAAAGAAACAACCTGTGTTTTTGTTTAATCCACATAAAATGTCAAAACGATCCATTGTTGTGTGCCTGTGTCCAACTGTGAGTGCGCGCGTGTGTGAAGGGGAGAGGTGGGAGGGCGGAGGTGGGATGGGGACGGACCAATTTGTCGGGATGAGTTGTAGCTGAGGGCGGAGAAGGAGAGAAGGGGGGTGGGGGGGGGCGGGGAGGGGAGGGTGGGGGGGGACGTGAGCGATTGAGTTTACAGAGATACATGAATACATGCTCCCATGTCTGAGGGGCCTGATTGCTGCATGGACAATAAAACATTTGTCATTGTCATTGTCATTGTCAATGTCGTTCTCTCTCTCTCTCTCTCTCTCTCTCTCTCTCTCTCTCTCTCTCTCTCTCTCTCTCTCTCTCTCTCTCAAACCAACCCCAACTCCTTACCTCTAAATCTTTCCCCCAAACGCCTTTCTCTCCAGTTTTCAACCATTCTTAGGAATCAGAATGCTGTGTGTCTGTCTGTCTGTCTGTCTGTCAGTCTGTCTATCTTTCTGCCTGTCTTTTTGTCTATCTGTTTGTCCGTCGATCTGTCTCTTCCACTGTCGCGGTTTCTGTTTCTCTGACTCTGTCTGTCCGCCTGCCTGTCTGTCTTTCTGTCTGTCTGTCTGTCTGTCGATATGTCTCTCTGTCTGTCTGTCTGTCTGTCTCTCTTTCTCTCTCTTTCTCTCTCTCTCTCACTCTCTCTCTCTCTCTCTTCCTCCCTCCACTCTCTCTCTCTCTTTCTCTCTCCCTCTCTCTTCCTCCTTCCACTCTCTCTCTCTTCCTCCCCTCTCCCTTCCCTCTCTCTCCTCCTCTCTCTCTCTCTGTCTCTCTCTTAGTCTCAGTGTCCCTCCATTACCTGTTCAGAAAACACAATTTTCCTTTATTTTTGTGCGTTGAATTGCTTTTAGCATCTGCTTTATATATTCTTTATACTGTTTGTTGGGCTTTCTTATATGGACCCTAAACAGAGAACTGGATATAATACACACACACACACACACACACACACACACACACACACACACACACACACACACACACACACACACCACCCTGTCCTGCTTTCTATCTGTGTAAATAATTTTGTCATGCCATACACCCCCTCACGCCCATCTCCTCCCTCACTTTGTCCGCCTCTCTCTCTCTCTTTCTCTCTCTCTCTCTCTCTCTCTCTCTCTCTCTCTCTCTCTCTCTCTTTGTCCATCTGTCTGTCTATCAGCCAGTCAGTCTGTGTATATGTGTGTCTGTCTATCTCTCTCTCTCTCTCTCTCTCTCTCTCTCTCTCTCTCTTCTCTCCTCTCTCTCTCATGTGTCCATCCCTTTCTTTTTCTGTATGTCTGACAGTATGTCTGTCTGTTTCTCTGTCTCTTTGTCTGTCTTCTGTCTGTCTGTCTGTCTGTCTGTCTGTCTGTCTCTCTCTCTCTCTCTCTCTCTCTCTCTCTCTCTCACGCTCTCTTTCTCTCTCTCCCCACCCCCTCTCTATTTCCCAGTTTTTAAGGGGCTGCTAAGATGTTAATGAGGGGAAATAAAGTAGGAGAGTGGATGGAAAGGGGGGATAGGAACGAATCAGAAGATAGGGAATTATTATAAATGCAAGTTATCCAAAAGTCCGCAAAGAACGAATCAGAAGATAGGGAATTATTATAAATGCAAGTTATCCAAAAGTCCGCAAAGAACGAACCAGAAGATAGGGAATTATTATAAACGCAAGTTATCCAAAAGCCCGCAAGGAACGAACCAGAAGATAGGGAATTATTATAAATGCAAGTTATCCAAAAGCCCGCAAGGAACGAACCAGAAGATAGGGAATTATTATAAATGCAAGTTATCCAAAAGCCCGCAAAGAACGAACCAGAAGATAGGGAATTATTATAAATGCAAGTTATCCAAAAGCCCGCAAAGAACGAATCAGAAGATAGGGAATTACTTTAAATGCAAGTTATCCAAAAGTCTGCTGGGAACAAATCAGAAGATAGGGAATTATTTTAAGTGCCAGTTACCCAAAAGTCCACAAGGAAAAAATCAGCAACGTTAAAATATTCTATATACAAAATCTGAAGTACACACATGCATGTCCATGGGCCTGTAAGCACACACACACACACACACACACACACACACACACACACACACACGCACGCACGCACGCACGCACGCACACACACACACACACGCACGCACATGCGCGCACGTGCGCATGCATGCACATACACACGCACACACACACACATGCACACATGCACGTACACACACATACACATGCACATATGCATGCACACACATATACATACACACGCACATGCATACACATGCACACATGCATGCTCACACATATACACATGCACTCATGCACACACATGCATGCACACACATATACATGCACACACACACAAATAAGCACACACACACACACACACACACACACACACACGTACATGCACATGCTGACGTCACACACACACACACACACACACACCACACACCACACAACACACACACATGTTGATGTCAGATGTCAGGTCTTTGTTGCATTCTCCTACCATAAAAATGTAACGTCAAGAATTTACTTTCAATCCCCAAAGCCGATCATTGAGAAGAAAAAGTGTCGCTCTGACAAGTATGTCACTATCTTCACACTTAGGGGTTCATCATTCTCTAGAGCCACACAGACAATGGGCATCTACCTGCATAATCCTGTCATGACCAGCAGATGCCCCCAGCTCCAGTGATCATGCAAACTCATCACTTTCCCAGATATTGATGAAGATGGATAGTCAGTCTCCTACCACACCCCCCCCCCCCTCTCCTCTTTATGCACCCCTCCTTCACCCTCTACTTCTAAAAATCAGCCGTCTCCCCTTTTCGGTATCTTGGCCTGTCAAACAGCAATTAGAGAGCACTCCCCTCCCCTCCCCCCGGTCCCAGACCCTTCCCCCCCCCCCTCCTCCGCCAACACGCCCTCAGAGATCAAGGTCATGTTGTGTCTTGGTGAGGCTTTTGTTGCCTGGCCGTTTGCAGACAAGGGTCTGATCCGCTGATCCAGCCGCACCATCCCCTCCCCTCCCCCCTCCCTGGGGGGGGGGGGGGGGGCAAAAGCAGACAGTCGGGGGGGGGGGGGGTAAGGGACTCTCCTCTTTCATTGTGTTTTGTTTTCCTGCGCCTTTGATGTGTCGAGCTTGGTTTTGGTTTGGGGAGTGGGAGTGTGTGTGTGTGTGTGTGTTGTGTGTGTGTGTGTGTGTGTAGGGGGGTGGGTAAAAGGGAAGGGTAAGATCAGTGCATTTCTGGGTGGCGTGCGTGTGTAGGGGTGGGTAGGTGGGCAGGGTGTGTGTGTGTGTGTGTGTGTGTGTGTGTGTGTGTGGGGTGTGTGCGCGCGCGCGCGTGTGCGTGTGTGCGTGTGTGCGTGTGTGCGTGCGTGCGTACGTGTGTGTTCGTGCGTGCATGCGTGCGTGTGTGTGTGTGTGTGTGTGTGTGTGTGTGTTGTGTATGTGTATGGTGCGTGCGTGCGTGTGTGTGTGTTGTGTGTGTGTGTGTGTGTGTGTGTGTGTGTGTGTGCAGAGTCAGCTGTTTCGCATCCAGAGGAGCGGTAACATGTTAATGAAGATGTCGTGCATGCAGTGAGAGGAAGTGCCAGGCATTGTCACTCAGCCATGAAGACGATCGTAAGGAATGTATGTTTCTCTGTTTTGCTCTCAAAGCCCCTCAGGTACCTGTATTCTTTGTTCCTTCTCGCTCCTAATCCTGCTGAATCATTTGACTGTGAAATACAGGAGAGAATTGTTCACGCATTGTTCTTTTTTCGTCTTGCTCGTGGTCTTTTACCTGTCAGTCTGCTGCTGATGTGTCTATCTACCAGGATGCAGGATACTGAACAAAACACACGCTGAATTATCCCTGTGTGGCAGTTGAAACTTGTGGAGCTAGACATTGTGTTCTTGATGGAGAATGGGGAACGGATGGTGGGAATGTGTGTGTGTGTGTGTGTGTGAGTGTGTGTGTGTGTGTGTGTGTGTGTGTGTGTGTGTGTGTTGTGTGTGTGTGTGTGTGTGTGTGTGTGTGTGTGTTGTGTGTGTGTGTGTGTGTGTGTGTGTGTGTGTGTGTGTGTGTGTGTGTGTGTGTGTGTGTGTGTGTGTGTGTGTATGTATGTGCGTGTGTATGTATGTGTGTGTGTGTGCATTTGTGTGTATGTGTTTGTGTGTGTATGTGTGTGTGCAAGCGTGTGTGTGTGTGTATGTGCGTTGTGTGTGTGTGTGTGTGTGTGTGTGTGTGTGTGCATGTGCGCGCGCGCGTGTGTGTGTGTGTGCATGTGCGCGCGCGCGCGCGCGCGTGTGTGTGTGTGTGCGTGAGTGTGTGCATTTGTGTATATGTCTATCTGCCTGTCTGTCTGTTGGCAAGATATCTCCAAACGAGCGAACATATCTAATTCAAATTTTACAAGGTAACCTATAGTCTAAATACCTGCACGTGATTAAAATGTGGGACTGTAGGTTAAACAAAACTGGACAAATCCGTTTGCAAGTGAGTACGACAGCTGTAATAAAAATGCTAACAGTACCACCGACTCAATGCAGGTCCACAGTAACGTGATAATCAGATTAAGTCACACTCCACAATCAACAAGAAAATACATGTACGGCATTAGAAACAGGAAGCCGCTTTTTGATGTTGGCGGTCTAAGGCCTAATTCAGTGTAACACGCCAGACTAACCGTACAAAGGCAAAACTATCATAGCCAACACGGCCATCAACGCCTCGCATTTTGAAAACTACCGTAGTGCCTGGAGCATACGCCTTAGATATGACTGTCTTTACAGCGTTCACATTACTGCTCCAGCCCATTGAGATCATACTACGTTTAAACAACAAACGCTATCCGTTCATGCTGAAAACACAATCCACAGAAAAATAATGGAGTGTGGGAAGTTAGAGGGTTGTTGCAACTTGGAGAGATTTTTTTTTTTTTAGAATAACGTCCCATGAAGATTTTCAAAAGCCAAACGGAACTATTAAACACAAATTTAAAAAGTGCTTAAAGACTTCTGTATGTATTACTGAGGCTAAAATATGTTAGTCCAAAACTAGTGCGAAAAGTCAAAACAAAGACTGCGGAACTGTTGTTTGGAAAAGCGAGGGGCAGTATATTCTACCAGTGTAGCTGATTAATTAAGCATGCTGGCTTGAGTTCTTACCGCATAAAGGTCATGTTTATACAGTATGCGAAAAACACCACTATAATGTTCGGAGCTATGCTGTGAAAAGTATGACAGTGCCAAGGGCACGTCTGTATTTCTAGTGAGTTACACCAGCGTGATATGCCACAGTTTTTGTTCCACTTCATTTAAAAAAAAAAAGTGTTTGAAAACAGTCCTAACATGGTAGCCTTGATTAAAATTGGCTCATTTTTCATAGTGTATACGGAAGGAAGGAGGTATGATAACTGAGGTCTATGGTGGCTTTTGATAGTGTAATGAAAAGCTGAAAAGTGACTGAGATCAAAGATATTTTTGTTGTATAGGGGAAAGCAGCATAGTGACCGTCACCCAAGAAGACTTTCCATAGCGTAAGTGAAAAAGACTTTCCACAGCATAAGTGAAAAAGACTTTCCATAGCGTAAGTGAAAAAGAATTTCCATAGCGTAAGTGAAAAAGACTTTGCATAGCGTAAGTGCAAAAGAATTTCCATAGCGTAAGTGAAAAAGACTTTCCATAGCGTAAGTGAAAACCACATGGAAACGAAATGAAAGACGGCTTTGATAGCGTTAGAGAAAGTGGCATAGATATAGAGTTGAACGACGCCTTTTTTTTAATTGTGTAAGGTTAAGCGGCAAACTGGCCGAAATAGAGGATATATTTTTGTTGTGTTCTGTAATGAAATGCGGTGTACTGGCTGAAATGGAATTTGATAGCGTAAGAGAATGAGTAGAATGACCAGAACCAAGGGTACCTTTGGATAGTGTGATGGTGCTTGGCTCCAGGCCCAACCTGTGATTGTCGTTTCCAGTGAAACGACACAAAAAAGCGCGAATGAAAACAACCATTAAAAGACAGGGTGGCAACATAACTCGAAGAGACAAAGCAGAGAATGTTTACAATTCCTCAAATCCCACTCAGCTTAAATGCTGGTTACATTCGCAACCCCCCTTACCCCCTCCCCCCTTCCCCTCCCCCACCCCCTTTATTCCCTTTTCCCGCCTCGAGCCCTCAGGGACTTAGCTCGTGGCTTTAAATCAAGACGTAGGCGTGTGATGACCCACGACCTAAGACAACACCGGCCACCTCGCCCCTCTCTGCTGGACAAGAAAACCGACTTAACACTGACCACGAGCACGAGGGGTCGCCAAACTGTTTTCACCTCACTGGACAAGAAAAGGGACTTAAGAAGCCCTAGTAAGATTTCGGTGGACAAGGTCCCACCCCCGCCTTACCCCTCTTCTCCCTCTCGCTCTGTCTCTCTCTATGTCTCTGTCTCTGTGTCTGTGTCTGTCTCTGTCTCTCTCTGTCTGTCTGTTTCTCTGTCTCTGTCTCTGTCTGTCTTTCTGTCTGTCTGTCTGTCTGTCTGTCTGTCTGTCTCTCTCTCTCTCTCTCTCTCTCTCTCTCTCCTCTCTCTCTCCTGCCATGTTGATTTATGAAAACATATTGAGGCTGTTATGGGTGGTTGGCGGGGATGTGGCGGAGGGGGGCGGGGTGGTGGTGGTGAGCGGAGTGGAGGGAGGGAGGGAGGGGGGAGGGGATGTGGCCCGGGAGGAGGAAAGGCTGGAGGGGCAGAGAGAGAGAGAGAGAGAGAGAGAGAGAGAGAGAGGGTGGGGGGTGGGGGTGGGTGGGAGGAAAAGCAGAAGGGAGGTGAAAAGGAAGTTGGCAGGTACCACGTGCTGATTTTCTCTACCCAAGCCCCCACTCTCAGATTTATCTTTGCAGTGAAGCGAAAACTGATTAACATGACTTAGCAGAACACGGGGTGACTCTTAAATCGATAAAACAGTATCCAACTCTCTCTCTCTCTCTCTCTCTCTCTCTCTCTCTCTCTCTCTCTCTCTCTCTCTCTCTCTCTCTCTCTCTCTCTCTCACGCATCGTGATTTTGTTCGGTACGTTAGGCAACATTGTGCTTCCGGTGTAGATTAATGAAATTTTATTCCTTCTTAATTGAGAGTTGTTGTTTTGTTTTTTTTTTCTTTATACAGCCAGCGTGGATCTTGAGCTCACGCTGATTTGATACACTTTGATTATAAAAGGACAAAGTCAACCTTCTATCCGATGCGAATAGAAATCCTTTATCAATATGAAATCGAGTATATGAATTTGTGCAGAGGTTGACTCAGGTTAGCTGTAGTAACTGCAATACGTTCTTCCTTGATTAGTTGAGCTTTTGATCAACCGAATCCAGAATTAGCCTTTCGACTATGATAGTATTTGGCTTGTCGTGTAGTTACAAACTTATCTATTCTCCCAGAGAGTATACATATTGAATGTTCAGAAGTTTGCCGTATCTTCTTCTTCTTCCTCGTTCGCCATCCCGTTAGATGAGCAGCCCGGTGTCCTCGATGAAGGCTGCCGTCCGTCGCAGCTCCTCCAGGGTGCCATACAGCTTGGCTTCCACTGCTGTCGGTGTTGGCCAGTACTTTCTCCTGGATGCTGCATACGTCGTACAGACTTGAAGGATGTGGTCAGTTGTCATTGGTCCCTCACTACAAGGGCACTCTCCACTCTGTCCAATGCCAAATTTTGTGTGCATGTGGTGGAGCAGGCGATTGTGTCCAGTCCTCAGGCGGAAGATCTTGACCTGTTTCCGTCGTCCCAGCAAATGGTATGTGTCTTCTGGGTTGTATTTGGGATGCAGGAGGCGCCATTTTATTCCTTGTTGTGCCTTGATGATTGTCTTAATTTCATCGTATGACACCAGGTTGTTGGCCTGCTCCTTCTGTGCACCATCTTTTGCCAGAATGTCCGCTTTTTCGTTGCCTCTGATGCCACAGTGTGCTGGTACCCATTGTATCACCACTTTCTCCACTCTGGCACTCAGGGCAACAAGGGCTGAAGTGATATGGTTCTGTTCTTTGCAGCGGGAGTTCTTGAGGGCTTGGAGCACGGAGAGAGCGTCAGAGAAGACCACCACCTGCCCTGTTGTTCTTTTGGAGTTCTGCAAGACTGTTGTGGCTGCCTCACAGAGGGCTTCTCGTTCAGCTCGGAAGTTGGTGGAGTATTTTCCTGTTGGAATTGCAATTTCTTCATCTCCGTCTTTGTATCGGAGGAAGATTCCAGCTCCACCATCCCTCGTTGCCTCTGTGGCGGAGCCATCTGTGAAGACATGGGTCCAGTCTTCCTGGGGATATTGGTTGCAGATGTACTCCATGGCCAGGGCCTTCCTTTGGGTGTCTGACTGTATTCCTCTCTTCTCCACTCCGGGAATGCTGGTGACGACTGTTGGGAACACCTGCCTCTTCCAAGATGGGTGGGTGACATTTGCCGGGATAGGCTTTGCTTCGTGTTCCATCAAGACTGGGCTTTGTCTTTCAAGGCGTCTTGACTGGCAGATGAAGCTGCCTCTTTTCAGCCGGCTCTTGGTGGGTCTGCTCATTCTGTTGTTCATTGGATGGTTTTCAAGGCGTTTGAATTTTGCTGCTTGGATGAGGATCTTTGTGTCCCTTCTGTCCTCCAATTACTGTAGCCCAGTGGTCTCTTCCATCTTCAGGATTGGAGTGGATCTCATGGCGCCAATTATGACACGCTGAGCTTGGTTCTGTATCTTATTGAGGTGGTTGAGGTTAGACTTTGCAGCTGATGCCCATGCTGACGTCCCGTACTCAACTACAGGTCGGACTCTCCCTGTATAGAGTCTCTTCAGGATACGTTCGTCAGCCCCCCAGTTCGTCCCCGCAAGTTTCCTCATGATCGCCAGTCTCAACTTGGCCTTGCTACAGCATCTGGTGATCTGCTGTTTCCAAGTGAGCCTGCGGTCAAAGGTCACTCCCAGATAGGTAGGTGTGGGTTCCTCTGCAAGCCTTTGGTTGTTCAGTGTCAGCTTCGCCTCTTGCTTCTTGCTGGATAGGCTGAAGACTGTGTAGGTTGTTTTGCTTGAGTTGACAGAGACAAGCCATTCCTTGGTCCAGTCGCTGATCTTGTTGAGCGCAGTCTGGAGGCGTACCTGTGCTGTGGTGGTGTACTCTTCAGAGCACCAAAGCACCAGGTCATCTGCGTAGATCGCTCCTCTGACCCCTTTTGGCAGTTCTCTGACGATGTCATCTATGAAGATGAGGAACAGCGTTGGCGAAAGGACTCCTCCTTGTGGTACTCCCTGTCTCAGCACCTTCTTCTTGCTTTTCTGGCCCTGAATCTTGACTCGGGCTTGGCGATTGTGTAGGTACTGGCTGATCCAGGTGTACATCCCCCCAGACACACCACATCGCCGTAG
This sequence comes from Conus canariensis, assembly GCA_033310375.1. NCBI lineage: Eukaryota > Metazoa > Mollusca > Gastropoda > Neogastropoda > Conidae > Conus > Conus canariensis. The sequence goes on from CM065740.1 coordinate 38,524,846, forward strand.
TTTGAGCGTAAGTCCGTCCTTCCAGACTTTGTCGAACGCCTTCTCCATGTCAATCCAGACAGCAAGCGTGTTCTTCTTTTCTTGGAAAGCGTCCTCAATGCTTTGCGTGATGAATGTGATCTGGTCTTCTGTTGATCTGTGTTGGCGGAAGCCTGCCTGTTCAGGCTCAGCAGCTGATGCTCCTCAAGGTGCCAGACAAGCCTTGTGTTGACAAGTCTCTCCATCAGCTTCCCTAAGCAGCTTGTAAGGCTGATGGGTCTGTAGCTGTCAGCCTTCGACTTGTCCTTTCCCTTTTTGTGAATGGGGATCATGTCTGCTTCCCTCCAACACTGTGGTACTGATCCTGTCTTCCAGCTGGAGTTAAAGATTTTTAGAAGGACTGCCTTGCTCTTCATCCCAAGGTGCAGAATCATTTCATTTGTGATTCCGTCTGGTCCAGGTGACTTCTTCAGGTTGAGGCTCTGCAACGCTTCCTCCAGCTCTTTCTCTGTGAAAGCTGTGGTCATGACTTCCTCTTGGGGCTCTTCCTCATGAAGTTCACCTTGGGCCCTGTGCACTGCAGCTCTATGTTCAGGAGGGACTTCCAGATTGCTGATGTTTTCATAGACGTCTATGAAGTGGTCTGCTGCTTTCTTTCCAGAGAGGTAATTTCCATTCTCTTGTATTGTTATAGTGGTGTGACTTGTTGTTTCATTACAGAGGGTTCTAGCCAGTTTCCACAGCTTGCTGCCATCCCTGTCGAGATTTAGGCTTTCAGTTTTCTCTTGCCAGCTTTTTCTTGCAGCTTGTGCGCAGGACAGCTTGTATCTGGCAGTTACTTCCTTCAGCGCTATGTTATTCTCCAGTGATGGCTGCTTTTCTGCTCTGTCCCTGGCTTCCGTAACAGCATCTTCCAGATTCTGGAGTTCCTCCGTCCAGTAGGGCTTGTAGTCTTTACGTGCTCCTCTTGGGATGGATTCTGTAGCAGCTTTCAAGACGGCCTTTGTGAAGTCTCGAACCATCTTGTTTGAGTCCTTCTGCCTGATGTTGATTGGCTTTGTGTGTGTATCTGTGAGGGTCTCGAAGAGAGTCCAGTCCGCCTTTCTGTAATTCCAGCGGGGAAAACACTTTGCTTGTGGACACTGTAAGTTGAGGTTGATAGAGAGTTTGACAGGCTTGTGGTCACTTCCTCCAAGCTGGTTGAGGACTGTTCTTGTGGTCCTGACGAACAGGTCGTTGGTGGCGAACGCTAGATCTGGTGTTGATGTGGTCATCCAGCGTCTAGAGTAAAAGGTGGGTTCATCATCTTCTTGGTTGATGAGATGAAGATGTGTGTCAATCTCCCAATCCTCAACTTCTTCGCCTCTCTTGTCCGTCTCCTCATAGCCCCATCTCTCTGAGTGACTGTTAAAATCACCCACCACCACACAGTTGTTGTCTGGGATGTTCATGTATGTGAGGGAAAGATCACGATCTTGAGGGCAATAGACATTGTAGATCCTGATGTTGCGTTCCTTAAGGACTATATCAATCCCTTGGATCTCTGCCTGTTGATTGGTGTTGATCTTGAGTTCTTGTGCGGCGATGGAATTCCGCACCAAGATAAGCACCCCTCCTTTGTTTCTTTCCTCACGGTCCAACCTGATGGTCTCGTAACCCCTCACTTGAAAGCGATGGTTTATGGTCAAATGTGTCTCTTGGACACATGCGATATCAATATTTTCTTGATGCATCCTTTCTGCCAAGCCAAGTTTCTTTTTATGCACCCCTTCTGCATTCCACTGGAGAATGTTGAGCATTCTGGGTGGTACTGTTTGCTTGGCATTAGCAGGAGGATGAGGTCTCCTTCTTCATCGCATTGACATGCAGAATTTCTTTGTCTGACCACCGACCGCTTGGGGTGGGCCCCTTTGAGGCATAGGGCCCGGCTCCCGACCTCCCCGGCGGGTCTCCGAAGGTCGAGCGCCACATCGAAATTCTGTGGACTGCATCATCGTGGAAGCGTATATGCGTGGTATCGTGGTTTAAGCTGCGCCAGTGGCCCGATACCTCCGTCTTCAGCTGGAGTTTTCTTTCGGGGTGCCTCACCCTTAGCTCATGGCCCGTGCGTCCTGCCCTGTGAGCACAGGGGGGATTGTTTCTCCGGGGATCCCACCCCGGGGCTAGAGGTTATACCGCGCCTCTTGACCGCATGATGAGCCCGTCATAGGACACATGGGGTATTTCAGTGAGGACAACAGTGCCACCTGTTGACCCACCCCATCCTGGTAGGAACATCGCCAGTTGGTCCGGGACTGCTTATTCTGCCAGGCAAGCCTGACTTATATCGCAGCTAACCCCCATATCTGAGGGCCATTCCCCTATCCGCCACCCGGGGACCCGCCGAGTTGGGGATGGTCGCCCCACTACTGAATTGGAAGCAGCCTGGTCCCGGGTTTGCCGTATCATCCTGGCATGAATGCAAGCATTTATCAATGAGCCAAAAGGACAGGAGCATAAGAATGAAATGATAAACAATTTAGGGGCGGGGGAAGAGCGGAAAGAAAGGAAGGGCGAAGGAGGAGAGATACAGCCCTGCTTTACTCCACTCGTAATGCTGTCGATGTTCCAAGTCGCTTCGTCAGAAATGCTTATATCTTGCATTTTTTTTTAAAAATGTACAGAATCAGATATCATTGTTGAGAGTGGGTGTGGTGGTTTTACTTTTTTTCTACCAGTTTAACCGGTCCGATTTTGTGTGACGAAATGAAGGCCTCAGCGAAGTCAATGAAGTGGAAGTCGTTTGGGTCTTCTCTGTTCACGACGTTGCTCTCGCAGTTCTCTGTGGAGAAAATCATTTCAACTTAAATATTCGTATTCTGCAGCACATCAAGACTAAAACCTAGAGTAAACATCGAACTATGACCCAGTCTCAGTCGCTCTTTGCAGTTCTCTGTGGAGATAGTGTCAACTGTAAAAGATTTTATTTGAACAGAACACCGACACCAAACATTAGAGAACAAATCGAAATATGGCCCACCATTGTCTGAAATTGCTCACTTTAAGTGTGAGGATAGATCGGACGGTGCTTAATCTATCGGAAATCGCAGTTCCCCACCACTCTTTCAAAAGGTACGTCACAGTACTTGCCAACCTGACGGTTTATTTGAAATACCCCTAATTATGGTCCATTCACCTATGATCTGATAAGCAGTTCGAAGAAAATTAATTAATTAAACTTGCAAAGTTAGAGTTTGCATTGCAAAGAAAAATGGAAAAAAAAAGGAACTGAAAAGAAAAGAAGATAAAGAAAGAAAAGTAAAGAAAACATTACGTTCTTTTCCTTCTTATCCGCTCTGTGATCAAAATCAGTACCAACATAGGTCTGGCTCGTCCTTGAGTCATACTTCATCTGTCTGCCGGGTTTTGTCAACATGGGCTGGTCATTTTAAGTGTATATAATATATATATATATATATATATATATCTTTTCTTTTTTTTTTTTTTGACAGGCTACAGTATGTCGAACAGACAGACATGGGTGAAAGCATAACCTTCTGAAAGAAGTAAATTCGCTGATAACCCATCTCTCTCTCTCTCTCTCTCTCTCTCTCTCTCTCTCTCTCTCTCTCTCTCTCTCTCTCAAATAAATAAATAAATGAATAAATAAATAAATAAATGTGTGTGTGTGTATTCTCTGTCTGTCGGTCTGTCTGTCTATCTGTCTCTCTCTCTCTCTCTGTCTCTGTCTCTGTCTCTCTCTCTCTCTCTCTGTGATGTGTGTGTGTGTGTGTGTGT
>CM065740.1:38536101-38551101 GCA_033310375.1 Conus canariensis
TACGTTCACCAATGTGTTCGTCTGAATCAGGAACCTAGGCTATTACTTGATTTCAGTATGATATTGGAAGGATGAGTAGGGGTTGGATTTTATGACTGGTGTTATTGCTAGGAGGTTTAACAGGCAATATCATGAATATGGTACATAAAAGGCACCACTTAATCCCATCAGGGTTAGTAAGTAACCGTGCAACTGCCAGACGTGACCTGGTACTGACTGCTTCCTGTCGTTACTAGAGTCTTCTACATATGTATGTGTGTATACATGCCAACATGTTTTGGAGCTTTTGGTCTTTATAGTGCGGGCAGCTCATACTCCTAGAAGGCCCTCTATGCTATGGTTTAGCATTGTATGTCAGAAAACACACTGTCATGTTTCATCCACTTACTGGGTTCATATTTCAGAGAGTTGCTGAATATTTCTGACTGACATCGCATGTATCAGTAACTCTCGGGCCTGGCTATCGCTAGCATACATGGAAATCAAAGGTATGAGCCTGTCTTATAGTCTCAGACCAGATATAACGTAATCCTCAATGGCCTTCATGTTGAAAAAAAAGTCTGAATTTCTGTAACCGTTCTTGCCCCACCTTAACGGTGAAATCTGTTTCAGTTTTCTATGCACATCCATATCCCGTGGTGCGTTTGTTACAAGTCCTCTGTGTTGGCAAGCTCGTGGAAACAAAGAAAAATATTGAATTTGAAGGTAGGGACGCTGTAAAGGTGAAAATAGGTCATTCTTTCATTTTCCCAAGTGAGCAAGTAAAATGTCTGGGCGTTATTTTTCACTGTAAGTTATTTTGGTATAAACATATACATTATCTCGTGGATAAGCAAGAAAGAAAATTGCGTTAATGCGAGTTTCAACTGAAATCCCTCTAACAAACTGTTGATCTAATCTTATCCATGTTGCCTTGGTTTTTCATTAATCTATCATTTTTATGCTTTTAAATGTCAGTACAAAAATGTGTTAATCTGACAGTATGGTTTCAGTCAGTCAGTCAGTCGTGGGAACTGCTTTTAGATGGATGTCGTGGTGCCTTCTGGAGTGGGCGCTCATCAACACTGGCTCTGCAGTTCAGCAATACCTACTACCAGGTGGATGGAGCACGGGGTGTGGGTATGTGAACGTGTGTGTCTTGGTGAGGTTGTGTCTCGAACATACCGGATCAAATGGTTAACACTGAATCCCACCAAATGACTCAATTGTAGAGCAGTGTCTTTCCTTTCTGAATTGCTTCTGGCGTCCTGATATTGGTTGTTCACAACAGCCTGCCTTTACTGGAGCTACATTACATTTCTGGTCAGGACTATGTACAAAGGAGACACAGTGAGAGTCCCTTGAGTGATGCCTTGCAAGGGCGTGAAAGATGGGATCGTACAGCAACAGTACTATTGCTACCTCTACTACTACTATTACTACTAATGCTACTAGCACCAGTACTAATACTATTACTTCTACTACTTCTACAACTACAACTACTACTACTACTACTATTGCTGCTGCTGCTGTTGTTGCTACTACTACTACTACTACTACTACTACTACTACTACTACTTCTGCTATTATTACTACTGATGATGGTGATTAGGAGGAGGAGGAGGGTAATGATGAAGATGATAATAATGAGGAGGAGGAGGAGGAGGAGGAGGAGGAGAAAAAAGAAGAAGAAGAAGAATTATATTTACAATAATAATAATAGTAATGAAAATGTGATGATGATGATGATGATGATGATGATAGTAATAATAATACCAATAATGACAATGATAATGATGAAAACAATGATGATAATGATGATGATGATAACAATAATAATAATAATGATAATGATAATAATAATAATAATGGTAATGATAACAATGATAATATTAATAATAATAAAATAATAACAATAGTAATAACAATGATAATGATAATAATAATTTGCATAGCCATAAGAAATGACAGGTAGAAGAGAACTCACAAAAGAGCCTCAGGAAGGTCAGTAGTCTGTCTATTTCTTTTCAGTCGAAAATCTTAAATGGTGCGTTAAAGGGACAGAGATTTCACCTAAGTCAGACACATGCCAGTGACAATGGTTTAGGACATGGCACCTGCAAAGACCAGAGATAACATACGACCACGGCTGAGAGAGAGAGAGAGAGAGAGAGAGAGAGAGAGAGAGAGGAGAAGAGAGAGAGAGAGAGAGAGAGAGAGAGAAGAGAGCAACGAGACACCCAAATTGACTGTTCATCTTGCTGAACACACTCCAGCAAAGCGCCACTTGTTCTTTATGAAACGTCGTAACTGAGTGTCTGGGTTGCATGGCTCTCCCACTATGAGGCAAACATTTTTCTACACAGGCCCAAACATTCTCCACCGAGTTAAGATCACAGTCTATGAATACCTAATTTGCTTCAGCGCAGCTCTGGCAGGAGGGGGCAGAGATGAAAGGAAGACAACAGAGAGTCGTGCAGCGAGAGTGGGCTGGCCGGTTATCACTGTGTTTTTGTTTGGGTTTCAGCGTGTAATCTTTCATGATGTGTTGAAAAGTAGGCAGGTATTAATTTAATCACGTGCGCGTTTGTCAGAGCTTTGGATGCCAAAACCTGTGAAACTGTGGTTGTAGTGACGCAGAGAGAGAGAGAGAGAGAGAGAGAGAGAGAGAGAGAGAGAGAGAGAGAGAGAGAGAGAGTTTGTAAATCTGATGAAAGTAATATAAAATTCTCTGCAAGAGGGGAGAGAGAGAGAGAGAGAGAGAGAGGAGAGAGAGAGAGAGAGAGAGAGTTTGTAAATCTGATGAAAGTAATATAATAAAATTCTCTGCAAGAGAGAGAGAGAGAGAGAGAGAGAGAGAGAGAGAGAGAGAGAGAGAGGAGAGAGAGAAGGGGGGAAGGAGTATTGGTGAACCTGATAAAAGTAATCTCAGATTCTCCATGTAAAAATCGTGTCCAGGCTAAACAGAAAGATGAAAGAGAAAATTAAATCTAGTATGGACCCAGAAAAAACAGGCAGACACTGAATACATGGTAGGTGGATACTTCACAATCAAACCACTTTCACTGACTCAATTCGTCAGTGCCGGTCCTACGTGGACGTAAGGGATGGCAGGTGCAACAACAATGGTGACAGCTGGTTTCATGTCAGTCTGTCTTCTGCCTGACAAAGAAGATCTGGCATGTCCAGTTCTGTTCACTCCTAGATGTTGTGAGGCCAGTTCTCCCTCTATTTTCCCTTCCATCCTTTGCCCTGCAGAGCATCTTGTTGGATGGTTCTGGCAAGGAGGTTATGGCGTAAAGCAGTATCAAACCAGATAATCTTCAGCCTTTTTTACTGCACCAAACACGTGCCTGAGTAGTCATCACAGACGTTCCAAAAATATATTGTTCGTTCTATAGATTTTTCACAGAGGATGCATGATCGTACATACCATCCAAACCAACAGCCAAACTAGCATGCCTTCTGAAAGTTGGTGATGGGATTTGTGCCAGTGTCATAACCATAGCCTTCATAGAAAAGAAATTCTTTTCCAACACATTTTTTAAGGAAAAGACACTTTGAATTCTTCTGCCATACTCAAAGTCTTCTGCTAGACTCCATGAAAAATAAATAACATAGACCCTCTCTCTCTTCTCTCTCTCTCTCTCTCTCTCTCTCTCTCTCTCCTCCTCCTCCTCCTCCTCCTCCTCCTCCTCCTCCCCCTCCTCTTCCTCTTCCTCCTCCTCCACCTCCACTGTTACCGCAATCACCTTACCGCCATCACCTCTGTCTTTGACCGGAAAAAATACAAGCTAGTTCGCTGTGATATTCATGAAAATGTAAAGTAGCTTGGTAGATATATTAACTTGAAACCATGGAAGTAGCTGGCAGCCATTAAAAAGCTAAAGTCTAATAATTTACATATTGAAGGCCCACATGCTGCTCCAAGAACTGTGAAGGGGAAAGGAGAGAGGGATAACATTACAAGGGAGGATTTTCAATCTGTGGCAGTGGGCTTTAACACCTGCAGATTCTATGCTATTTCGTCACTCCCATTCTGTATTTCCGTTAACATAAGAAGAAAAAGGGTAAGGAAGGGGGAAAGGGAAGGACAAAATGAAAGAAGGAAGGAAGGAAGGAAGGAAGAATAAGAATAAGAATAAGAACAAGAGAAGAAGAAGAGAAAGATAAAGAAAAGAAGGAGGGGGAGGAGGAGGAAGAAGAAGAAGAAGGAAGGAAGGAAAAGAAATAAGCAAGGAAGGAAAAAGGTGGAAGGAAGGAAGGGAGGGAACAAGAAAAACACCAAAAAGAAAAAGAACAATGACTTCAAGAATAAGAAGAAAACATTGAAAAAACATGAGTAATACACACGTACTACTAAGGTTTTAGACTATTGTTCTGAATTTGTAGACATTAGTTTGTGGCTGAGTTGATATGCGTCATGTACAACAACAACAACAACAGAAAATGTCGCTTTTTGCTGAGAAAGATTTTCACTTGGACTTCAGATACTAACATTTTGCCTCACCTTTGGCTGGATGATTTCATGTCATTCATTTCTCATGTGAGTCAGGATTCCAGGCGATCTATCCATAACTAATTTACTTTACCATCACACATACAGGAGAGAGCAGAGATGAGAGGCAGACAACAAGGATTTGTGTAGTGCTGCCAGTGAGGTCCATTTTCTGAGGCTTTTTTTTGTTCACCACAAAATCTGACATAGGGTGCTGGACAGCAGAGAGATTTCCGTGTTATCAGGAGCATGTGAACTGTCAAAAGAAGGCCTGGGTCGTCACAAAGTATGGAGAGAGAGAGAGAGAGAGAGAGAGAGAGAGAGAGAGAGAGAGAGAGAGAGAGAGAGAGAGAGAGAACTCGGAACTCGGAAAATTTTAATTGCAAAGGCCACCGACCTATCTGCAATGAGGTCAAGAAACAAAACTGAAATCACACACACTGACGCTGTAACACTTCTACTGGTCACGCTCATTTACAAAACTTGCTCACACCAACTGTATAATCGTAAATTGAGAATACCGAAAGATACTTACAAAATCACACCCATATGTAGCACTCTCCCAGACTCGCACAGCTCGCACATACAAATTCGCTCGCACTTACAATTGCGCGCGCGCAAACCACACACACACACACACACACACACACACACACACACACACACACACACACACACACACACGTACACAAGCACACACACACACACACACACACACACACACACACACACACACACACACACACACACGCACACACACACACACACACACACACTCACGCGCACACACACACACACACACACACACACACACACACACACACACACACACACACACACACACACATTTTTCATCATGATCCCTAAGTATACACAAGACGTATCGACCACGAAACAAGGTAAAACAGATAAATTTATGAAAACATATGGTACTCCTAATGTTCTCTCCCCAGTAACAATTCTTCTCTTTTCTTCAAGGCACAGAAGATATACATCGCAACAAAGCGAATTACGTCCCTTTTCTCGTTTTGCAGCAAAAACTTCAACAATGGTCCGTGTACATTTGTTACATATTTCATGATATACTTATTTCTTAAATCTTGATATGATGGACATTCCAGCAGAAAGTGTATTTCATCTTCAGTTTTGACACAAAAAGGGCAGCTTTTTGAGTTATTTTTGTATCTGTCGTGGACTTTTATATCACTGATTCCTAGTCGAAACCTTACAAGAACTTTTCGAAACTTTGGGATTGTGATATCTGCAAGATATTTTTCAGGCTGTAGTAATGATTTAAACAAACGATAAGTAGAATATCTGTCACTATTTGAGAGTTTGGTGTTCCACTCTTGCTGATAGCAATCAATCATTCGTTGTTTTAGTTCCTGTAGAAACAGCTTTTCGTGACCAACTCCACCGTTAAGCCAGACAAAAGAAAAAACCATGTGAATCAAGACAATTTTTTATAGACTTTGCCCAGTTTGAATGTATATTAGAATGTCTTGTGGATTGCAACATTTTTGAGTTTTCCATTTCGTATGAGAGAGAGAGAGAGAGAGAGAGAGAGAGAGAGAGAGAGAGAGAGAGAGAGAGAGAGAGAGAAAACACTCCTCTGCAACGCTGGGACACACAAACTGACATTACAGTTCGTCTTGCTGAACACACTCCAGCAAAGTGTCTCTTTTCCTTCCTGTATCGCCATCACTGAGTTTCTGAGTTGCATGGCTCTCCCACTATGAGGAAAACCGTTTTCTACACAGACCTAAACATTCTGCACCGAGTTAAGATCACAGTCTATGAATACCTAATTTGCTTCAGCACAGCTCTGGCAGGAGGGGGCAGAGATGAAAGGAAGACAACAGAGAGTCGTGCAGCGAGAGTGGGCTGGCCGGTTATCTCTGTGTTTTTGTTTGGGTTTCAGCGTGTAATCTTGCGTGATGTGTTGAAAAGTAGGGAGACATTCTTTTGATCGGGTATCAAGTTGTGGAGGATTTGGACACTAAAAATTGAGGTTGGAGAGAGAGAGAGAGAGAGAGAGAGAGAGAGAGAGAGAGAGAGAGAGAGAGAGAAGGGGCATAGTAATAACAGGGTAAGAGGGTTGGGGGGGAGGGGGAGGTCTTGATGAATCTGATAACAGTAATCTCAGATTATCCATGTAAGAATCGTGCCTTAACTAAACAAAAAAGATGAAAGAGGAAGACAAATCTCGTATGGACTCAGAAAAAAAGACAGATACTTAAAAAGAGAAGAAGAAAAAAAAGAGGAAAAATGTAAATGGTATTCCCACCGAGGGAATCGAATGAGTTGGACAAAAGAGGCAATCGAATGAGTTGGCAAAGAGGACAAAAAGGTGGGTGAACTGGGGATCAGAACTTTGCTCCTTTGTGGACTGGGAAGATTTCGAAATGATCCCAGTTCTTTGAGGTTTTGTAGTTCATGGTAGGTGAGTTCTCCACAATCAAGCTACTTTCACTCACTCACTCACTCAGTCCACAGACCTACAGCCAGCACATGAAGCACACATGACACTGACGTTGTCAGGTGTTTTGATGTTGGTCTGTCTTTGGCCGGATGAAGATCTGGCACGCCCAGTTCTGTCTGCTCCTAGATGGTGTCAGGCCAGCTCTCCCTCTGTTCCCCTTCCTTCTTTTGCCTCCACATGGCACCAAACTGTATCATTTACCTTCGTCCTATTGTGGTAAGACAGGGCTCTGGGAACCACCTGTGGCATTCCAGAATACACCAATTTGATTGCAAAAGTTACACAGTCCCCTTTTAATCATGTGTTATAGTACTCTTAAAAGTTGTCCAAGACCAGCGATAATTTTTTTTTAAGCTGATAAAGCCATTCTTGCTGCTTTAAACGATTGGAGCATGTGCTATAGAGTTTTTTTTTCCTACTTTTTTTACAGTTTAATCTCTTGAAAATGAGGTGGCTTCTTTATGATCATGATCATGTAAAGCAAATAATCTAAACATCTTTTGTGCGGCTATGAAAGATCATTTAGCAAACAACTATTCAAATCATCCTAAAGTTTCGACAGATGGTTCGGTTCGTAAAAATTGTAGGGCTGGCGCTGCATTTTTCAATGCGTGTGTGTGTGTGTGTGTGTGTGTGTGTGTGTGTGTGTGTGTGTGTGTGTGTGTGTGTGTGTTCGGTGTGTGTTTCGTGTGTGTTTGTGTGATATCATCGGCCTTTCTAAATTCATGGAGAAGTGTACCATGTTCCCTAGCAGGTCAGAGGTTTCAGACTACCGTAACACGCTACTCTTTGAAGTCGCTTTATATTCTCCATGAGCGGCAACTGTATCTTGGCAGTGACATCATCGGCGACTGTATCTTCTCAGTGTCGTCATCAGCGCTAACGTAAGACTCAGACCGTCACTCGAGCCGAGTCACTCACTGCTCGTGGCGGTCAGGCAGTTAATCCCCGGATTTCCGAGGTGTGGGGAGGGCTTTAGACCCGTGTCACACCGCCCTGCTCCTTGCATCATGAATAAGACCAGCTCAACATCTCAGTCTCGAAGCCGCCGGTGCTGAATAAGAAAAATATCCACATGACATTTTAGGCCAGTTTTTTTTTTTTTTTTTCTCCTTTTTTTTTTTTTTTTTTTTTTTTTTGCAATATCTTTTGCTAGCATTGACAAAGAAACATTCGGTAAATAACTTAAAATTCAACGATCAGCTGTCAATCCATGCATTTTCAAGCTTGTGTGAAAGCAGTTCTAAAGCAGGCCTGTAAATATCATCTTGACAACACTATGTGTCGTTCTTTGGGGTTTGCTTGTCATGTTGATAAAAGCGCTATGCAAATCTTGACTGGCGTCTGGTTGCATTATTGATCAGGGAAATTCGACCTTCTAGTCTTTCTTTATTCGTCATTTGCCCTTCATTGTAATGATGACTATGATAATGATAACAACAACAACAACAACAATAATAATAATAATAATAAAATAATAATAATAATAATAATAATGATGATAATAATAATAATAATATGATAAGAAGAAGAAGAAGAAGAAGAAGAAGAAGAAGAAGAAAAATGACGATGATGACGACGATGATGATGATGAAAACAGCAACAATAATAGGTTGATGATGATTGATGGTGGTGATGATAATGATATTAAAGATTGTCCCTCCTGTTAAAACTTAGGAATCTATGGAAATAAAAAAGTAAACAACAATGAAATAAACCGGAAGAAAACACATATAAAACTAACTAATCAACCAAATACTCATCATCATCATCATTATCATCATCATCATCATCATCGCCTATTTCCCCTCCTGGGTACAGGCCGCCAACTACGGACCTCCAGGCATCTCTGTCCTGGGCTCTTTTTTTTCCAGCTGGTTCCAAGTCATCCCCATGTTCCTGATGTCTGCTTCCATCCCTTCCCAGGGCTGAGGTGCCGATTTGATTCTTAGTTGGCGTTTCTGCAGCTGTGTTTTGTTTTACGGGGTAGGGTAGCTGGCCCCACGCCCAACCCTCCTTCTTTATCCGGGCTTGGGACCGGCATGATTCTCCCAAAAAGGGTCTGCTGGCGGAGTTTGTCAACCAAATAGTATCGTAGGTAAAACAACAAACCAGATCAGATATCCAATACAGTTCAGCTATCATTTACAGTCCGTTCCCATTCTGCAGTGCCATCCTTTTTCAACACCTATCCTCTTCTTTGCCCATGTCCTTTCCTGGGAACTCTTCTACACCTCGTTCTGTTTTTACATACTGTGTTTGCTCCTCTTGTTGAGGTAAACAATTCTGGTTTCCATTTCTATGCTCGTTCTCAGAGCAGGAACACTCCTGAAAATGATCCTCCTTTTTGGTTAACACTCTCGGTACTTGTAGCTTTCATCTCATACATACATTTTGTTTTCTTACTATAAATATTTGATGATATTGCTGTTCGTTACCACAATCGGTGAGTCGTTTAACGTTTTCCCGAAGGTTTCGCTACCTGTGAAAACAACGCTAGGAAAGCAGCTCGTTATTTTAAAGGCATCTCGGTAAATAACAGTTCGTTTTGAAATCTTTTAAATACACCGCGAAAGGTTGTTTTGGGGCTTTTCTTCCATAATGGGAAGGAGGGGGTGGGGTGGGGGGCTGTAGGGGGTCAGTGAAGAAGCGAAAGAAGGAAGGGCGCATTGGAAATGGTGGGGGGGGGGGGGGGGAGATACCATTGGTACCTGTCATAAACTTACGCACCCTGAGAAACATGGCAGAAAATATTCAGATGTATCTCCGGGGATCCAAAATCAACGAAAGGGAACATTTCCTCCTTACACCGGCTTCCCCTGCGCAATGCAGCCTTTCGAACATTACATTGCCCGTGGGCTTTCCTGTCCCCGGTCGTAACTTCTCCCTCCGCGGACAGTTTAGGCAGTTTGCGGCTATCATCAACGCCAGTCGTAAATACCTGCGTACACTCGTACTTTACCTGTGCCTTCTGGGTATGATGGTAAAGCGAACTTTTAATGGAAACGACTCGGGCAGTACGTCACGGTGTGTACGGAAAATTTAGGAGTTGTGTGCTGTAACAAGGAGGCATTTTTCAGCAGGTAGCCATGGTTGTGTGGGAGGGTACTACTACCAAAAGGAGGAGGGGGGGGGGGGGGAGATGAGGCGGGTTGAGGTGGAGTTAGGAGTGGATGGAAGGGGGGTGGGGCTGCGAAGGGAACTGTGACCGGCAGGGGGAGGGGTGGGGTGGGGTGGGGAAGGGGATGAGAGTGTGTTAAATGGGCGGGGAGGGGGGAGAGGGAGGGGGGGTCGTTGAGTGCAACAGATTTGTGACAACATGGGTTAGACAGATGGTTATCCATCTATCTATGATTGTGTATATTCATTCACGGGCGTAATAGTGTATGTTCTAGATTGCTTCTTATACTTCGCTTTGGTTTTTCGCTTTTTTTTTTTCTTCAGTTGCATGAGAGAAAGGGAAAACCTGTATCAATAATCAGAGGGTAAGCGAATGAATGAAGAAGGGATGTGTACGACCCAGGGAGCCAAGCAATGAAGTGACAATGAACAAGAGGAGGAATCAATGGATTCGTGATTAAAACTATAGAAGAAACGGATCGAGGCGAATTACAAGGGGGAAAAAAACCCCAACCAAAAACAAATCATGAAGACACAGGAAACAAACCCCAATGAGAATACAGGACAGGTGCAAGAAAAGGACAAAGTTTTCAGCGCCTTTCGAACCTGATGCCTTTTTATTATTATTTAACAATGCAAAGCAGACGTAACAACCATTCAGACGTACCTGAGAATGCGTTGCACAGATTGGGGAGTTAAGTAAAGGGGGGTAAGTTAAGAAACGTTAAAAAACAAAGTTAAAAAGTAGTCCTGTCATTTTACCAGGAACACACAACGTGAACGCACACTGATGCACGAACAAGGCGAAAAGTGACGATGCTGATAATAAAAAATAAAAAAGAAATAAGTATGTGAGACAGTTCTGTATGTAAAATGAACAAAAAATGATAATGGATAACTTAAGAAACAGAGAAAACAAATGGAATAAATAAAAGAATGATTTCATAGATGACTAACTAAGCAAATATGTGAATAAGTCTATGTCAACAAAAAACGGATAAATACTTGCTTGTTTTTAATGAATTATTGACAAAGTTATGGTAACGATGAAAAAATAATAACAATAATAAATATATCAATACAAGAAAAGAAACAAAGACTATGTGAAATAAAAATATGAAATGAAAAAAAATTAGTCCAATTTATGTCTAACATTATATTTGCAACGAAAAATCACAGAATAAAAAAAATAATGAAATCAGAAAAAGTGCACAGACAATGCTTCATGCTGTTAAAGATATCTGTTCAAATCTCTCTCTCTCTCTCTCATCTTCTCTGTCTCTCTCAGTCCTCTCTGTCTCTTTCTTCTCTGTCTCTCTCTCTCTCTGATGCTTGGAAGTGAAACAAACCGCAATAAAACGCACAGTTTCCAAAGATACCATACTACGCCGAACCAGGAGAGAATGTAAGTGGGTCAGAACAGAACAAGACCTATTTCTTTCAAGTTCACTTAAGACGAGGGTTCAGAATCTAAGAGTGGCGAGACTTTCTCTTGGTCGTTCGTGAGTTATGCTCACAGTATATTCCCCAGTTTCAACTTTATTTACTTTCCACGCTAACACCAGTCGCATTTTTTGGCGCTTTTTCATGAGAGAGAGAGAGACAGACAGACAGACAGACAGACAGGCAGAGAAGGACAATGACAGCGATTCATTATTGTACAATAGTAAACGTATTGGCTTAGTTAGCCATTTTTCATACTCGCCATTACTGTTCTACTAAACTAGTGCCAAATGTTACAACATATGGACCAAAACATGGTTATACAAACAAACAAGCAACAAACCAACCAAAAAACAACCATCACTAACCAAGAAACAAACACTGGCATCAACGGTGAAATAGGCAAATGCTAACAAAGCAGTTTAAACGAGAGAGAGAGAGAGAGAGAGAGAGAGAGAGAGAGAGAGAGAGAGAGAGAGAGACAGACAGACAGACAGACAGACAGACAGACAGAGACCAGCTGCTGCCGTTGTCGCAAAATGCCCAACCAACGCTTCGCATTCATGACGTTCACAGATCCACATCACGTTATCTGGATCTAACTAGCACAGCTGCTCACCCGTCACCATCACCCGCCATCTGACGCGCTAATGGGGGGGGGGGGGGGGGGGGGGAAATGACGTCACGAGAACAAGGAATGACAATCCTGACCGCCAGGCCCCTGCGGAGGGGCGACTGCTCTCCCTTCCCCGGAACATGGATAATTGATGGCCGGCACGAGGAGCGAAGCGAGACCCGCGCCGCGTGTATCGGGAGGGGGGGGGGGGGGGGGGGGGGGGGGGGACGCGTGATGAATTGGACCGAGGATGGAAGAGTCTGTCGGTATGTGACGCAGACACCTGTGCAAGATGGCGCACAGGGTCTTCACGGCTCCGTGGAATGTGGACAGCGTGCCAGCAGCTTCCCTGCAAAGTGTATGTATGTATGTGTGTGGTTGGTGTGGTGTGTAGTTTGTGTGTGTGTGTGTGTGTGTGTGTGTGTGTGTGTGTTGTTGTGTGTGTGTGTGTGTGTGTGTGTTGTGGTGTGTGTGTGTGTGTGTGTTGGTGGTCGTGCGCGCGCGCTTGTGTGTCGGGGAGAGGGGGGGGGGGGGTGCAGGAGGAGGCGGGAGTTGTTGGTGGTAGAGGTGGAGACTGGTGAGTTAGAGGGGCAGAAACTTATAGTGGTCTGCAAACTAATGCAGAGAAAAAGATTGTTTGGTTAGTTGAAAAAAAAAAAATGCAAACAACAACAACAAACTCAGGAAAAGATTTAAATCTGGTTGACAAAAACATAATGCAGAGAAGAAGGAGAAGAAGAACAACAACAACTAAAACAATAGCAGCAGCAGCAACGACGACGACGATGACGCAGACGACCAAAAAAAAAAAAAAAAAAAAAAGACAAAAAGAAAAAGAAAGAAAGAAAACAACACCAAACCCGTAAACCGTTCTCTCTCTTTCTCGCTCTCCTTCCCTCCCTCCCCCTCTCCTCCCCCCCCCCTCTCTCTCTCTCTCTCTCTCTCTCTCTGTGTGATTCCTTTCACAAAGAGATGATCATCGGTGACAAGAAAGTTAGACACCACAACGATTTATGGACATGACTCCTTTACATACAATACTGCCATCACCCGTGACTTTGCTTCCCGTATCGCCCGAATACCTCAAGACACCAGCCAGTCCCCTTCCCCTACCCTTTCCGCCTCTCATACATTCTTTTCCCAATCTCTCTTCGATCACCGGTTTGTACTCCGTACCCTTCTGCACAAAACCACAAAGAGACCGTAGAGCCTGTATCTATGACTTTGCGTGCGGCTTTTCCATTTCTGTTGGCTGTCCACGAGCCGTTTCGGTGGGCTGTCCAAAAGCCACCTCCGTTTCACTCACCCGTATCAACCACATCAGCGACCCGCTCTTATCTCCCTCTGCATCTCCAAGGCGGCCCTCCTACGGCGATGATGAAAGTGGACAGGAGACAGGGGGATCACTGGAGTGAAGCCGAGGAATCACCTCCCATGCGGGTCCTCAATCTGTGGGGAGTTTTGTGGTTGAAGTGTTGCTGTTTCGCCTGAAGAGTTATTTGTTTGTCGGAGGCGCCTCGAGGGGAGGGAGAGATGGGGCACAGACGGAAATGGGAGGAGTGTTGTCAGTTTGCGTTGAAGGTGGGGGATCCAAGGGGAACTCAACTGTGACAGGGGCGATGGTGGTTCCGTGTTCTGTGGGGGAAGGTTTGTTTACTGCCTATGAGAGGATTGTGGTGGTGATAGGGATAGACTGGGTTACCGTTCTGTAGGAAACAGCGGTTATGGGGAAGGTTGATTTCCTGTTTTGTTGTAAACCATGATTATTGAGGAAAATCTGCTTACTGTCCTATAAGAAACTGGGATGGCAAAGCAAAGCTAGTTTCTGTTCTTTGTGAAAGTAGGATAGTATTAATAGGAAGGTTGTTTCACTGTTTTATCGCAGGGCTGTGATAGCAGGGAAGGTCTCTTTACTGCTCTATGGGAAACTATGACGGTTGAGAAAACTGGCGTCTTGTTCAGTCGATAAGGGAAGGCTGGTTTGCTGTTCTGCTGGAAACTGTGATGATATGGAAGGTTCGTTTACGAAACTGTCGTATTATGGAAAAGTCGGTTTGCTGTTATTTTATGATTATAGGGTAAGGCTGGTTTACTGGTCTGTTAGAAACTGTCAGGGTATGTCTGGCATATGTGGTTAACTGCTCTGTGGGAAGCTTCAAAGTGACAGGAAAGGTTGGCTGATAATTCTGCAAGAATCTGTGGTAATAGAAGAAGACTGGTTTACTGTTTCATGCAAGGACTGTGGTGACAGATGGAAGTCAGTGTACTGTTCTGTGGAAAACTCATGATGGTGCCAGATTGGTGGTTAACCGTTATTTCCGCGGGGACACCATTAACGATACAGAAACACTGAAAAATTCTGTTACAGAACTACCTTCTGACTCACTCGTTTGCTATGATACACTATATTGTTGATGTCAACATACAATAACTTTAAAATGATAATTTTTTTTAAGCGAAATCTGTATCTGTCGAAACGAATGCGCATTAGCGGTCATGTAACAGTGACCTTTAATGTCTCCACAGTAGACATCAGAGAATGTTGCTCTTGCCCAGAGATTAAGTGTCATCCTTCACAGCATGCCCGACACAAGTGATCGCCTGCCCTTGGCAGTCGGGCATCTCCTACAGTTTTGCCATGAGTTGGACATGACGTCTGGCTTCTTAAAAATGGCTTACTGCCTCACAGCTGTCCTGGAAACAGCAGTGTCTCTGTCCCTACCTTCTCTCTGTGTCTTTCCCAGCTCTGTGTCTCTGAACCAGTATACCGTACCACACCCCATCTCCACAAGGCCACGAAGAGAGTACACCCTCGACCTTCGACTTTTATGGCTCTTTCAGTTCATTGCATCATCATCATCA
>CM065740.1:38556101-38573601 GCA_033310375.1 Conus canariensis
ACGTTGCATTTAAAACATAAACAAAATTAGGCTAATGACTGATCTCTGTGGAAAATCCATATTTCATGCGCATGAAAGAGGACCATACAGTCTAAGAAAAGTACATGCCTTCTATTGATGGAGAATGATAATGCACGCTTACGCGTCTCTGGCGTTGGAGGATAGCTTTCTAAAGACGATACTTTGATCTGTAGTGTCAAGTATTGCGTCGAGTCCTCTGTGCACAAATCACTGAACTTACTTAAATGCCTTTGGTTTATGTTACTAGTAATCCTACTGTGGGACAGAGAGACAAAAAAAAAAAAAAGACAGAAAGACAATCTGAAAATACGTCCTCAACCTCCACGACCAGAACCCATCAAGGTCATCACGGTTAGAACTGAGGGCTTTTAATGCAAAGGCAATCAAGTGAAACTTGACCACCACCATCCCAGCCCCTCCCCCTCTCTGTCCCCTCCTTCTCTCTCTCTCTCTTCCTCTCTCTCTCCTCTCTCTCTTCTCTCTCTCTCTCCTCTCTCTCACTGTCTCTCTCCTCTGTCTCTCTGCACCACGGACTACCCCTGACACATCGTCTCACCAGTTCCTGCCGACGGTTATGTGCCTCTGAGTGTAATCACCACCCAGGGACTCCTCCTCCCTCTCCCCACCACCCTGACCCCAACCTAATACGTGCCCTGGTGACAACACCACTCCTGGGACCCATCCTGCCTCTGACCCCAGCCCCGACTCTCCACGCCCCCACCCCTTCTCCTCCTCTCCCACCGTGGTCCACCCCAAATCCCTGTGTCTCGTGAGTGCGTATGACAGTGACCCTGGAGGAAGGCTATGCCGTGAGAGGATCGTCATTCCCTTAGCGTCGGGACGATCCATCGTATTTCTATGGGGAAATGACCGTCTGAGGGAAACCTGAGATATGAAGCCAGAGAAAGAGAGAGAGAGAGAGAGGGAGACAGAGAGAGGGAGACAGAGAGGGAGGGAGAGAGAGGGAGGGAAACAGAGAGAGGGAGGGAGAGAGGGAGAGAGAGAAGGGAGAGAGAGAGAGAGAGGGGGGAGAGAGAGAGGGAGAGACAGAGAGACAGAGAGAGGGAGAGGCACACACACACACACACACACACACTTACACACACACACACACACACACACCACACACACACACACACACAGAGAGAGAGAGAGAGAGAGATAGATAGATAGAGAGAGAGAGAGAGAGAGAGAGAGAGAGAGAGACCCCGGATGGTGCGGCGTCCCGATACTTCCATTTCCGGTCGCAGCCGTGCACGAAAATAGTATTCTTTTTCGTCGTCTATACTGTGTGCGGTCATGTCCACCCCTTCCCCCTCCCCGCTTCCTTCGACCCCCCCCCCCCCCCCCCCCACCCCCCACCCCTTCCTTTCCTCGTCTCTGTCCCCCACGCCTCCACCTTCCTCCCCGTTCCGCCCGACCCATATTCAAGATATTACATGATAACTTCAAAGTGAAAGAAGGCTTCTCAAGTATTCAGGCCGAACTGGTTGCAATGCGCCACCATCTTGTGCACGTTTAAATGATTTTTGTAAAAATGTTTCCGGCGCATTTCTGTACAAATCCACTGAAATCTTGGACGGAGTGAAAATACAATGAAGGTGAATTAGTATTGATCTCCTCAGTTCCAGTCGCGCAGTAAATTGATTCATTGGGTGTTTTCATTCAAACACTGAACTATTGGAGTAGTACAAAGCAGCGACGAGCGGTTCTAGTATTTTCAACAGCTCCTTTCGTTGCCGCTCCGTCTATTCCATAGCACCTCTTCATTATTGGTGTGTGGCTAGAAACTAACGGTTCCAGAAAATCATGGGTAAACGGGAATAACGTGCTTGGTGTGGTTAAACGTATTGTGAGTACATTTTGATTTCTAACTTCATTCATTTCTTACCTGTATAGACTTCGGCAGAATCCGACAACAGAAAATGTTTTTGAGAGCTGAAACAAGAATAATGGAAGGGGGGGGGGGGGGGGGGGGGGAGGGGGAGGGAGGGGGAGGGAGGAGGGATTACTAAGATATGTAATCGAATTTTGACATTCAATATCAAGAGAGCGTGACAGCTGAGGATCGAACTCTCTCTCTCTCTCTCTTTCTCTTCTCTCTCTCTCTCTCTCTCTCTCTCTCTCTCTCTCTCCCCTACTGTTTTCATTGTCGTTTACTGGACCGATGTGTGCCGTTACTCCGCTTCCGGGACTTGCCATTTAACAGGATCGCTCGCCACTGTCCATCCAGTCAGTCAGTCAGTCAGTCAAACCCCAGTGGTCAGTCCGTGAGTCAGTCCAGTCAGGACGACCCAACCAGCCAGCAAGCAAGCAAGCAAAATAAGTAAAGCTCACAATGACCCTGGTGTCTCCCCCTCCCCCACCCCCCAGCCACCTACCCCACGTGACAAACCGTCTGGGTCAACAGAACGGACCGTGTCCATTCATCACAGGTGAGTTAAGCCCCCGTGGCGGGACATTGAGCAGGGGCTTAATGCCGTGCAGGGCCCTCCATTGAGGGGAGGCTAATGGCGGCATTGTGTGTGGCTAGGACCGGGGATCGGGTCCGGGGAGATTACTTGCTGCTGTCTCTGGTCTGGGTGATGGTGGTGGGGGTTGAGGGGGGTGGGAGGATTGTAGGAGGAACGTCCGAGGAGCGAGGAGGAGGAGGAGAAGGGGAGGGGAGGGGGCGGGGAATGCGGGAAGGGGGAGGGGGGTGTTGGAAGCATGGGACGCGAAGGTGAGGATGGGGGTGGGGGGTGAGGGGGGATTGAGAGGTATTTTTAGGAAAGTACCCGGTTAATGTGGTAAATAAGGGACAGGAAAGAAGTGAAGGGAGAGGGGGTGATGGGGGGGGGGGGGGGGGGGGTTGAGAGAGGAGGAGGGGGTAGAGGGTGGAATCTGACCATGACATACGCGGCATTCTATGACAGACTGGCAGCGTAGAGACAGTGTAGCAATGTCTTTCTCTGATAAACCGAAACATTCAAATTCGTCTTCCCATGTCTTTAGCATTGAGATAAAATACGGATGAAATGAAGGAAATCAGGAGAGAAGTGTAGAACATTTCATATTCTCACATTTATAAAGGGAAAGAGAGGATTTCTTTCTTTTTTCCTCTTTTTTTTTTTAAATAGTGACACACACACACACACACACACACACACACACACACACACACACACACACATATATATATATATATATATAGAGAGAGAGAGAGAGAGAGAGAGAGAGAGAGAGAGAGAGAGAGAGAAAGGGTTGGATGGTACTGATCATTGTCCAGCTTTAACATGTTTGTTTTGAAGTTGCTAACAGGGTCACAATTATCTTAACAGAATACAGTATTTCGCAGAAGTCGAACGAAAGAAAAACGCACGCCAAAAAAACAAACAAATCCTCTGGACAGAACTTACGTAAATGTTGGGCGTAAAAGACAAATTAGAAAAAAGAATTACCTGATTTTGAATAAAGGTTTGTAAACCAGCCACTAGGCAGAGCAATCTTCATGAGATACGTTTAAGTATGCATTTTGCTCTTCAGTCTTGTAGCGAAAAGCAAAACAAAACTTTTTTCTTTTAAAAAGAGAAGAAGTAGTAGAAGAAGAAAACATTTCCACATGTGGAAAAATCTCCTTTTGATATTATCATACAAGTAAAGTTTTGCAACAAGCATAATGAAATATAGGGTGTTAATCTTTAATCCTGACAGAAAAAGTGATTCTCTAAGACGCAGATTATGTATTTGCACGTATTTGTCTTTAATTACATTATTAATCGCGTTTGAGAGCAGTTGCACATGGATGTATTTCCAGAACTCGTGATAAATGTTTTCTTTATACAGGCATCAGAAACTACATTTGTCACTGTGTTTTACTCCATGTTCTTGCAACATAACAGTAGAAAGAAACTCGTGGAGAGCGTGGCAGCAGAGAGTCCTCAGAAGAGAAGCCCCCTTCAAGCAAGTGTTTCGGCCCTTATCTCCTGACACTCTAGGGGGGTTGGGCCACACCCGGTTCATGACTCCGGATGTCCCTCTGCTGCCCCTTTTTTTCCCATCTTGTGACGAGCCATGGCTGGGATTCGAACCCATGACCCTCTGGACATGCTCATTTTCCACTTAATGACTCGCGCTTTAACCACTGAGCCACAGGGACACCTGATATTTGTAGGGAAATTAAGCCTTATGAAGTTCACTTTTGTTCCTCCTTGACCAGATCCAGCTTGAACACCTCTCTGCCGCTTCTGCCATTGCTTTCAGGGCTCTGGTTTTTTCCTTCCCTGCAACTGAGAGCTGTTTCATGAGGCTGTATGCAGACGTTCCTACAAACCCCCTAGCTCCAATTTCTGCAGTGAGGACTTTGACCTGATAGCCTTCTCTCCTCAGGCTGTTTGCCAGATCAGCATACTTTTCAGTCTTGTAGATTTGAGCTGCCTCCATTCTGTTCTCATATGGCACCGTGAGCTCGATCATGATCAGCTGCTTGGTTGACTTAGAGTGGACTACTATGTCTGGTCTCATGCCACTCTTGCTGATGATCTCTGGGTGACTCTTCCATTCTGGGAGGTCTGCAGTGCACTCCCAGTCATCTGCCCCGTCCAGCAGACTCTGCCTGCATGTTTCGAGTGGCACTGTTGTTCTTGGCCATGATTTGCTGCCTCCTGCCGTGAAGAATGTTGCGGGTGCTTTTGGAGTCCTGATTTTCCCTTTTGTGGTGTTGGTACTAGCCCAGACTACTTGTACAATTTCTTTGAGCACTTGGTTGTGCCTCCATATGTACCTTCCTTGAGCCAGGGCTACTTTACATGAGCTTAGGACATGCTCCACTGTTTGTTTTTCATGGCAGAGGGGGCATGCAGGATCGTCTGTTTTCCCCCACTTCACCAGGTTTGCATTTGAGGGCAGAAGGTCATATGCAGATCTGAGAATGAAGCTGATCCTGAGAGGGGCCATGTGCCAAATGTCATTCCAAGTGAGACTTCTTTGGAGTGCATTCTCCCACGTTGTCCATTGCCCTTGCTGGCTCTGCTGGACTGCTTTTTGGAGTCTTTTTTGGTCTTCTTCTTTTCTCATCTCCTGAATCATCATGTCTCTTTTGGCTTTTCCTTTGGCCTTTGACCACCATTCAGTTTTGGTCACCCCAGTCCCTGTCTGTTGGTCTGTGTGTGTCCTGTTATTTCTCTGATCTTGAGACTTTCTTTTGCAGAATCCATCGCCTCTTGAACTTTCCATTTTCTGCCTGTCTTCAGCTGGGGCTTAATTGCTTCTACCACCTTGTCTCCTGAGTCCTCCAGCATGCTTTGAAGTCTGATCTTCCCTGCTTTGTATTCCTCCAGGATGGATTTCAGGGGTAGTTTCAGCTTTGCTTGGCGACAGTACAGCGCTATGTCAGTCAGACAGGGTGGGACACCAAGCCATTTCCTTGTGAACTTGTTGATTTTGGCTTCCATTGCCTCCACTATGCTGGTGCAGATGTCGTATATCATCAGAGGCCATAGCAGCTTTGGTATCAGCATGAACTGCAGACACCAGACCTTGTATTTGCCAGGGAGCCCACACTGGTCAATGGTCTCCAAGCCTTCCTCCGCCATCTGCTTGGTTTCTTTTGCTCTTTGTGTGTCTTTCAGCGTATCATCATACCATCTTCCAAGGCTCTTGACTGGTTCTTCTGTGACTGTTGGAATGGCCTGGTTGGCAACACTGAAGACCACAGATCCGGCCACTTTTCCTTTCCTCAGTGAGAGACTCCGTGATTTCTTTGGCTTGAACTTCATTCTGGATGAGGCAACTATGTCGTCCAGCCTCTCCAGCACATGACGTGTCTCGTCTTCTCTGGATGAAATCACTGTAGTGTCATCCATGAAGGCCTTGAGAGGAGGCATCTTGTACCCATCGCCAAGGTCTGTTTGTCTCGCGTTGTTTGTTGCTGCTTTCAAGATGAGTTCCATTGCCAGCACGAACAGTATTGGGGAAATTGCACAGCCCATTGCAATACCCACTTCCAAGTTGATCCAGTCTGTTGTGTACTCCTTGGTAGAGAACCGCATTGAGAAGCCATTGAAGTACTTCTTGAGCATGTCGCGGATGTTCTTTGGCACATGGTACATCTCAAGAGCCAACTGTATCATCTCATGGGGCACAGATCCATATGCGTTTGCCAGATCAAGCCACACTACGTCCAGGTCTCTCTTTTCTGTTTTTGCTTTTTGGATTGCGTCCCAGATCATTGTGGCGTGTTCTACACAGCCCGCCACGCCTGGGATGCCACCTTTCTGGACTGACACATCCAAGTACTTGTTTTCCATCAGGTACTTGGTCAGCCTCGCTGCCATGACAGAGAAGAAGATTTTCCCTTCGACGTTCAGTAGTGATATTGGCCTGAACTGGCTAATGTCACTTGAGTTTTGCTCTTTGGGGATGTACACACCATCTGCCGTCATCCACTGGCCGCTGATCTTCTGGTTTCTCCAAGCCGATCGCAGCAGCCTGTGGAGCCACTCCAGCACCTTGGGACATTTCTTGTAAAGCTGGTAAGGTATTCCGTTTGGCCCTGGTGATGATTTGGCTCTGGCTTTGTCGACCACCTTCTTGATTTCCGCCAACGTTGGAGGCTTGCCATTGAACTGTTCCTCAGGGTTGGTTGGCCACACCAGACCTTGAATGTCGAGTGGTGCTTTGCTCTGTGGGTCAGAGTATGTTTTCCTCAGATGCTGCTCAAGAACTCCTTTGTCCACACTTAGGGTCCCAGATTTTGGCTGCTCAAACAGTGTTCTGGCAAACTGGAAGGGGTCTCTGAAGAAGCGCTCTTGTGTCTTCTTCTTTTTGCTCTTCCTCTTCCTCGCAGATTCCGCTTTGCTGAGGGCACTGTGTTTTTCTTTCAGGTCTTTCCACAGTTTTTCCAAGCCTTGTTTTTCAGCTGGCAGTGCGGTCTTCATTTGCATCTTGAGGTTTTTCTTTTGGACCCTGATCTTGTCCATCTTTTCTTGGCGTCTGGATTTCTTTGGAGGTGTTTTCTCTTTGGGTAGTTTTGCTCCATAGGCGTCTCTACATGTGGCATACACAATGTCCCCATATGTGGCTAGTTTGTGTTCCAGGGTGCTTTTCCCTATCAGTGCATCGAGTCTTTGGACGATTTTTGCATCCAGTTTCTCCCAATCTTCAGTTTCGTTTGCTCGTGGCAGGTTGAGTTTCAGGCGCCTGGCATCGAGGGCCTGTGCAAATTCCTCATCCGAACCAACAGCGTGGATGTCCTTGGCACTGTGGTTTAAATCCTGGCCTTGGTCTTCCGACGTCTTATCTGCTGATGCAGTGCGCTGCTGCTCATTCAGATGAGTCTTCACACATCCCATCTTTGTTCTGTGGATCTTCATGCCACGGGTGGTAGCGAAACGCTTTCCACAGACACATGGATATTCCATTTGGTCCATGTTCATAGTCCGTTTGGGATTTGCGGTCATGATTGGTTGAGCACCGATGGATTCATCATTCTCTCCCCCTTTCGGTGAATCCTGGGAGCATCTTTTCCTTTTATTTTTAGTAGCCACATGTTTAAGGCAAAGTGGGGAGCCAGCCCACAGAGCCCTTGGTTCTGGTCTTTCCCAGTGTCCTCGGTCTTTCCCGGACGTCCTCCGGCCTATTCCCGGAAGTCAATGGTTTACCCATGCATCAGTAGAAAGAAACTCGTGGAGAGCGTGGCAGCAGAGAGTCCTCAGAAGAGAAGCCCCCTTCAAGCAAGTGTTTCGGCCCTTACATTTTGTACGAAAACATCTCAGCTGAAACCGTTATTTTCAGTTTTTACGTCATTTATTTGCGTGCCGACAGAAAACGTCATTTAAAGTCGAAAGGATCTAATATCTTCGGTTCCCACTTGTCAGAATCTTTACGTCATTTATCATTTCCATTAATACATGACATTGAAAAAAATCTGGAGACTTTGCATGCAGACATTTTTTCTTAAACCCCGTGATAAACTTATGTATTCATTGTTCTTTAGGATGATACTATATTCCATTATATAATCAAGGATTGTAGAGTAGCATTCCGCAAAAGTGATAAAATCTACATCTAGACTATATTCATCTTTAAAACTGTTATAGGAAAGAAGTTCTCCGTTACAGTCCAAGACAAATCAAAACAAAACGAAACAAAACTAAACTAAACAAAACAGATTAAAACAAACAAACAAACATAACAAAAGAAACAAAACGAAACGAAACGAAACAAAACAAAACGAAGCGAAACAAAACAAAACAAAACAAAACAAAACAAAACAAAACAAAACAGATTAAAACAAACAAACAAACATAGCAAAACGAAACAAAACGAAACGAATCGAAACAAAACAGAACAAACATAATAGGTAGTATATACCTAGGCTTTTGGAGGCAATGTAATGGTTCCCAACCTGAATGCTCTTATGTGTAAACACACTGGCCATACAATTATTTCAGATGAATCTTTACGTACGCTTTTAGTGTAAACTATTTCATAAGTGTAAAAGGATGCCACGTCCAGAAATAATTGTGTTAGGGGAAAACAAAACAAAACAAAGCAAAACAAAACAAAAAACAAACAAGCAAAAACAAAAACACGAAAAAAAACGAAATGAATTCTGAGCCACAACTTGTACTATGTCGTCACTTTGGGAAATTACTTCCAAGAAGAGTTTTCCATTTAAGAGTCGAATTTTCAGCTTTAAGAAGCCAGGATAATTTTAGGGATAAGACAAGTTTTACGCGTGGAAGACTAGCCCTGTCGTTTTTCAACACTTTGATGTGATGAATTTCTTTTAATTTTGTCTTATTTCTATTCCAAACAAATTCAAAACCAATTTGTTCACAAGTTTGGATAAAGGTATGTGGAGAATGTGGCAAAAGCAACCACGGATAAATCAAATTCGAAAGAATGAGGGATTTTCAAAGCACAACTCTGCCCAGTAGTGTTAACAACAGACGTCTTAGCCATACCTTGAACACATAATTGATATCAGATACTATATCTAAATAATCTTCTTTTTTTTAAAATTCCAAATCATTTATGAATCATATTACTATTACCATATTACTGAAATTTCCTGTGAATTCCAGTCCATTTTTAAATGTTCCATTCAACGGAAAAATGATTTTCCCCCCTTTCTTCCCAACCAAATCGAACTCGTTGTCCCACGATTGAAGTAGAAACCTAAACCACTACCAAATACATACAGAGTCACTACACAACTTCCAAAAGATTCTCTGTCTCCTTAAAGTAGGAGCTTCGCATCATCAGGCTACTGATTTAACCGAAACGAAAAATGACCGTGGAGATACAGAAGTGATGAAAAATCCACGCATTTTCATCACCGCCATCAGCATCTCTAGGTCTTCTCCTTACTCCTAAAATCTACCGTACTCTTTCAGTCACGAAGCAATGCATCAAAATAAAGAACACTTCATGACACTCGCGCATCTGCTAAGGTATGGCAGTTTGGCAGCTGTCTTTGAGCAAGAAGAAGAAGAAGAAAACAACAACAACAACAGCGAACAACAACCACCACCACCACAACAACAGCAACAACAACAACAGCAAGACCAACAACCACAATAACAACAACAGCCACAACAACAACAGCAACCACAACAACAACAGCAACAACAACAATAACAACAACAGCAACCACAACCACAGCAACAACCACCACCACCACAATAACAACAACCACAACAACAACAACCACCACCACCACAACAACAACAAACACAACAACACAAAGACATTCATGAAACACACACACACACACACACACACACACACACACACACCACACACACACACACACACAATTCCAGCGGAAAGTCCCATAAATTCTAGTTTTGGCCGGTACCAAGCTAGGCGTGTCTTTTGCTGACAGTTTTATGCGGCCTTCAATCACCAGACTAACCAGCCGTGACCAGCCGTGACCAGCCGGTCGAACAAACTTAACTGTCCGGCACAGAGAGGAACCCGTCAGTCACTCGCGCCGTCGGCCATTCCGCCTCGTTATCATTCCGTCCCGTGATGCAACAGTGGTGACGTCAGGACCGGCAGATACAATCTGACGCCTGCCACCCGTGTCACGGGCCAGCCCGGCTGTGACACTGACGTATCGGGTACCCGTTTGATCTATGGTGTGAGGTCCGGGGAAGTGAACAGGGAGCGTCGTAGCGGAGTGGTTCAAAACTTGATGGTGATAATGATGATGGTGATGTTTATGGTGATAGTGGGATGATGATAATGATGATGATGATGATGATGATGATGACGATGATGATGATGATGATGATGATGGTAATGATGAAATGAAGACGACGACGACGACGACATCGACGATGACGACGGCGATGATGATGATAAGAAGGAGGAGGAGGAGCTATAACAGTCGAGTCAACAGTCAAGCATGTTACTGTGTCCTTATGTCACAGAGGACGATGTTTTCATTTGCGGTCACGTCCATATATAACAGAACACACGGAAAAGTGCACGCATTGAAACTATCGTACTACATACATAAAACATCAAAAAATGACTTGTATAAAATTCTTTATTACACACATGAAACATCGTAACTGGTGTATTGAAACTACACCACTACAACATACTCAAACATCGCAAACGATGCGTTCTGCCACTCCTTTTCATAGATTAGACATCATGATTCATGCAGTGACACTGCTCCTATGCAGATATAAACTATCACATCTGATTGGACTGTTTCTACAGCTGTTTTCTTCTTTCTCCAATCCAACCACAAAAAAAAAAAAAAAAACTTAAACGTGCGCACATACGATCAGGGAGGGGGGGGGGGGGGGGGGGGGGGGGGGGGGGGGGGAACGACAGCAGAAGCAGTGACGGCAGCAACAGTAGTGATCTTTTTGTGTTGATTTGGTTTGTTCGCTCTTGCTGATGTTTTTATTGTCGTTGAGAAACGGAAGAGGATGACAGGGAATGTAAGGGGAGAGAATAGAAATTGATGGTAGTTATCAGTAACTGAAACATCTTTAGTAAGCAAAGTAAATACGACGTAAACTGGCAACATTATTGCCTTGATGTGTATTTCGTCTCCAGCCAATTCTATTCTATTCTATTTTTCTTCATCCTGTCGCCAAAAAAATGACTGATTTATAACAGAGCCATATGAGAGGAGGAGGGAGGGTAGGGTAGGGAGAGACTAAAAAGATCAACATTGTATGAGGACTCGTGTTTACATTCCATGGTAGAGACAAACACATACACTGACAGCCCCTCCCTTCTCTCCACTTCTCCTGCCCCGTCACTCCTCCCCACGCCCCCCCCCCCCCCCCCCAAAAAAAAAAAAAAAAAAAAAAAAACAAAGCAAAACAAAACAACAACAACAAAACAAAACAAAACAAAACAAAAAAAGAAACAAACCTATCATTTCTCGCTCAGTTTAAAAGCTTTTGGCGTGTAAGATTAATGTACCCAGTAACACAACTAGTAACATCATTATCTTATGGCACGTTTTTACGACCGAAACTGCAAGCGTTGTTTCGCTCAATAATGGTGACTGGGTGTTTGTCACGCCTCTCCCCCCCCCCCCCCCCCCCCTCCCCAAGGGAAAGGAAACAAAAGATTCAAGTTAAAAAACAAACAAAATGAAAAGAACCATCGATTGACCTTAACAAATACATCAATGCTTATATGGCACAAAAGTGTTTTCATGCCTAATTATCTCCAAACCAGGGAACATGATGTGAACAGTGAATACCACTGAAACGCGAGTATGACATTTTGTCTGCAGTGTTCCAGCAAGGTGTTGACTTTGGTGGTCCCATTAGCAGAAAATGCTCGAGTCAAGGGGTTGAAATCTGATTCTGATACCTGAATACCTTGTTGAGGCCATGATTTGTAAAAGTAAGCCCCCTTTTCATTCTGCTGAAACCAGTGTTAAAGCCGTTATAATCCAGCTCCTAAAGCGAGGCAGCGGTATTGTTGGAAATGAAAATCTCAAGGAAGTGACGTCACTGTTATTCAAAATGTCATGCCTAGTTTTGAATTTAAAAAAAAAAAAAAATTGTGCGACTCGGCCAGCGGAAGGTACGTCACCACAGCATGGCGGGCTGGTTTTGGTATGCACACACACACACACACACACACACATCACCACCACCACCGCACCGCATACACAAAGAAGAGAGAGAGAGAGAGAGAGAGAGAGAGAGAGAGCAATGTCTGAACCCTTGCTTTGAGTATAATACGCTTTATTTATATGTCTTAAAAAAAAATAAAAAAAAAGACAGAAAAAGAAGAAAAATCAGATATGTTGTACTACACCGTTATGATCACAATTCCGTGACCTTTCGGTCGTCCAACAGCGGTCAGGTGATAGGGTAGGGGTGGGGGGTGGGGATGAGGATGACAGGGATGAGGGTGGGAACGTGAGAGGCAACTGACGTTGAACTGTCAGTTTCACTATGACGGAAGTTGGGTACATTTCTTTATTGAGGAATCGTTATCATCTGAATATCTTTTTTTCATCTCTGTGGATGTGAGTGGAAAAATAGTCACGAGCGCTTTGAACGTGTCTGCTAGTACCTGTCATTCATTGGTATCTTCATTTTTTCACTTGCGTTTTTTTTTTTTTTTTTTTTTTTTTTTGAATACTGTTTTTGGAACATAAACACACAGATGATTGTTCGAATATGAACACCATCCACTTCTGTATTTACCTCGCTTATGTATGTTCCGGTTATTTGCAAATCTATTTTTGTCACAGGTTTATTCCTTCTGCTTTTCAGTTTTCTTTCCTTCGTTAGTTTCTTTCTTTCTTCTTTTTCCTTTCCATTTTTCTTCTTCTTCTTCTTGTTTCTTCTTCTTCTTCTTCTTCTTCTTCTCAATCCTTGCCATTTTCATACATAAATTAATGTTTGATTCAACACTACATTTGGGTTAAACTCAGCTCCTGTGTCATCTCTCAATTAAAACTGATTAAAAAGTATTACTTTTTATGCTTATGACCTTATGTTATCACACCAAACACCTTCACATTTGACCTGACGATATTTATAAACATAAAACATTCGGTGGACAATGAAATAAATTCCTTTGACCACATAATTTTCACGAAAAAAGAAATCGGCACTGTGATATTTTCACCTAATTCGCAGATGAAAACCGTCCACAGTGCAACATTGCACAGGGGAACATTACCGGATGGCACACTCAATTCTGATATCGCCCTCGGCTGGGTATAGACACTACCATGCCAATGTTGATGGAGACAGGGTGTGGTGGTTAGCGAAGGGAGTCTAGCATTAGCTGTTTGGATTCAGATCAATATCATCAACAAAAGTGACCAGCTCGTGCGAAAGTTTACTTTTGGGAGTTTAACTGCTAGACATGAAGTCACACGCACAGTATTGTTCAAAGAACCACGAAATTAGTTATTCTGCTTGAACTGATTGATCATGGAGGTACAAATCTCCAGTGTTAGTTGATCATAGCAAGCTGGAGAGGAGGAGGGTGGTGGGGGGGGGGGGGGGGGGGCTGTATAAAAGTAATAGGGGCGATAGCAATTACGGCGTAATTGAGAAGCTGCACCGTCTTCATGTCGACGAAAGAAGGTTGGTTTAAATTGATTTGTTTCCACGTTGCAATCACATAGTTTTACAACAATGTCTCAAAATTTCAACAACAACAATCTGGTGCTTATAATGTATCAAACGCTGCTAGAAAGAAGGTTCCTGGCATTCTCTCTAATGTGCTAACATTGCATCCTTCCTAGCAATTACGGCAAAGGTGAAAACGGACGTTTCTGGACTTTTGGATGGGTTGACATTATCTTCTTCTTCTCAGGCAAATGTGCCGATTTCTCAAATTTATATGTTGGTACGATCTTCTATTAAAAAGAGGGTGATTAAAAACAAACAAACAAAACAAAACCAACTTTCCCTTGATACTCTACCACTGTCATGTCATCAAGGAACTGCAGACGGTTTCTGACATTTCTTTCGATCTGTTTCCTTGCAAAGGAAAAACGGTAGCTTTCAAGTTTCTCTGTGTAAGTCAGTTCT
The DNA here is from genome assembly GCA_033310375.1 of Conus canariensis. Classification (NCBI taxonomy): domain Eukaryota; kingdom Metazoa; phylum Mollusca; class Gastropoda; order Neogastropoda; family Conidae; genus Conus; species Conus canariensis. The sequence continues at coordinate 38,570,153 of CM065740.1, forward strand.
GCGTTGTATTTTCTAACTTTGCGTTCATGCGGTAGCATTGTTTTTCTGTCAAGAGAGGTAGGTGGTTTCTGAAAGAAAAAAAAAATGTATGTCATGACAGTGTTATCCTATAAAGGAGAGAAAGAGCTGTTATACTTTCTCTTGAAGTGTTTGCTCTGCTTCTTTGCGAAGGAAAGGTGGTTTGTGATTTTCTTTTGACATGTGAGGACCTTTTTCTTGTCGTGGAAAGGGGGAGATTGGAACAAGAGAGAGAGAGAGAGAGAGAGAGAGAGAGAGAGAGAGACAGACAGACAGACAGACAGACAGACAGACAGACAGACAGATAGACCGACAGTCACTAGACACACACACACACACACACACACACCACACACACACACACACACACACACACACACACAGAGTGAGAGACAGACGGACAGAAAGACAGACAGACAGAAACATGAGAGAGAGACAGAAACAGACAGGCAGACAGACAGACAGACAGACAGACAGAGAAGCAGCTCATAACCAAGTTGTCAATCTTCACTCCTAAGCCCTCATGGCGCGGCCAACATCTGCGGCGACCCCACCCCCACCCCCTTTTCACCCCCCGCCACCTACCCCCCACCACCACCTCTATCCCCACCGCATCAAGCAACAACAACAGTAACTGCAGCAGCAGCACCACCACCACTACCAGCACCACCACCACCCACCACCACCACCACTATCACCGCAACCGCCACCACCACCAGCCTGGCCACTAACAACTCGCTGGCTGTTGAGAGAAGCGCCGCTGTGATCCCCTACCCCACCCTGTGCAGATAATGACCCCAAGGTCTTCGACCTGATAAAGGGCTTCCCCCAGAGACGCCAGGGACCAGTCTGCGACTGCACTCCCGCACGCCCCTGCCTGCTTCTCTGTCTGTCTGTCCGTCTGTCTGCCTGCCTGTCTGTCTGCCTGTCTGGCTGGCTGGTTTCTGGCTTCCTTAGCCTTACCCCTTGTCCCCCCCCCCCCCACCTACCCCCCTCCCTCCCCCCCCTCCCCCCGCCGCATTGCCCTTGCCGCCTCAGTTTTGCAGCCTTTGTTTCTCAACCTTCTTCTTTCCTCCCGTCTCCTCCTCACTGTTCACCCCTCCTCCTTCTTTTTATGCCCTCATAATTATAATATGTTCGTCTCTCCTTGTTCCCCTCTCTTTCTGTGTGTCTGTCTCTGAATGTGTGAGTATGAATTTAATTTTGTGTGTGTGTGTGTGTGTGTGTGTGTGTGTGTGTGTGTGTGTGTGTGTGTGTGTGTGTGCGAGCGCGAGTGCGTTCGAGCGTGCGTGCGTACGTGCGTGCATGCATGTATGTGTGTGTACGTGCACGCGCGCGCGCGCGTGCTCTCTCTCTCTCTCTCTCTCTCTCTCTCTCTCTCTCTCTCTCTCTCCTCCCTTCCTCCCACCCTCCTTTCCTCCCTCCCCACTCTCTCTCTCTCTCTCTCTCTCTTTTTTTCAGTCTTCCTCCCTTCCTTCTTTGTGGGCTGTTTCTATGTGTTCGTTAGTCCGTCTGTCTGTCTGTCTCTGTCTGTCGGTCTGTCTGTCTGTCTGTCTGTCTGTCTGTCTGTTCCCCTCTCTCTCTCTCTCTCTCTCTCTCTCTCTCTCTCTCTCTCTCTCTCTCTCTCTCTCTCTCTTCTGACACGTACGATCAATCATAATGTGTAAACACTTAGTGTATGCCCTTGAGAAAATGCTTCGTTGCAGGATGCTTTGTCTGAGCTAGCAATGCAGGGAGGGGCGGGGGGGGGGGGGGGGGGGGGGGAGGCGCTGCTGCTAAATGCGATTTACGTCTCGTAAACGTAAGTCACAGGTTTGCATCTTGTAAACTCAAGTATAATGTTATTTACATCTTGTAGACAAAAGTTGCAGATTTACATATGTTCGTGTATCAAACTCAAGTCATAGATTTATATCTTGTAAACTCAAGTCAGATATTTACATCTTGTGAACTCCAGTCACAGATTTGCGTCTGGTAAACTCAAGCAACTGATTACGCCTTGCAGACTCACGTGATACATTTACGTCTTGTAAACTCAAATCACAGATTTACATCTTGTGAACTCAAGTCACAGATTTTCGTCTTGTAAACTCAAATCACAGATTTACGTCTTGTAAACTCAAGTCACAGATTTACATCTTGTGAACTCAAGTCACAGATTTTCGTCTTATAAACTCAAATCACAGATTTACATCTTGTAATCTCAAATAATAGATTTTCGTCTTATAAACTCATGTCACAGATTTACATCTTGTAAACTCAAATCACAGATTTACATCTTGTGAACTCAAATCACAGATTTACATCTTGTAAACTCAAATCACAGATTTACATCTTGTAAACTCAAATCACAGAGACTTCCCCGCTGGGTCAGTGGCAGTGGTTACAGCAACAGCAACTAGCAACAGCAACAGCAACCAGCAACCAGCAACAGCAAGCGGCCTTACATGACAGCAAAAGGACGAGACAAACCACGCCAGAGCTCTCCATTTTAGGAGAAAGGAATTCAAACAGTCTACGAAACATTCTGATGCCTTCCGTGCTTCCTCCACCAAAGCCCTCTACTGACAAGCCGGGATGCCACCGATATACCAGAAAACGCTTTGTCATCTGTAGGGAGCATGTGGTAGAGGCACGGCAGTTCATCAGTAAGTAACATCAGCGGCGAGACATTCCCCATCCGCCACGAGATGTCCCGCAGCACAAGAAACATTGTGTACTTGCTCTGCTGCACCAAATGCAAGGGGGTGGGTGGGGTGGGAGGGTGTGTGTGTGTGTGTGTGTGTGTGTGTGTGTGGTGTGTGTGTGTGTGTGTGTGGTGTGTACAGTACGTAAGAGAAACACGTAACTCGCTCAAACAACGCTTTTACTTAGATAGGTCACATATCCAGAACAATGCAGGCACCCACGGCACATGTCATTTCAACATGCACAACCACTCACTTCAAAGACATGTGTTGTATATCCATGGAGAAACAGTAAGCTTATATAGACAGTGACACTTAAAGTGATCTTGGAGAAACATTCTCAATACGTATGCTGCAAACAAAGCACCCACAAGGCACGAACACACATCATCATCATCATCATCATCATCATCATCATCATCATCATCGCCTATTACCCCTCCTGGGGTACAGGCCGCCAACCAAGGACCTCCAGGCATCTCTGTCCTGGGCTCTTTTCTCCAGCTGGTTCCAAGTCATCCCCATGTTCCTGATGTCTGCTTCCAGGTCCCTGCGCCAGGACGAACACACATGACTAGTCATTAGTTGCACGTGCTGAGTTCCTTTGCATTTGATAGCCACTCACTTGTTCCCTCTGTTACTTCTTCTGCGTTCGATTGAAGCTGGATGCGTCAGACTTGTAACCCGGCCGCCATGATGAAGCCCGCAGTCTTCTCCAGGTCAGAACGGGCTCCCCAAAGCTGC
>CM065740.1:38576101-38581101 GCA_033310375.1 Conus canariensis
GCGATTAAAGAAAATAAACAAAGGACAGAACAAAAAAGTTAAGAAATAAAGGTACGGAAAGGAAAAAAAAAAAGGTGTGTGTATGTGTGTGTGTGTGTGTGTGGGGGGGGGGGGGGGGTTGGGGGGGGGGGGGGGGGGGTTGGGAGGAGGACGGAACTAAAAGAATAAAAGAAAAAGAAGAAGAAGAAGAAAAAAAAGTATTCATCAAAAAACATGAAAAAGAATAAACAAATGGCAAATAAACGTACACGTCAAAAAGAAAGGAATAAAAAGATAAATTGAAGGAAGAATGCTTGAAAGCAGCAACACAAAATGAGAAGGAAAAAAAAAGGAAAGCAAAGTGGAAAGAAACGAAATGAAGGAAGGAAGCGGGAAGGAAGAAAGATGGAGACAGAATAAATGATTAGTGAAGACAACAAAAAAAAAAAAAAAATGAATGAAAAAAAAAAAGAAAGATAGGAAAGGAAGAACAGAAAAGAAAAGAAAAAGAAAGAACTAAAGAAAGAAAGAGAGAAACATGAAAAAAAGAAAGAAGGGAGAAAGGGGAAAAAATGAATAAGAAAGAAAGAGAGAAAGTAAAAAAAAAAAAAAAAAAGGAAAGAGAGAAAGAAAAAAGAAAGAAAGAATGAAAAAAAAAAAGAAGAAAGAAAGAAAGGAAAGAAGGAAAGGAAGGAAAAGAGAATAAGGAAGAGAAAGTAAACAAGAAAGAAAGAAAGAAAAAAAAAACCCAGAGAACTGAAGACGCACTAAGGAGCCCCAGTGGCTGATTAGCAGTCAGGGGCTATCATCCAACGCTGAGGGACCTTTTGTTTTTTTAACCCCACGGCCCTCAAGGGGAGCAACATCGCGTGCAGACTCATCCATAATTGTAACTTTCCCCCCAAGGCATTAATATCATCACGCTGTCATCTTTTTTTTTTTTTTTTAAACTTTATTTTCATTCCCTCGTTGCGCTGTCCTCTTTTCTTTTTCTCACTTCCTTTAAGTACCTTAGCACACACAGAGCCGCTGTAAAATAAGAATATTTGTAGCGTGGAAACTACAGCGTGATATTAAAAGACGGTACCATTTTCTCCAACAGTCCTTTGTAAAAGCATGTTGATTTGCTTTTCACAATGGTTTTGCACACAAAAGGGAAAACAAAATAAAAGCGAAGAACGGTAAAAAAAAAAAATAAAAATAAATAAATAAAAAAAAATAAAATAAAATGAAAACATAAAAATAAAAGCACACACACACACACACACACACACACACACACACACACACACACACACACCACACACACATATTGGCATAATGTTGACGAAACATTTTGCATGCAGGGGCAACTGTTCTGGAAAGGATACTTAATGATGTACATAATACAGTGCAATATATTAGAAAAAAGATTATGCATGCATACTACAATTTTGTTCTTTTTTTCAGTCTTGGCTAATGACAGATATAATTATTACAAACATATCACTAATGTATGGGTAACACAACGCAAAGAAAAAAAAAAAGGAGAAAAAAAAAAAAAAAGAAAAACAAAAACGAAAAACAAACAAACATCATCATCAACAACAACAACAACAACAACAACAACAACAACAAAACAGTACAAACAAAAAAAGGTCAGTATCACGACAGCTAACACAGACACCATTTGTGAACGGCTCATGCAAAGACCGCTTTAAATGTCTGCGTGACTTGGTCAAGCTACCTTGAAAACGGAAGTAGTGCGACTAGCAGGGAGATACAAGGGAGGTAAGTTTTACCGTTAACAGTCCCTACTCCAAATTAATGTCACTTCCGGTATATGTCGTTTTCTCACAGCGGGAGACAAGAAGAGTTAAACACAACAAAGAAAGAAGCGTCCTCTTTTGAAAAAGGGAAGTTCAAAGTGTGTCCACATCTGAGTGAGACTGCCACGGTCTCCACCGACCAATCGCAGAATGTTACTATTTCTGGTTCGTGGAGCCAAAAAAAAAAAAAAAAAAAAAAATAGATGCTGCTTGACCATTCGAACCGTCCCAGACAACATTCATATTGTTCATACTGAAGTTAAAGTCGATTTTAGACGGAAAGAAGCGGAATTAACTTTTTTTTTTTTTTTTTTTTTTTTCGTTTGTTTTGTTTTCCATGTTGTTTCTTTTATTCATAGATATCGTTGTAAAAATCGGGCGTCGTGATTGGTTCGATTTCGTTAACTTCTCTTTGATTGGAACGTGTTGACTGCGGCGTTCACATCAATGTTGATACGAAAGTGCGAACACAAGTGAACACATATCTAAAGCTGACGTGGCCTTTCTGAGCATCAATGCCACGTCTGTGTGATTATTGTATTATGGGAATGAAAGTTGCTTGCAATGTTTGCTGACTACTGTTTTCAAGAAAACTGGGTTACGTTTTTCTATGAATGTTTGCTGACTACTGTTTTCAAAAAAACTGGGTTACGTTTTTCTATGAATGTTCACAAAGAGAATTTCCCGTGGAAAGTGTTTGTACACACACACACACACACACACACACACACACACACACACACACACACACACACAGATCATTTTATCTATCAATTTCTATCATTCTCTCTATCTCTCTAGCTCTCTGTCTGTCTGTCTGTCTGTCTGTCTCTTTCTATCTGTCTGTCTGTCGGTCAGTCGGTCTCTCTGTCATTTAACTTTTTTTTCCCATGATGCAACTGGTTATACTTTGATATTTCAATCGTTAATTTGTTAGTAACTTACAAAAAAAAATAAAATCGTTATGTTTAATTCTTGATTAGTTTATTCTTGATTAGTTCATCACAGTATACTGATAAAACGTTACCTACTCCCTACTGAATGTGTGTCCTTCCAGAGAACGTCAGAAAGAAGAGTAACTTTGCAGTCAAAACATTTTCCAAATCTCAGTTCTGATCATTTAAACCACCTAGACATTTTTTTTTTTCTGCAGAAGGAAAACACCAAATGTCATTTGTGAAACATTATACAGCAGAGCGGTGGTCACTTACACGCTGTCAAGCATCTGCTATATCTGTGAAGCAAATGAACATGAAAATAAGCCCCCCCCCCCCCCCCCCCCCCCCCCCCCCGCCAAAAAAAAAAAAAAAAAAAGTGCTGGGTGAAAAATAAGGTCTGGGATTCCTGTTCGTTCGACAGGAAGTACACAGGAACATTATGTAAAAAAGAAAAAAATGTAACATATGTTTGGTGTATTACAGTCTGTCTGAGTCCTCTCTCTCTCTGTCTGCCTAACCCTTTCACTGTCTCTCTTTGTCTGTCTGTCTGTCCGTTTCTGTCCGTCTTTCTGTTTGTCTCCCTCTGCGACTCTCTCTGTCTCTGTCTGTTTATGTCTGTCTGTCTCTCTTTCTCTCAGTCTGTCTGTCTGTCTGTCTCTTTGTCTGTCTGTCGGCTTGCCTGCCTGCTTGCCTGTCTGTCTGTGTTTCTTCCTGTCTCTCTATCTATCTATCGCTCTGTGTCTGTCTGTCTCTGTCTCTGTCCGCCTGTCTGTCTGTCTGTCTGTCTGTCTCTCTCTCTCTCTCTCTCTCTCTCTCTCTCTCTCTCTCTCTCTATCTCTATCTCCTTTGCAGCATCTTATGCACAGAGATTACAAATAGAAAAAAAAGAAAAAAGAAAACAGCCCGGAGTACCCTAAGGGTCTATTCCAAGGCCACTGCTAATCTACTTGTTTATCAATGATCTCCTACTGTTGGTATGAGCCCCTAAGTCTTATGTGATCCTTACCTGATAACACGTCCCTCCACTCAGACGCACTTGACTTATTTCCAATCCCACCTCTATACATTTTTGGTGAGAACAATCTTTCTGAGTAATGCCTTAATGATTGTATGATATTTCATCTTCAGATTACGAAAAGTTTGACAAGTTCCAAAACAAAATCACGAAACAAACACCAACAGTCGCGATCTGACTGAAGACAGCCAAACCATTAGAACAAGTCCACGAAGATCGAGTCTTGAGAGTGACTATGGACGAGAAACGGAAGAGGCAGTCTCACACTGAAGCCCTTGTGAACAACAATCTGGCTCGCAGTCATTTCCTGCTCAAATAGCCGAAACCTTTCGCAGACACAGATGCTCAAGAAATGTTGTTGTTTTTTTCCCCTCCCAATCTGATGGCCACTGCCATACTAATCATGCACCTGCAGCTGTGCTGCAAAAATAACAACTGGAAACTTAATTCAAACCACAGAAGAGTAGCCGGAATTGTTCTACCAGATTCTTCTCTATCGGTTTCGAAGAAATCAACTGTTATACACACTGCCACTACGAACACAATCAGAATAAACAAAGTTGTATATACATACATCTATTTGTGAAGTAGGACACGGATCTTGCCCCACGGTACCTCTACGATTTGTTACATGAATCTCATGTCAGTATAGCTCCAGCATTACATTCTACCTCGTGGTCGGAAGAACCAGTTTCAATCTCTCTTTGCAATTTCAAGTAGATCCACACAAAAGACTTCCTTAAAAATGAAAAATATGTCATTTTCGGTTACCTTTGAATCGCCAAGATATTATGCACTATAAACATTGCGCTGGTAATGACCATGAACTGTATTAATTACAATATTTCTGTTGTATGGAGAGTTCATCATGTTAGGCCTAAAAGTTCAGGAAGATCAGCGATTGCTCGTTCTTCGTTTTCATTGTCCTGAATGCTGTTTATGTTCCCTTGAAAAGACCTAAGAGGTCGAAATGTGTCATGTCTTGTTTTGTAAAGTATTTGTCCATGTTAACGGACAGAGTTACTTAAACTTACTTTTAAAATTTGTTTCAATTTCCGCCCGCAGTCGCCTCCCTTTGAAATGACATCTCTTGGTCTACAATAGACCAAGAGATGTCATTTATCTTCATCCCCCGCCTTGGCTTAAGGCTGTGTCAGACCAATGACATAGGCTAGAACACCAAGGCTACATCAAAATGTTGTTATCTCTGCATAGTTATGCGGGGATTGTCTTCAGTTGTGACAAGCTCCTAGCATAACA
>CM065740.1:38583601-38586101 GCA_033310375.1 Conus canariensis
AACAAACATAGATATTAAGACACACGGATTCAAAACTTAACCTCTTTGGAGGAGAGTAGCGACAGATTGTCTTAGAGGGAGCGCAGATTTTGCACTGCTGACGATGGATTAAGCGTGATGGATTTGTGCATCCATCAATAGTGTTGTGACACCATTTTCTTTGAAATATTCAGGATTTCTATTTACGGTCTCTTCAAATGGTATGACCAATAGGAATTACCGTAAGAATTCGTACGGAGACAGTTAAGGATGAGGAGGAGGGGATTTTGGAGGCAGGGGGAGGGGGAAGAAGGTTACAGGACTATGGAGGTGACGGGCTGTCTTGTACTGTATTCACATCACCAGAATGTCAAGAAATTAAGATAACCAGACCGAATGTAAATGTCATACTTCTGTTTTTTGTTCGTTTTTTTTTTCTTTTCTTTCTTTCTTTTTTTATGGGTTGGACACCTGAATGTTTAAACGCATATCATTCCATATGCAGTTTTCCACACCCAGCCAAACGAATTAGTCAAACACCGGGATTAAAGCAGCATGAGACTTGTTCAGTGTATATTAGCGTTACGGCGTGAAAGGCTTTGGTTATTTGGAGTGTTTTCAGGGGTAAGACAAGTCAACACCACAAAGTGGTTTGTGATAAGGATATCAGGACCTGATACAAGTATGTGAGAGTTGGGGGAGGAGGCGGGGGGAGGGGGGGGGAAAGAATGGTTCAAAGAGGGTCTGGGAGTCCTGTTCCAGTGGGGATGCGGGCGGAAAACGTGCCAAAAATACCATTTTTGCGAGCCAGGTGGGCAGTGGGAGAGGATGGGGAAGGGGGGGGGGGGGGAGCAGAAACTCTGGGCCTCTGGACGCCCCTCCATCCCCCCTCTCCCTCCCCCTCTCGGCTGGACCTGAATACGGGATGTCATGTGGGGTTAGACCCATCACTTGTAAGTAATAATCTCTCCGCAGAGGGTTTTGCGTCTGATAGCGAGCCATTGCTAAGTCATTCGGGGTGGATATCAGCTGATGCAAGCACCGTGAAGGAATGTGTTTATTCCCCTGTGGTGAGTAGGAACCCTGCATTCTTTCGTCTTTCATTTCGTTGAATGGCCGTTTTGTTTTAGAACGAACACTAGAAGACGAACGAGGTTTCGAGAATGTGAACTGCTGCGCACAAGTCGAAGGACTTGTTAGAGGACATAAAGGGAAGAGCATAGTAGCGTCCAAGCAGCATAATGAAGACAACAGGAAAACTAGATTAAAAGAAACGAATACAGAAAACATTTATGACTGCTGTCATCCCTGAGGATAACTGAATAAGAACTTTCTTTAGGTATGTTCTGAAGATTGCAATAGAAAAACAAACAAAGCCGTGTCTCCCTGATGAGTCCGATCCAGCGGATGAAAGGCCTAGGAGCAGTCGATACATATAGATCTGCTTTTAAGAGGGATTGCGATGGTTCCCTCATGCAGCTAGTGAAGGGTTTTTATATTTATAGTATACATTTTCCCATTTTCTTCATCTTCAACCCCCTTTTTTTCTTTAAAAAAAAAAAAAAATTCAAATCTTTGCCAAGTCATTACTATAATGTTGGAAGAATTGTTAACCTGCACTTGTTTTCCCCCACTACTTAATTGTTCAGAAAAACAAACAAAAACAAACAAAAAAGAGAAGAAGAAGAAAACAGAAACCGTCGACGGTTTTGGGGGGATAACTGATTTGTTTTAATATGTGTGTTGTGTGTGTGTGTGTGTGTGTGTGTGTGTGTGTGTGTGTGTGTGTGTGTGTGTGTGTGTGTGTTGTGGATCCCAACAGGTTTTATCTCCGATCATAACCATTTTCCCTTTTTTCCTTACGGTAATAGTTGTTTTCCAAATATTCCTTCAGGTTCTCAATCGTTTTCCCTATTTTCTTCTTGTAGTGAGGACTGATATCCCTATTGACACTATATGAAAATGACTTACGGGAACGGCACAGGGAGGAGGGAGGAGGGGAACAGAGGTATCCAAGCAGTGAGTGAAGGAATTAATATATAAATTTCATTGCTGCTCTTGTCATCCCAAACTCTCCAGTTCCCCTCCTCCCTCCTCCCCACTCTTCACCGCTAAGTAATTTTCAGAGTGACTGAGGATATGTTTCACCTGTAAACAGAAATGGTTTTAAGGAAGAAGAACAAGAACAAGAAAAACAACAAGGAAAACAACAAAACGACAGCAATGACAACAACAATGACAACAATCACAACCATAGCAACAGCAACAGTAATGAGAAGAAGAAGAAGAAGAAGAAGAAGAAGAAGAAGAAGAAGAAACAAAAGCAATACAAGAACGCTTTCTGTATTATGTGAAATACAAAGTGGCATAGGTTGGCTGTAATTTCATTGCGCGCGCGCGCGCGCGCGCACAACACACACACACACACACACACACACACACACACACACACACACACACACACACACACAAACACACACACACACACACACACACACACACACACACACACACACACACA
>CM065740.1:38598601-38601101 GCA_033310375.1 Conus canariensis
ATGTAATTGTGCTATCTTGCTTTCTTGTTTCGTTTTGTGTAGGCTTATTTTACTTCATCTAGTTTTCTTTGCTTTTTTCTTGTTTTATTTTCATCTCTTTAGTTTATTTTCGCCCATTAAACTGTTTTCTGTCATGGCATATTGTGGTCTGTACAACATATCAAAATGCATTTATTCATTTATAGCTCACGCTGCGGTGATTGTAGCACTGCTGATACTTTTTACAGTTTTAAGATCACCGTCACTGTCATCGTCGTCGTTGTCGTTATGTAATCTTAACGGCCATTAAGAAAACTGAGATGATAATGTTGGGGATAATTTCCTTAATGTCAAATCCTGTGCTTCTCCTTCTGCTAAACACGAATATTCTTAAGAATAGCAATGCAGTCGACGACTACAACAGCAGCAACAACAACGACGCCTACAACCACACGAGCAGCAATGACACTAACAGCAGTATCAACAGCACCAACAGTCAAGGGAGTAGCAGCAGTACCATCATTTATCAACAGCAACTACATCAGTTCCTTCTGTGTCATTGTCTTCATCGTTAACCAAATATAACAACACGAACATTAACAACAACGATGATGATGACAACGACAACAACGATAATATTGACGACAATGAAGACACTAACAACAGCATTAAAAGCACGATTCAATTTATGTTGTTTTAAGTCGCTGATCGCAGGGCTGTGGGGGGGGGGGGGGGGGGGGGGGGGGTTGAATCTCTGATTAGGATTTTCATGGAGTCCGCTGTAAAGTGTTCATTTCTGACATCATGTGAGTCACATCACTCTAGAAGAAAATATAATTTAAAAAGTAGAGATTATGACATCTGTGTGACTATCAAATAACACGACTAATGCAGGGAGTGGTACATTCTATGGAGCTACCACACAGCTTCTTCACCTTGTAAAAGATGTAAACGGGTGTAAAGGGAATGGCCTGAGTGCAGTCGATACAAATCTGCTTGTTTGTTTGTTTGTTTTTCTTTTTCTTTCCTTCTTTCTTTCTTACTTTCTTTCTTTTCTTCTTCTTTTTTTTCCGCGGCCGCCAGTGGCATACAGTAAAAAAAAAAACTCTTTCGGCTTTGAACGGATTTGGAAGAGCTTATTAGGCATCTGCGAGTTCCGTTCCTCTTGGCAGAGGCCTTTGACCCGAGTGTGAGCTTTAGGTTTCAGATCGGCGTGAGGGATAGAGAATCTTCTCCGCTCTTCGTTTGTGACATTCTTGGTAAGTTAAGCAGTCACTTCCTTGCCTCGAATGCCGAGATGACCAGGAATCCAACAAAAACAAATTTGCATCTATCAGATTTTAGAGACGTCTACAGTTCATAACAAATTGAGAGATTGAAGTTGCCAGCAATGGCCTCCAAAGCAAAAAGGTAGTCAGCAACAACTGAAGCATTACAATAATAGCTGCAAGAACAAGAACAAGAACAATAACAATATCAACAACATCAACAACAACAATGACAACAAACAACATCAGAAACAACATGTTCACCACAAGCATCATCACCGAAAGCAACACCATCAGTTTGACTGACGTCATCGTTTCCATCTTTAATGTTATCTTATTCTCCTATCAACAACAAGGGCATCATGCACATAAGCAAAAGCAGTGACGAATGAAACACCACCACCAACAAAGATAATAACAACAACAACAGTAACACAAAAAGCAGAATTGTCTACAGCAACGGTAACAGAAATAGCAGAACCAGTACAACCAGCCAACGAACCACAACACCATCGTTTCACCATTGCCATTATCTTCTACATTCTGTTCTGTCTTCTCCCCAACAGCAACAAAGACAACACGTGCTTCAACAACATAAACTACGACGACAACAACAATCTGATAACAAAAGCAAAAACAACACGAGCACTTCGGAAACATCAGCAGCAGCAGGAACAGCAACAACACCGGAAGTAGCAAGCGGCACCACCATCATCATAGGTCATCACAGCCGGCAGCTGCAGCAAAAGTTAGGCGAGAGCTAATATAGCAAGCATTGTAAAATACAACAGAAGAAAGCGTGTGTATACCTCGTTCCTTTGACCTCTTAAACAGAAAAAAAGTAAAATACAACAGAAGAAAGCATGTGTATACCTCGTTCCTTTGACCTCTTGAATAGAAAAAAGTAAACTACAACAGAAGAAAGAATGTGTATACCTCGTTCCTTTGACCTCTTGAATAGAAAAAAAAAGTAAAATACAACAGAAGAAAGGATGTGTATACCTCGTTCCTTTGACCTCTTGAATAGAAAAAAAAGTAAAGGAAAGTATCTGTATAAATCGTTCCACTGGCCTTTTTTTAAAATGAAAATAAATGATTCTGCTTTGAAATTGCGCCCTACTTTGTTCCTTTTTGCTTTAATCACATTTCACTATCATTTACTTTGTTGATGTGCATTAAAAGAAAAAGTCAGGAAACCACACCTATAGCCCAGACTTGATTTTTTCTTGCAGAGATCCGTTACAAATGCACTG
>CM065740.1:38608601-38611101 GCA_033310375.1 Conus canariensis
TGTATGATATTCGTTCTTTCTTCCTTCCTCAGCTGGATCTCCGGAGTTCGCCATCTTTGGGATTTTCCTCTTTGCGACAGTTTTCAATTCCACTGTTGAGGTTTCCGCATTCCGTCTTCGGGGTTGATGGCGAAATAAGACACTTGGGTTGATCTGCTGTATTTTCAAGTCATCAGTCTCACTGGCACACGATGGCGAACTCAAATCCGAAAGGTGAAATGTGAATTAATTTGCGAACATCATCATCATCATCATCATCATCATCATCGTCATCATCATCATCATCATCGTCATCGTCATCGTCGTCATCATCATTATCATCATCATAATCATCAAGATTAGCATTATAACCATCATCATCATAATCATCAAATTCATCATAATTATTATTACTAATTCTATTATTATCATCATCATCATCATTACTATTTCATCATCATCATCATCATCATCATTATGTTGTTTATTATTATTATTATTACTATTATTATAATTATTATTTTTTTCATCATTATTATTACTATCATCATCATTATTATTATCATTATTATCATCATCATCATCCTTACTATTATTATTATTATTATTATCATTATTATTACACTTATTATTGTTGTTGTTGTTTTCATTGCATGCATGAATGCAAGGACCTCAATTCTAAGTCTCGTCCGATGGATTATGAGGGGTACGGACCAATTCTGGAGGGGAAAAAAGTCAGGAAAACATAACGCTCATATTTCCATTCCATGGAGAGTTACGTTTTCTCAGTTTCTGGGTCAAACAAATAGATCTAGAGAGTCAAGCATTTGGTTTGCATTGCTCGCCAGGAGAACGATCGGGACATCGACAGTCTGCACTACTGTCTCACAACCTTCTCTCTCTCTCTCCTCTCTCTCTCTCTCTCTCTCTCTCTCTCTCTCTCTCTCTCTCCTCTCTCTCTCTCTCCGACTGAACTGTTAAGTAGACTAATGGGACAAAATTGCATTAGGCGTGCCCACTTGCGGCCCATTCTGTCCCAGGAAAACGCTGGGGGTCACTCTCGCTGAACAGGAGCAGCTCTAACACAGATTACCTCCCTTGCAGATTTGCCAACCCGTCTGTTGAACAGAAGTGCAAAGACATTAACCCCGGAAGAGAAAACAATCTCCAACCTGGATGTCTGAAGTGAGAAACAATCCCTGGACCTAGAGTCGGTCCTCTTACCCATAAGAACAACCACGCCCTTGTTTATGACTGAATAATAGAGTGAAAATGCCACGTTGCTTGCGTAAGCGTATCAGGTGGAAAGTTGGCAGATGGTGTGGTGTGGTTAAAGAGAGAGAGAGAGAGAGAGAGAGAGAGAGAGAGAGAGAGAGAGAGAGAGAGAGAGAGAGAGAGAGAGGAGAGAGAGAATGTGATTATTTGCGTTCATATTGTATTGCTTAAGACGTTATGGCACTCTCGATTTTGTCAACGTTTTGTTCCAGTTCGGGGCAAACTGTTTTTGCTGCCACTTGTATGTGAGTTTTGCCATTATTATCACTGTCATTTTCTTTTTAGATCAAAGGGGGATGTTTGTTGTGTGTGTGTGTGTGTGTGTGTGTGTTGTGTGTGTGTGTGTGCGCGCGCGCGCGCAGCGCGCGCGCGCAGTGAGTGCGTGCGTGCGTGTTTTGATGCGTACATGCATACATGCTGTGTGTGGTTGTGTGTGTGTGTGTGTGTGTGTGTGTGTGTGTGTGTGTGTGTGTTGCTCGCCCGCGCGCGCATGAATGCCTGCGTGTGTGCATGCGTACGTGCGTGCGTTGGTGCGAGCATGTATATGTATGTTGTGTGTGTTGTGTGTGTGTGTGGTGTGGAGAGGGGAGAGAGAGAGAGAAGAGAGAGAGAGAGAGAAGAGAGAGAAGAGAGACAGAGACAGACAGACAGACAGACAGACAGACGGACCAACGAAGACGACGACAGACGACGACGAGAGAGATGAGAGAAGAGACGAGAGAGATGAGAGAGAGGAGAAGAGAGACAGACAGACAGACAGACATATACAGACAAATAGACAGACAGGCAGACAGACAGAGACTCTCTCTCTCTGTTCTGTCTGTTTTGGTCTTTCTGACTCTGTCTATTCTTCTGTCTGTCGTCTGTCTGTCTGTCTGTCTGTCTCTGTATGATGTGTCTGTCTCTTTTTCTGTCCGATTGTTGTTGTTAATGTTGTTGCTGTTGTTGTTGCTGCTGCGTGATGTTGTGTTGTTGTTGTTGTTGTTGTTCTTCTTCTTCTTCTTCTTCTTCTTCTTCTTCTTCTTCTTCTTCTTTAATCATCGGCATACCATCATCATCGTCGTCGTCGTCGTTTTCGTCGATGTCGTCGTCCTCGTTTTATTGTTGTGTGTTGTCTTTGTTGCTGTTGTTTGTTGTTGTTGTTCTTGTTCTTGTTCTTGTTCTTCTTCTTCTTCTCTTCCTCCTCCTCCTCCTCCTCCTCCTCCTCCCATCCTTCTTTAACAACCTTCTTAATTGTCCTCATAAT
>CM065740.1:38623601-38631101 GCA_033310375.1 Conus canariensis
TGTGTTTTAACATACAGGATCTGAAATACATGTCTTCAGAGAAACTAAAAATCCATTTTGACACAGAAGAAGACATTTCACGGATGAATTCAACAACTCTTACATACTTTTAAAACTTGTTATACAAAGACTTTCCGCTGTGAAGGTTAATTTTGAAATGTTAATGAAATGATTATGCTCTCTCTCTCTCTCTCTCTCTCTCTCTCTTCTCATTATGTATTATAACCATAAGTACATGGGTTCAATGTTTAATGTTATCGTACTGTTTTCTTCACAGTGAAATCATTTTATCGTTATGTTAATGTATGATGTTTTATTATGTAACTTGTGCATTCTGTAGCCCGAAACCGGTAAAACAGGGCTATGCATAGACTTACTTACTGACTTAATCCTCTTCGCTCCAACGGGAGCATAGGGCCTTCACTGCAGATTTCCAACGTGTGCGGTCTTGGGCTGCCCGCTTTGCCTCACCCCAGGACAGCTTGACATAGACATTAAGGTAAAATCTGTGGTCAAAATAACGAATTCTTACTGATCGCATACGGATGATGCAACATATACTTGTGCTCAGTAGTTCTGTTAGAAAATGATATGAGGCCATGTTCATTGCACAGATACATAGACAGCAGATAGACACAGGGACAGACAGACAGATAGATGAAATAGATGGACCAACAGACAGAAAATATCAATTGATCGATCGATCGATCGATCGATCGAGAGAGAGAGAGAGAGAGAGAGAGGAGAGAGAGAGAGAGAGAGAGAGAGAGAGAGATTCAGATGATTTATTCACATAATAGGCCAAGGGCCCTAATGGAGGGGTGTGTGAACATTCATAGCACAAAAGTCATATGCAATGGAATTAAATTACTGAACAAAACACGAATAATTCAAAAGAAAAATTTCAAGAAGTGAAAATTTCACTATATTTAAAGGCTTTGAACGAAAACATAGACAGAGAGAGAGAGAGAGAGAGAGAGAGAGAGAGAGAGAGAGAGAGAGAGAGAGAGAGAGAGAGGAGATGTTACGTTTCTATGGTAGCTGTCTGTCTATCTGTTTGTCTATGTCTGTTTGTCTGTCTGTCTGCCAGTATCTCTCTCTCTTTCTCTCTCTCTCTCTGCCCCCCCCCCCCCCCTCCGTCTCTCCCCCCCCCTCTCTCCCTTCTCTCTCTCTCTCTCCTCCCTCTCTCTCTCTTTCTCTCTCTGACACTGTGATTGCGCATGCACGCAGTGAACCAAGTCATAGTGACCCTCCAGTCCCACGTGCAGAACCCCAGGCAGTGCCAATGGCAGGAGACAGGGAGACAGACAGAGCCAGCAGCACTTGAAGAGGTGCCAGCATGCCAACACTCACTCTCTCCACACAGTGAAGAGGGCCGGTGTCGGGGACTGCACCTTACCCCCCCCCCCCCCCCCCCCCCCCCCCCCCCCCCCCCCCCCTTCCTGTCAGGTTGTTCGCCCCGGTAGGAATGAATTATTGGATGCGTGAAATATGTCTTTTTTTTAAAAATCAATGTTTAGTGATTACTTTATTTTTATGGTGGCTTGTTCCTTTATTTAAAGCATTCGTGTATGGGTGTGCTGACTTCCACTGAGTTGGTAATGAATTTGTTTTACATAGGATCATTTATGCATTTATTTATTTATACATTTTAGTTATTTAGTTACTATTCATCTGCTGTTCTGATCTATCTCTCTATCTATCTAATTATCTACCTACCTACCTACCTACCTACCTACCTACTATCTATCTATCTATCTATCTGTCTGTCTGTCTATCTATCTATCTGTCTAATTGTCATGTCTATCTATCTATCTATCTATCTATCTATCTATCTATTTGTCTGTCTGTCTGTCTCCGTGTCTGTCTGTCTGTTTATATGTGTATGTATGCATGTATGTTTGTATGCATCTACATATGTATGTATGTATCTACATATGTATGTATGTATCTCTCTATCGCACCCTAAACATCAACTGTACTTTTGATCCATTTACACACTCGAAATTTTGCACGGTCACGCATCGCATGTTCGGCACAGTTACACACTGTGCTATGGGTACAGCTGCACCCTGCAAATTAGGTAGAGCCGCACCTTCTACACTTTGGTGCAATGTGATACGTTGGATGCAGTCATACACTACATCTTTCGTACTCTCATACTGTACCACTGGTAAAAATCATATACTTTCGGCACAGTCCCACGCTCAGTATGTTTGTGAAGTGATGTGATATGTTTGTTTTAAGCTTACTATGATAGTTTGAATTGTATTATGATAAATCTTAAATAAATGTTAGCGAACCGCCCAGAGAACGTGGACAAACGAGTCACAAGACGAAACACAACGCGTTTCGACCTCTTAGGTCTTCATCAGGTGAGACATAAACGAATAAAACAACGAAAATTCACTTAGCTTTGATCGCTTCAGATCACTTCACAGGGTTCAGCGCAAGGAAGAAGGCGTTGAATGAGAACGAGGCTGTTGGAAGGGAAATAGTGAGCGAGTCAAAGTCGTAATGAAGATAATAATATTACTGATAGGAATACTAATAATGGTCAAAATATCGAGAAAAAAAAAAAAAAAAAAAGGACAAGATCACTACCAATCTTAGTGTCAATAAGTATGGGTATGGGAGAAAGGAGAGTGGGTTAGAGGATTCTTAAACAGCAGGGTTGCCGTGGCAACAGTCCCAGAGGCGAAGGCGATGGTGATGTCAATGCCAGTGGTAGTATCAATACTAGCAACAGTATTACTGAATGATACTGCTAACAACGATAGTAAAGGTTAAGGTAATGAAAGCATGATACAGAAATATATTTAGAAACTACATTTTTATAATAATCAAATAAATAAATAAATGAAACATTAAAAATAATAATAATAATTAAAAAATAAGTAAATAATTAAAAAAAAATAATGATAATAAATGCATAAATAAGATAGCTATAAGTTGTGTGTGAGGTGAATAGTGGGAGATAAAGTAGTATGTGTGTGTGTTGTGGGAGGATATTATGGGCTGAGATTGAAGTGGTGGGTTGGTACATGTTACTTTAAGGTGTTGATGCTATGAGGGTGGAGGGAAGAAGGGGATGGGTTTACGTACTAACTGGGGGAGGGGGAGGGGCAACATATTCACACCTATACACAATCTCTCTTTCTCTCTCTCTCTCTTCTCTCTCTCTCTCTCTCTCTCTCTCTCTCTCTCTTCCCCCCCCCCCCCCTTCACGACCAACGATAAAGGAGCCAGCATTCTATTTATTATGTGTGTGTGTATGTATGAGTGTGAGTGTGTGTGTGTGTGTGTGTGTGTGTGTGTGTGTGTGTGTGTGTGTGGTGTGTGTGTGTGTGTGTGTGTGTGTGTGTGTGTGTGTGTGTGTGTGTGTGTGTGTGTGTTCCATTGGTAGTATCAGCCTTATTCATTGGTTACCCCCACCTCCACCCCCAGCAACCGCCATATCCACCAACACCCCTACACACATCATTACTAGGGCAGGGGGAGGGGGGAGTAAGTCGATTGATGTAGCAAATGGAGAGACTCAGAGAGTGTAGGAAAAGGGAAGATGATGATAGCTGCAACCTATGTCTGAGGTAAACAGTGGGAGGTAGGGTGGTATGGGTGTGTGTAGGTGGGGGATATTTCAGGCTGGAGCTGCAGAGATGGAATGGTACATACTACTTTTGGACGTTGATGCCATGAGGGTGGACGGTGCCCAGTTTGGCAATGAGATGAGATTCCTGCATAAGGCGTTCCAAGTTGTCACTCTTAGATTGCCAAAGTGCCAAGACTTTGACATGGTTGATGTTGTGTTGGGCATGGTTGAAGTGTAGAGCGACTGGTTTGGGCCGATGGTGGCGGATGTCGGCCAGGTGTTCAGAAATGCGCGTCTCAAGTGTGCGAGATGTCTCACCTACATAGATCTTACCGCACAGCTGACAGTGGATGGCATACACAATGTTGTGGCTCTGGCAGGAGAAAGTGCGTTTAATAGTGAAAGAGCCTGTGGGGCCATGTAGGATGGTGTCTGGTTTGGTGAGAGAGCAGATTTTGCAGTTGGGTTTTGAGCAGGGGAAAGTACCTGGTGGCTTAGGTGTGGAGATTTTGTTCAGCTTAGAGCGCACCAGTAGGTCGTTAAGGTTTTTGTCACGTTTGAAAGTGATCATTGGTGTGGTCTCAAAGGCAGGTTTATGATTTTCTACTATGTGCCAGTTAGACTTCAGGATCCTGCAGATGGGCAGATTGTGAGGATGGAAGAGAAGGCAGGCAGTGGGTCTGTATTATGATAGTTTGAATTGTATTATGATAGTTTGAATTGTATTATGATAGTTTGAATTATGTGAAAAGTTTTGTTCATTCGGATGTACCATTGTCTTTCTTTTCTTTTTTTTTCTTTTTTTTTTTTCGTTTTTCTGTCTCTTTTTTTTTGGCAAACCACCAACAGGAGAGAGCGAGCGAGCGAGCGAGCGAGCGAGCGAGCGAGAGAGAGAGAGAGAGAGAGAGAGAGAGAGAGAGAGAGAGAGAGAGTACGTGTGAGTGCGTGCGTGCGTACGTGCGTGTGTATGTGCATGCATTGCGTACGAGCGTGCGTGCGTGCATGCGCGAACATGTGTGTTGTGTGTGTGTGTGTACTCATGTGTGTGTTTGTGTATGTGTATGTGTATGTCTGTCTATCTGTCTGTCTGGCTGTGTATCTGCGAGTGTTTACCTCTGTGTTACACCTTTTCCTCTTAGCAAGTAAGAGACAGGGAGAAAGAGAAGCAATGACGGAAACAGGTAGAACGTGAAAGAAGAAAGGGAAGGGGGGGGGGGGGGTTGGGTGAAGGAGCTCAAAGGAGGAGGGGGTGTGGGGAAGGAAAGACGGGGAGGGGGGGGGGGTGGCATGGAGTGGGGGAGTGGGAGATGGGGTCAGGGGCAGATAATTGGTATGTGTGTGCAAACAATTTCCTGGGAGGACGAAGGGGAAAGGGGGGGGGGGGGGTACTGTTGCAGGTGCGCTACTGTCCTGTACAAGGTGGTGGAGAGAGGAGGGGGAGGGTGGAGGTGTTATGGAAGGGTGAAGGGATGGGAGTAGGGGGCGGAGTGCGGGCAGGGAAGTGTAGAAGAAGCTGTCGGGGGGGGGGGGGGGGGGGGGGGGGGAGATTGGGAGGTGATGGAGAGGTGGCGGTGTATGTTTGGGGGGAGGGGGGGACGGTTGAATGCGCTTCAGTTGTTGATTCTCGAAACAATGATGTCTGAGTGGCGGTTGTGTCACACCGGTAATCTCTTTCTCTGTTTGCTGTTCTTCTGTCTGCCTGTCTGCCTACCCGTCTGTCTGTTTCCCTGTCTGTCTGTCTGTCTGTCTGTCTGTCTGTCTGTCTCTCCCTTCCTCCATCCTTCCCTTCTTCCCTCCCTCCTCTCTCTGTCTCTATCCTTCCCACCCTTCTTCCCCCCTCTCTCTGTGTTATATTGCCGCATGTCAGTCTGTCTTTCTGTCTGTCTTTCTGTCTGTCTTTCTGTCTGTCTTTCTGTCTCTCTCTGTTTCTTTGTCTCCCTTCCTCCGTCCCTCGCTCCTTCCTTCCCTCCCTCCTCCCTCCCCCCCCTCTCTCTCTCCCCTTTCCACCCTTCTCTGTGTGTGTGTGTGTGTGTGTGTGTGTGTGTGTGTGTGTGTGTGTGTGTGTGTGTGTGTGTGTGCATGTGTGTCTGTCTGTTTGTGTCTCTGTCTTTGCCTCTGTTTCTGTCTCACTGTCTCACGATCTCTCTGCTTCTAGGTCTCTCATCTCTGTCTGTCTCTCTGTCTGTCTGGCTGGCTGGCTGGTTCGTTGGCTCAGTGTCTGTCTCTGTCTCTGTCTCTCTTTCTGTCTCTGTCTCTGTCTCTCTCTCTCAGTCTCTGTCTGTCTGTCTCTCTCTCTGTCTGTCTGTCTGTCTCTCTGTCTGTCTGTCTGGCTGGCTGGTTCGTTGGCTCGGTGTCTGTCTCTGTCTCTGTCTCTCTTTCTGTCTCTGTCTCTGTCTCTCTCTCTCAGTCTCTGTCTGTCTGTCTGTCTGTCTGTCTGTCTCTCTCTCTCTCTTTCTCTCTCTCTCTCTCTCTCTCTCTCTCTCTCTCTCTCTCTCTCTCTCTCTACGTGCTGAGTGTATGTGAGTGTGTGTATGTATGTGTGTGTATGCGTTTGCGTGCTTGCGTTTGTGTGTGCGCGTGTGCATGCGAGTGTATGCGTGTGTGCGCGTACGTGCATGCTAAAGTATGCGCGAGCTTGTTTACTCGTAGTGTGTGTGTGTGTGTGTGTGTGTGTGTGTGTGTGTGTGTGTGTGTGTGTGTGTGTGTTCGTTCGTTCGTACTTCTGTTTAACGTCTGTTCACTTTGAGTGATATTAGACGTAGTGTGTGTGTGTGTGTGTGTGTGTGTGTGTGTGTGTGTGTGTGTGTGTGTGTGTGTGTTTTATTCGTTTGCTATCGATTACAAGCACCCTCCCCCGTTACACACAATTGTGGCACTTCTATCTGCCCAAGGCTATGTTACGACACTCCCAAGACCCGTTGAGATGAGAAATATGACTGGTTTGTTAACAAAAATCATTTTCTTGACTCTTTTCTTAAGTTTTTGTCAAGTGTTCAATCAAATACTAGATTTGGAGATAACGTACATACGTAATTGATTGGTAAATTGCTGATTTGTTTGAGTGATTGATTAATCTATTCTACTGAATGCAGGTGTTACAAAAGACGTCAAAGATTCGCTACACTTTGTGCTACAGATGAGGACCACATTCATTACGGAGAACCTATGTCCAGATGCATTGTGTCCGCGAAATATTTGATTTCCACTTTAAAAGCCGTGACCTTTGTATCGTCAAGGACGTCTCACTAGCCTCAGTCATACGCGACAAGACAGAGGGTTTGAGTCCAGTCAAGATGTTTTGTGTCGTTAATCCAAGATTTCTCCACACGGCGCCCACACAGTGAAGACAATCATTCCATCTACCACCCCCTCCCCCCCCCCCCACATACCCTTACCATCCCCCTGCAAAACATAATCTTGGACAGGCACAGAATCATGGCAAGGCCAAAGTCAGTATCATTAGATCTTGAAAGACGCTGACCACTGCCAAAATGGCTTCCTGGTTTTCTCAATATGAAAGCACTGCATGCACATCTACTTTGCTCACAACTGACATACACAGGGTGACTCACTAGAACACAATGCTGTTGTTTCAACCTTTTGTTTCGACCCACCGCAAAAATAACCACCGCGTTCTTCTTCAACACAGAACATACAGCCGCTTACATTTGGCATTCAGTATCGGCCATGCGATCCTTAACTGTAGAAAGATGGAGGTTGGTTGGGATGGGGGGGGGGGGGGGTGTAAAGGGAACTGTAAAAAGGAGGAAGAGGAGGAGGACGCGGGGCGAAGGGGGTGAGGGAAACGGTGGGCAGATAGAGTGAAGGGGATGGGGGGGGGGGGGGGGGGCGAGGAAAGGAAGGGGTGGGTGGGGGGTGAGGGGCGAGTAAAGGGGAGGATAGAAAAG
>CM065740.1:38641101-38646101 GCA_033310375.1 Conus canariensis
GAGAGTTGCATGCACTATTCACCCTTCCTCTCTTCCACTGATTCACACTGCTGAGAATTGCCTTGCACTGTCTACCCTTCCTCTTCTCCACTGATTCACACTGCTGAGAGTTGTCTGCACTTATCTACCCTTCCTCTCTTCCACTAACTCACACTGCTGAGAGTTGCCTGCACTGTCTACCCTTCCTCTCTTCCACTGATTCACACTGCTGAGAGTTAAGTGCACTGTCTACCCTTCCTCTCTTCCACTGATTCACACTGCTGAGAGTTGCCTGCACTGTCTACCCTTCCTCTCTTCCACTGATTCACACTGCTGAGAGTTAAGTGCACTGTCTACCCTTCCTCTCTTCCACTGATTCACACTGCTGAGAGTTAAGTGCACTGTCTACCCTTCCTCTCTTCCACTGATTCACACTGCTGAGAGTTAAGTGCACTGTCTACCCTTCCTCTCTTCCATTGATTCACACTGCTGAGAGTTGCCTGCACTGTCTACCCTTCCTCTCTTCCACTGATTCATACTGCTGAGAGTTGCCTGCACTGTCTACCCTTCCTCTCTTCCACTGATTCACACTGCTGAGAGTTGCCTGCACTGTCTACCCTTCCTCTCTTCCACTGATTCACACTGCTGAGAGTTAAGTGCACTGTCTACCCTTTCTCTATTCCACTGATTCACACTGCTGAGAGCTGCCTGCACTAATCTACCCTTCCTCTCTTCCACTAGCTCACACTGCTGAGAGTTGCCTGCACTATCTACCCTACCTCTCTTCCCCTAACTCACACTGCTGAGAGTTGCCTGCACTATCTACCCTACCTCTCTTCCACTAATTTTACACTGCTGAGAGTTAAGTGCACTATCTTCCCTTCCTCTCTTCCACTAATTCACACTGCTGAGAGTAGCACTCTAGCACAGCTAGTAGACACACTTCTTAAATAGATGTCAGCGAACCGCCAAGAGAAGCGTGGACAAATGAGTCACAAGACAAAACACGACGCGTTTCGACCTCTTAGGTCTTCTTCAGGCAAAACACAAACAAATAGGACAACGAAAATGAACGAATTTGTTACTTAGCTGAGATCTCTTCACTCTTCAGCGCAAGGTAAGCAGGCGTTGAATGAAAACGAGGCTGTTAGTAGGGCGATGCGTGAGTCAAGGTAGTAATGATGATAACTATATTACTGATAAGAATACTAATAAAGGTCAAAATATTGAAATAATAAATTCAGACAGGATTACTACTACTTTTGGTGATAATAAGGCAATAGCAGTTGTAGTTTGGAAGAAAGGAGAGTGGGTTAGAGGGTTCTTAAGCACCATGGTTGCCGTGGCAAGTCTTCGTGGCGATGGCGATGTCAATATTAACAATAGTATTACTGATGATACTGCTAACAAATATTGTGAAGGTAAAGGTCATAAAAGCATGATACAGAAATATATTTAGAAAACAGATTTTTTTTTATAATAATCATAATAAATAAATTGAAGAAATAAGAATAAATAAATGAACAAATAAATGAAACATAAGTGTTAAAAAAAAATATATATATATATAAATTGTAAAAATAATAATATAATAACAATGATAAAATAAAATAAATAGATAAATAAATAAATAAATAAATAATAAAACAAAATAAAAATAAAAATAGAAAATACCAAAAAATAATAATAGATAAATAGATAATTGAAAAATAATAAGATAGTAGTATAAATAAATAAATAGAAATAATAATAATTTAAAAAAGTCAACAGTAGTATAAATAAATAGAAATAATAATTAAAGAAAGGCAACAATTTTAATAATAGTAATGAAACTAAAGATATTAATACTAATACTAAGGGGATTCACACACACACACACACACACACACACACACACACACACACACACACACACACACACACACACTTCAATATTTTGACCTTTATTAGTATTCTTATCAGTAATATAATTATCATCATTACTACCTTGATTCACGCATCTCCCTACTAACAGCCTCGTTTTCATTCAACGCCTGCCTGCCTTGCGCTGAAGAGTGAAGAGATCTAAGCTAAGTAACAAATTCGTTCATTTTCGTTGTCCTATTTGTTTGTGTTTTGCCTGAAGAAGACCTAAGAGGTCGAAACGGGTCGTGTTTTGTCTTGTGACTCGTTTGTCCACGTTTCTCTTGGCGGTTCACTAACATTCATTTAAGATTTGCTTAGATTTCCGCCTGCAGTCGTCTCACTTTGCAACTAGTAGACACACTGTTATTATAGTTTGAGTGGTTTTTTTTTTTTTTTTTTTTCCAAAGTAAAACGTGCTTTGAACTGCATCAGAACACAATAACAACAACGATAACGACAACAAAAGCAACAACAACAACAGCAGCAGCAACAGCAGCAGCAGCAGCACATCAGCTTTCACATAATAACTGCTGATCAGATTTTGTGTGTGTTTGTGTGTGTGTGTGTGTGTGTGTGTGTGTGTGTGTGTGTGTGTGTATGTGTGTGTGTGTGTGTGTGCTTTTGTGTGTTTCCTTGCTTGTTCTTAATCATTCTATCTTCTGTACCACTTCAATTGTGTCACTCTTACGCAGCTCGTTTCATCACCCTATTCCACATCGTGGCTTGTCCTGCCCAACCCCAGTACTGGAAAACCACAAGAGCTGCCAATAGAAAGTCTGTGACAAGGCTACCCACTAGTGGAGACACTGCACTGCCGCTGGGTTACTTCAGTAGTGTTCAGGGGTACCTGTTTTTGTCCAACATACACTGGACACTATCTAGTAAGCACCTTAAAGGCCAAAAAAATCCCACAGATATATGCTTTTAAAGAGAATCGAACCTAAGTCCTACCAGTCTGCAATCTGCAAGGCTAACCACAACAGCACGGCAGCTACTTTCGTAAATATTGCAGCTGTCATGGTTATTTTTGGTTAGAGAGCTCAGTCACTAACATTGCATTTAATCAACAAATGTAGTGAGGGACCAATCTGTATATCACGTTTGCTTGAGAGCCTTCTGCGGCATTCTTGGCTCTGTGCTTATAGGCCACCCGGTCGTCAACCACTAATTGTCAGATTTCATTCACTTTGCTCTGTCTGGTTGTAACCACCTGGCACGTGTCTTGATGCACATACAAAAAAAAGGAAATTCCAGACACAATGTTTATAACAAAAAGAACTGGTTATTTGTGTATCTCTCCGCTTATGTTCGAGTTCTTGCACATTCCAGTCGCCAGTGTAAGAATTTTAAGAATCGTACGTGTATGTAAATTGCGACGATGGACATGATACTTGATATTATATATATATATATATATATATATATATACATTATATGTATATATATAATCTATGTATATGTATATATATATATATATATATATATATATAATCTGTATAGTTCTCTTTCTCTCTGTCATCCGTTTGTCATCCCGTTGTGTATGTTTCAGATAGATCGATCGATATATAGATACATCAATAGATAGACAGACATATGAACAGATCGATAGAGATAGAAGGAGACAGCCAGAGAACTAGAGAGATCAATTTTGTATCGATTCTTGTCTTATTCTAATGACTAGTGCAAACAGTATTCTTTTTTTTTGTTTGTTTGTTTCTCTTCCACCTTTCCTCCCTCTTCACAGCATTCTGTTTCCAGTCACCTTTTCGCCTCTCCCTCCTATCTGCACCATCTGCTCTACCCCTCACTACACTTCTCCCCACAGCCTCCATAATCCCTGACTCTGAGGCTTGTGTGACGCAGGTGCAGTGTGAAGTGAGACGTCAGACTACACGTCATGGCGATTGGGAGCAATTGTCCGTGACAGCCGTGTTGATTTACTCTGAAGATTGCGCGAAAGGAATATCATACTACATTGACCTTTCCTGAAAAAAAAAAAATAGCTATATCCGATTTGATTTGTTTGTCATTTTCTGGGCCTGTGGAGATCAGAAGGTGGACATGGGAGTCGGGGGGAGGGGAGTCGGGGGGGGGGGGGGGGAGGGGGAGAAGTGAATTTATAGTGTGGGATGGAGGTGGGTATTTTTTGGTTATGCTTCCCTCCAGGTGTGAACTCTGTCTGTCTGTCTGTCTGCCTGTCTGTCTGTCTGTCTGTATAGCTAGATAGCTAGCTAGCTAGATAGATAGATAGACAGACAGACAGACAGACAGACAGGCAGAACAAAAGAAGCCAGAGAATTAGAGAGATCAATTGCGTACATTGGTTATTTTCCTATTCTGATGACAAGCATGAACAGTGCTTTTCCTTGGTTTCCCTCCCACTTTTCCTCCCTTTCCACACCATTTTGTTCCCAATCACCCATCTCTCTCTCTCTCTCTCTCTCTCTCTCTCTCTCTCTCTCTCTCTCTCTCTCTCTCTCTCTCCTCTCCCTCTCTCTCTCTCTCTCAAGTTCACATTCAAGTGCAGACTGCAAAAGGATGCCCTTCAGTAGATATGATGATGTGGAAAGCCTGCAGCGTCTCTTACCTTATATACTCCTGGCAGATGAGGAGTGGAGTGAGAGAATGAAGCCTTGGAGGACTGCTACAGTTTCTCGCGAGTCTCTCATTCTCATGTTTATGATAGGTACGTTGCTTGCAGGTTTGCTCAGGTCATGCCATCAATTGGAACAGGAGGTCAGAATTGGAAAGCTGGATGACGTGGGGTGGGTGTCATGTTGGTGTTCAAGCTCTTCGTCCCTCAGAAATCTTACATTGAGGATAAACCATCTGCACTCCTGTTCGGACCGAATCATGTCTACTTTTCCGTCAGAAGTGTCAGTCTTTTCTTCGTTTCTTGTTCATCTTCTTCTTGTTCTTTTGTGTTCTCGGTCTTGTTCTTCTTTTTCCTTGTTCTTGTTCGTATTCTTATTCTTCTTCTTCCTCTTGTTCTTCTTCTTCTCGTTCTTCTTCTTCTTCTTCTCTCTCTCTGAATCAGTAGTAGAATCAGCGGCACAAAATAGTAATAGCAACTCCAGCAGCAGCAGTAGCAGTCACAGCAGAAGCAGCAGCAGCCG
>CM065740.1:38663601-38666101 GCA_033310375.1 Conus canariensis
GATGATATGATGACGATTATGGTGATGATGGGGACGATGAGGATGAGGATGGGGATGATAAATAACTGAAGTGAAATGATGATGATGATGATGATGATGATGATGATGATGATGATGATGATGATGATGAAGAAGAAGTAAAATGACGTGTGTGTGTGTGTGTGTGTGTGTGTGTGTGTGTGTGTGTGTGTGTGTGTGTGTGTGTGTGTGTTGAACGCCATCGACATTTGAACCGGCAATGTCTGGCTGCAAACTCAGTGCTGCACCACTAAGTGAACAACCCCCCTCTACCTCCTCACCTCTCTACCGCCCTTCACCCCCCCCCCCTCACCTTCCCTCTGCTCGCAACACTCCATGGCCTGTTTAAAGGTCATTCCCGGTTAACAAACCTTACGTCCAATTATTGACCAGATTCACCTCTTATCAACCATTCGTCACTAATGGTCAAATCATGTTGTCCGGGGTCAGTTCCGCGGTCAATTATGGCTATAAGGTACGCTCCCACTCCCCCCCCCCCCCCCCACCCTCCCAACCACCCAACCGTCCTCATCCACCCAATAGCCCTAAGGCACAGGGTCTATCGTTTTCCTCGCTGTAGTTATCACCTGGTGCCTCAATAGATATTATCGATGAGGTGAATTTAGCCAGCTCATACTCCCTGCTCACTTCACCCCAGCCACCCTTCAAACTCCTACCGTCTTATCGATAATCCCTGTCCGCAAAGATTGACTGTGTCGGCATCACCGAAACGATGGTTGTTTTTGTTTGTTTCTTTCTTTCTTTCGCTTGGTTTTGTTTCGTTTTGTTTTGTTTTGTTTTGTTATTGCCTTTTCACAGCAGATAGGGAAAGCTTTTGGTACACAACCGACAGGACTGGAGGAACCTGGTGAACAGTTCTTCAATGCGGTGACCCAATGACTCCCCCACGGGAAGAAGAAGAAGAGAGAAGAAGAAGAAGAAGAAGAAGAAGAAGAAGAAGAAGAAGAAGAAGATGATGATGATGATGATGATGATGATGATGATGATGATGATAATGGAGGAGGAGGAGGAGGAAGTACAGGAGGAGGAGGAGGAGGAGGAGGAAAAGAGAGACACCTTAAATCATAACAAGAACAACAGACATCAAATATAAGCTGTTTTGCTGTTGTGAACACATACAAAGACACACACAAACGTGCGCGCCCGCGCTCAAACACACACACATATACTCACACATACATACAAACATACAGGAACATGCACGCGCGCACGGAAACAAACACGCACACGCACCGGCAGAGAGAGAGAGAGAGAGAGAGAGAGAGAGAGAGAGAGAGAGAGAGAGAGAGAGAGAGAGAGAGAACTCAAGAATTTTTCTTCTTCATTAATGTCCTAAGCCCATATGACACGATGACGTGAACGACAGACAGAAACGAAACTGACAGCCAAACAGACAGACAGACAGGCAGACAGACAGACAAGGAAGACAGGCACACACACACACACGCACACACACACACACACACACACACACACACACACACACACACACACACACACACAGAGAGAGAGAGGAGAAAGAGAGGAAAAGAGAGAGAGAAGAAGAGAAAACACGAGAACAAGAAGAAGAAGTGAAAAGCCAAGAGACAGAAAATGGGAACGAGCGCTGTGAGGCGTGAGACCCATCCCAGGTAACGGGGTCTGTGACGGCCTGACCACCAATCCCCTGTGACGTTCACCGTGACAGCTGCATCAAGGCTGCAGCCTGCACCTGTCAGAACGGGAGGGATTTAACCGTCCAGGTATGCGGATGGAGCATTTCCATTACTGATGTTACTGAGTTTTCTTGCTTTCTTCCTTCTTCACCTCCCCCCCCCCCCCCCCCCCTCTCATTTCTTTCTTTCTTTCTCTTCTTTGGTTCTTTCTTTCGAGTTAGTTTTTTTTTCCAGATCTTCTCTTTCTTTCTCCCTTCCTTCCTTCCATCCATTCTTCCTTTTTTTCATTCTCCCTTTCTTTGTTTTCCTTGTATCTTCCTTCCTTCTCCTTTTTTTTTCTTTCGTTCTTTCTTTTTCGTTACATCTTTCGTTTCGCTCTTGTTATTCCCATTTTTTTTTTTTACTGTTTCGTTTCGTCCGTCACCAGTTCTATCTTTAAATTCAAGTGTTTGCCAAGGATACAGACAAAATAGACCTCCACAGAATATGATTCAAGTATGATTGTAAACGTATTGCAACCCAAGCCCCCCCCCCCCCTCACACACACACACACACACACACACACACACACACACACACACACACACACACACACACACACCTCGCCCCATCTTTCGTCACGACTATTTGATCTACCAAAAAAAGGCGTTGTGGGCTGTATTTTGTAGAAAGACGAATTTGAAACAGGATGCAGTTTTACTGAAACCAACAATCGTATTCAACGCCTTCCTTTTGTTACGACTGTCTGATCTGCAAAAAGCTGTGTTGGCTGTGTTGTGTGAAAAGACGAGTTCAAAAGAGATCAC
>CM065740.1:38671101-38686101 GCA_033310375.1 Conus canariensis
TATCCTGTCTCTTCTATCGTCCAAGAACACCTACTTCAGCATCATTCCTTCTCTGATGACAATCAGCTGTATGTCTCTGGGCCTCTCTCTGACCTTCCTCTCATGATCCAAAACACCCAGTCTTGTGTAGCCAACCTTAAGGACTGGATGAGACCGAAGCAAACTAAAACTAAATGAAGATAAGTCTGAACTGATCCTGATCACCCCACCAAAACTTCAAAACCACCCTTCTGTTCCGACTTCCATCAAACTTGTTGATTCACCTATCACTCTCTCTCATTCTGCCCGCAACCTCGGTGTAACTCTTGATCAAACCCTGTCCTTCCAACAGCATGTCAGCAATGTCTGTCGCACTTGCTTTCTTGAACTCCGCCGAATTGCTTCTATTCGCCATCTTCTCTCAGAAAACACAACAAAAGCTCTTGTCTGCGCATTTGTTCTATCCCGCCTGGATTACTGTAACGCTCTTTTGTCTGGCTCTCCCTCTCATCTCATCAACAAACTTCAAAGAGTTCAGAATCATGCTGCCCGTCTCATCTTCCGCACTTCTAAATATAACCATGTTACCCCATTGCTCCGCTCTCTCCACTGGCTCCCTGTTCAGCTAAGAATATCCTACAAGATTGCCTCTCTCTGCTTCAAATCTATCGAGTCTTCCTGTCCTGAGTATCTCACCCACCTGTTACATCTTTACACCCCATCTCGAGCTTTACGTTCCTCATGTGACACTCGTATCTACAGTATCCCCACTGTTCGCACTAAAACCTTTGGTCAACGTTCCTTTGCCTATCAAGCTCCAACTACCTGGAATCAATTGCCTCGCTCTCTCAGATACTCACCCTCACTGCCCACATTCAAGCGCCTTCTCAAAACTCATCTGTTTCCTAGGTAACTTCGTCTTCCCTGTGACCCGACGTTTGCAATGTGTGATGCGAGTGTCTGCTTTGTGTGCGTTCGTGTCTGTGTGAGTGTGTGTTTGCGTGTATGCATGCTTGTGAGTTTGTGTCCTTGCTTTGGATTTTGATGCCTTTTTCTCATGTATGATTGTTATATATTGTGTGATTTGATGTCTGTTGTGATATTGTAAACGCCTAGGGCATTCAATTGATTAGGCGTCATAAATGTTCATAATAATAATAATAATAATAATAATTTGGTCTTTTCATTTGACGTCATCAGTCCCGAAGACGGTCTACGACCGAAATGTTGACGATTTCTGTTTGTGTTTGTTTGCTTGTTTGTGCGTTTTCTATTGCAAATCTTCAGAACATCCTCAAAGGCAGTTTGTATTCGTGAGAAAGAAGATCAGCAGTCAAGAATCCTTATCACTACACTGCCAGTTTTTTTTCTTCTGATAATAGTATAAACATAGTAGGGGATAATAAAGGGTGGGAGGTTCTTGCTTCTGAAGCTAGTGGATTACAGATAGACATGACACTTCAGCAGCGGACAAAGGACTCGAAAGTGGGCAGAGCGGGTGGTTGTTGCGGCACAAAGTGTCGCAATTACGCGAAGTGACTTTGTGCAGTTGCGACACTTTGTGCCGCAACAGGTCTTACACAATTACCACAGCGCTCAACCCTGTTTCCAGGAAGTGGGTTCAGTAAAGACCATGTGCTTGAGAGGGACGACTGCACGTACAGAGAAGAGATAATCCTGTGGTTGTGTCAGTGCAAGACGGATCGACCCTCCCCTGGAAGAACTTCTCCCGGCAGATTTCTAGGTGATTGCATAAAGTATGCCTGTCTCTGAAGACTCAAGAACAAAGAGTGCAGGATTTTTTGATTTGTGTGTCTGTGGATTAGACTGAGACACGAAAAACAATTTTTATCCCCATCAAATTGTGCACCGTTGGCTTTTAGTGATACTCAAAAATTTAGTTTCGTCATTGCCTAATTCCTTACCAGACTTGAGTTTACCAACAATGTGTGTACTCGCATGTGTGCGCGTGCCGCGCTAACACACACAGACTCATACTCACGTTATGAAAACCACAGAGAGAGAGAGAGAGAGAGAGAGAGAGAGAGAGAGAGGAGAGACAGACAGACAGCAGACAGACAGACAGACAGACAGACAGGACATACAGACAGACAGACAAATAGAGACAGAGGCAGACAGAGACAGACAGACAGACAAATAGACATAGACAGACAGATGAGACACACACAACCCCCTCCTCCCCCCCCCCCCCCTCACACATGCACACACACACACACACACACACACACACACACACACACACACACACACACACATGCGCGAACGGCGATGTCATCAACAGTACAAAGTGATGTAACAATTGCGAGACACGGAACAGTCGTGCAGCATCTTGTGAACCAACACCCTTTTAAATATGTAAGGCATGTGGAGGCATTGCAAAGCGCTAAAGTTTAACTTAAGCTTACTTCGCCTAACTGCAATCAACGTATGTCCATGCAAAAACTGTCAAACAATCAACAAAATCATAAGCACAGTTCAGATGCCCCTTTTCCGCCTACATCACTTCTAGTGGAAAGATGTTACATTGAAGACACAACAACACGCAAACACATTATGCACATAAGCAAACGGTCAGATAAACAAAGAAGCGAGTGTCCATGTAAAAACCATTGGAACTTTTTCGCCAGAGTGACATAGAAACAACATAGAGAATACTGACGCTACGAAGAAATCAACGTCATAAATAAAATCAATGACGTCAAATGGAGCAGTGAACTGTATGTCTACTACTGATTAATACCACATTCTCCTCTCCTTCAGTACACGTTTACAGTGAGTATAACTTTTACCTATCAGAAAAAAAAGATGAGTTATTATGACAATAATTGGCAGGAAGTGTTGCAGTGAATGATGATCATCATGTGGTGCAAACCATAGCAATGTAAAACACACACACACACACACACACACACAACACACACACACGTAAACACCACCACAGCCACCATCACCCAATCAACTACCACCATCACGGCATCCCAACAACAGAGAGAAATAAGGTGCTTGAGTGGAAAGGGCGGGTAATATGTAAACATCTGAAGGCATTATAGGTCTGAAGGACTCCACAGTTCCTCCCTGTTTATGAAATGTAGAGTTTATACAGACCCAGTGCTGAGAGCGACGAATGCATACAATCCTTATGTGTCAGTGCGAGACACGTACCCCTGAGAGATGTACTCCCAGGAGATTTTCTGATAAACAGTCTCTGCCTATGAAGTACAAAGGGCTGGGAGATTCTAACTCTGGAAGAAAGTGGATTATGCAGAGGCAAAAGACAAAAAAAAAAAAAAAAAGAAAAAAAAGATCAGTGCAGGCAAAGGATGCCAGAGCAGGTGAAAGGGTGCTGATCTGTAGAAAACAGGCAGACCTCTGTCGTGTTTACGTAAAGTAGAGTTAGTATGGGCCTGCGCTGGAGTGACATTCGCGCAAACACTTTGAGGATATAATTTCTGATTGTGTCAATCCATGGACACACCTCAGACAAACTTAATCCCAGGTGTTCGAATTCTCCAGGAGATGATTTCTGACTGTGTCAATGCTATAATACTACACATCTGACAAACTTAATCCCAGGTGTTCGTATTCTCCAGGAGATGATTTCTGATTGTGTCAATGCTATATTGATACATCGATGACAGACTTAATCCCAAATGTTCGAATTCTCCGGGAGATTATCTTTGACAGACCTAAATCCAGATGTTCGATTTCTTCAGGAGATAATATCTGACTGTGCCAATGCTGTATTGACACACCTCTGACAGACCTAAATCCGGATGTTCGATTTCTTCAGGAGATAATTTCTGATTGTGTCAATGCTATATGTACACACCTCTGATAGACGTAATGCCAGGTGTTCGTTTTCTCCTGGTGACGACATAAACTGTCCTGGTCTTGGAACCTTCAACTACAGGGTATGAAGGTTTCCGGCTGTGGAAGTCTGCGCACCACACGGAAACATGAATCATTAAATGTTCCTGGTTCTGAATTGTTCAAGTACCACTGACGATTACTATCTAGTGTAAACTGCAGCGTTAGAAACATTGCTCTCTCTCTCTCTCTCTCTCTCTCTCTCTCTCTCTCTCTCTCCTCTCTCTCTCTCTCTCTCTCTCTCCTCCTCTCCCTCTATCAACTTTTTGATGTATTTGATGTGTGTGTTTGTTAAACGTTTTGTAAGTTTTGGTCGCTAGTCATGCTTAGTTAGTCCTTTAGTGGGGCAAGGGCCTGATGAAAAATAAGCGTGTGTTTGCTTCTCTGTACCCTTGGAAAAAAAATCATCATCATCATCATCATCATCATCATCACCATCCTCTCTCTCTCTCTCTCTCTCTCTCTCTCTCTCTCTCTCTCTCTCTCTCTCCAAACCTACCACAACTACAGCATTCTACAACTACTGCATAATATGGCTGGCACTAGGTGGTGAAGTGAAGAAACAGGGTGTAAACAGTCGAAGGCATCGTCAGGACAACGGATGCTAGAGCCGTGGCCTGTTTACAGAAAGTGAAGTTAGCGCAGACCCCGCGGTGATAACAACAACCGTGTGCAGGAAGGAAACAATCCTCTTGTTTCAGTCCTAGACGGTCACCCCCAGACAGACTGACCCCCCGGCGATTTTTTTAATAAACGGTATCGACTCTCCCTGTCCGTGAAAACTCAACTAAAAGGAGTGAGGAATTCTTGTTCTGGAAGAATGTCGATTACAAAAGGACGAGAATTTCAAAGATTTTTTTGCAAGCAGACAAAAGACGCCGGCTTCAGTGGGTGATGGGTAGCAGTGGCAGGATGAAATGATGTCAGAAACTTTACAGAAAATGGAGTCAGTATTAGACTCCGTGTTGAGAGGCCCACTGCGCACATACTCTAAGGGGGATAATCCTCTCGTTGTGTAGTGCTAGACACATAATCTAATTGACATGAACTTATCCCAAGTTTATTTTATTTGTTAGTTGGCTTTCTTTTTTTTCTTTTTTTTTTTTTTTTCTCCGATGAGAGCGCACACTATCTGTAAGTCTTCAGGGACAAGGATCAAAGGATTCTTGCTTTGGAGTAAATGGAGTACACAGAACAGCAAGATTAGGTCGTTCCTATCAACATCCAGCGCCATGGGCTTTGAGTGTTTCTGGAACTTTCAAGCTGACCAATATCTAGTTCTATTCATGATCAGGTCTGACTTTGCCGGGGGTGTTCACGGAAACACACACCGCGCGCGCGCGCGCTCACACAACACACACACACACACACACACACCACACTCACTCTCTCTCTCTCTCTCTCTCTCTCTCTCTCTTACCTCACACACGCGCGTGCGCGCGCGCGCTCTAGATCAGAAAGACTGAGAAGCAAGTATCCCGTTTTAACCCACGTAATTCCGATCACCAGAGTACAAAAAAAAAAAAGAAAAAAAGAAAAGACAGAAAACTGATGTCATAAAAATGACGTCATGAGAAAAACGACGTCAATGAGGCCGTGAGCTACATACCCAGTAGTTGACAATGCCAAACTCCCCCAACAGAAGTTTCCGGGCGGTTAACCTTTATCTATCAGAAAAGAATGCTGAATTACATGGCAATTGTTTGCAGGAATGCCTCCTCCGACTGAGGATCACTATCTCGTATACATTGTAGCATTGCAAACACTCTCTCTCTCTCTCTCTCTCTCTCTCTCTCTCTCTTCTCTCTCTCTCTCTCTCTCGTATTCTCCCCCTCTTCTCTCATTCCTCTTTCATTCTCTTCTTTTTGTTGACCCCCACCTCCTGATTTACCTTCCTCGACTTTTTTAACCCCTCTCTCTAATACCCGCAACCACAAAAACAATCACATCAGCAACCCCACTGGCATTATACTGGTCAGTGTGGAGAAGCCAGGCGGCAACAGTGGAGGGCACCGTGAGAACGAGGGATGCCGGAGCTCTGTCCTGTGTCCTGAGATAGTGGAGTGGATACAGACCCTGAGATAATGGAGTGGGTACAGATCCTGAGACAGTGGAGTGGGTACAGACCTTGAAAAAGTGGAGTGGGTACAGACCCCGAGATAGTGGAGTGGGTACAGACCCTGAGATATGCAGTGGGTACAGACCTGAGATAGTGAACGGTACAACCTAATATAGTGGATCGGTTTATCAGCGCACTGGGGATATGATTTCGCTCGTCCTGTGTCCTGAGATAGTGCATGGGTACAGACCCTGAGATAGTGAAGTGGGTACAGACCTGAGAAGGAAGTGGGTACAGACCCTGAGATAGTGGAGTCGGTACAGACCCTGAGATAGTGGAGTGGGTACAGACCCTGAGGTATGCAGTGGGTACAGACCCTGAGACAGTGGAGTGGGCACAGACCCTGAGATAGTGGAGTGGTACAGACCTGAGATACTGATTGGGTACAGACCCTGAGATAGTGAAGTGGGTACAGACCCTGAGATAGTGGAGTGGGTACAGACCCTGAGATACGTGATTGGGTACAGACCCTGAGATAGGTGGAGTGGGTACAGACCCTGAGATGTGGAGTGGTACAGACCTTGAGACTATGATGGGTACAGACCCTGAGATAGTGAAGTGGGTACAGACCCTGAGATAGTGGAGTGGGTACAGACCCTGAGTGATACTAGCATGGTGAGTACAGACCCTGAGGATGTGAGTGGGTACAGACCTGAGACAGAAGAGTGGGTACAGAACCTGAGATAGTGGAGTCGGTACAGACCTTGAGATAGTGGAGTGGGTACAGACCTGAGACAGTGGAGTGGGCACAGACCCTGAGATAGTGGAGTGGGTACAGACCGTGAGATAGTGGAGTGGGTACAGACCCTGAGATAGTGGATTGGGTACAGACCCTGAGATAGTGGATTGGGTACAGACCCTGAGATAGTGGAGTGGGTACAGACTCTGAGACAGTGGAGCGGGTGCAGACCCTGAGATAGTGGAGTGGGTACAGACCCTGAGATAGTGGAGTGGGTACAGACCCTGAGATAGTGGAGTGGGTACAGACCCTGAAGTAGTGGAGTGGGTACAGACCCTGAGATAGTGGAGTGGGTACAGACCCTGAGTAGTGGAGTGGGTACAGACCGTGAGATAGGGGGGGGTACGACCCTGAGGTAAGGGAGTGGGTACATACCCTGAGATAGTGGAGTGAGTACAGACCCTGAGATAGTGGAGTGGGTACAGACCCTGAGATAGTGGAGTGGGTACAGACCCTGAGACAGTGGAGTGAGTACAGACCCTGAGAGTGAGTACAGACCCTGAGACAGTGGAGTGAGTACAGACCCTGAGGATGTGGAGTGGGTACAGACCCTGAGACAGTGGAGTGAGTACAGACCCAGTGCTGACAGCAACACCAACGCACAGTGAGCAGACAATCCTCCTGTGTTGTCACTGTCCAGCACACACACCTGACAGATTATTCCCTGCTATTTCCTTAGACAGTATACACAGTGATCACCTGGAGTTCAAGAGCAAACCTGGTTCTTTCTTTATCGAATCAGTTGCATTCCGTTTTGAAGCTACAACCGGTACTCAAGATCCATGTGTTAAAACTGTCGAGAATCTGAAACAGATTGATAGCTCACCGAATTTCGATCCTTACTGCTATATTTGCAGAGTATCTGTAACCATTTTTTTTTCTCGAGAGTCTGAAATTAAATGACAGCGATTTTATATTCTCTTAAACTACAGGAGGTGAAATTACTTTCTGATATTCCTCCACTCTCTTCAAGAAAGACACCCTAAAACTTGGGCATCTACGCTGGAACCAACAACAATAGGAGACAGTAGAAAATGCAGCTGTTTTCATAGGCAAATTGGTACCAGAAAAGTGGGAATACAGAGCTCCTCTCTCTCTCCTCTCCTCTCTCTCTCTCTCTCTCTCTCTCTCTCCCTCTCTGTCACCACACACACACACACACACACACACACACTACACACACACACACACACACACACACACACACACACACAACACCACACTGCTTGCATTTCCTTTCTTTAATTTCTGTTGCCATGAAACTAACCAACACATCTTGACATTAAGCCAGATCTGTTGACACGACATGTTCTCACGTAAACTGCCTTTGAGTGGCGCCACTCCAACTTATCGGGTAAGAAGGCAGAATTGCAACGTGATCATTATCAAGGTCAACTGGTTGCAGTAAACTGCACACCTAGATTCGTTTTCCAGTTTCCCAGCACTGGTGACGTAACTTCCGGTGGTGCAGCCTTCATATACCAGGCAAGAATGCTGAAGTACATGGTCGGAATGGTACTTGTGCTTATGGATCATTATCTTGTATATTTATTAAGTGATGGACTCTCTCTCTCTCTCTCTCTCTCTCTCTCTCTCTCTCTCTCTCTCTCTCTCTCTCTCTCTCTTGTATATTTACTAAGTGATGGTCTCTCTCTCTCTCTCTCTCTCTCTCTCTCTCTCTGTATAATTACATTCTCTTCTGTTAACTCTTCTGACAGTTCTCACCAAGTGAATACTGTCTTTACTTAATGACACCACCAAGTGAACTGCCACTTACACCTATGCCATGACAACCATGTCAACCATCGCGATTGTCGCCGTCTGCGCAGCGGTATTATGAACAGCAGGTAACAACAAAGCACAGACGTAGCAGGAAAGAGACAGGGGGTGGAGGTGGTAGGGAGAGGATGGAATACGAAAAGGGACTTGTTTGAGACAGGCGGGGATGGTGATGGTGGATAGCATGGAAAGGAAGACAGACGCCTTGTTTACAGAACGTGGAGTCGGCAAGAACGCGGCGTTAAGATCGACAATGGCTCATGTGGTGTAGTTAAGATCGACAATGGCTCATGTGGTGTAGTTAAGATCGACAATGGCTCATGTGGTGTAGTTAAGATCGACAATGCTCATTGGTGTAGTTAAGATCGACAATGGCTCATGTGTGTAGTAAGATCGACAATGGTCATGTGGTGTAGTTAAGATCGACAATGCTCATGTGTGTAGTTAAGATCGACAATGCTCATGTGGTGTAGTTAAGATCGAAATGCTCATGTGGTAGTTAAGATCGACAATGGCTCATTGGGGTTAAGATCGACAATGGCTCATGTGGTGTATTAAGATCGACAATGGCTATGTGGTGTAGTTAAGATCGACATGGTATGTGGTGTAGTTAAGATCGACAATGGCTCATGTGGTGTATGTAAGATCGACAATGCTCATGTGGTGTAGTGGCGACCTCGATTGTTATGTATCTTCACTGTTTTCCTCTCCAAATGTAGTCTGATCAAAGTCTCCAGTACAGGGCTTAGTAGTGTTGTGTATGAATATCTGCAGTGGAACCAGTGCCATTGAACACTACCGAAGTAATCTGCAGCAGTGCAGTGTCTCCTCTGGGGTGCCTCATGACAGCTTGATATTCCTTGAATTCTGCGACTAGAAAAGTTAATAGGGGTCTGGAACGAGCAACATAGAAGTGATACTGCGATGAAACCAGGAACATGAGGGACACACAACACACACACACACACACACACAACACACAACACACAACACACACACACACACACACACACACACACACACACACACCAGAGGATGGATGGGTAGGAGGAAGATAAGCTAGATGCGAGAAAACAGATTTGTTCTGGAAAACCTTGGGATGAAGGAAGGGGAAAAGGGTTGAGGGAAACACGTGTGGTGGGGGGGGGGGGGGGGGGGGGGGGGCAAACAATCAGTTGTTTCTGCTCTTTAATGCAAGAGAACGTCGCTCAAGCACATGTAGAGTATCTTTTTCCTGCTCGTAAAAGCATGTGGGGCTGGCTGGCTGTTCACGGCCCTATAAGTCCCAGTGCCTAAACGGAGAGAACTCGTTTGGATTAAGGACGCCATTGACCCAAAGACAGCTATGCGTTCTATGTTCCTAGATACTAACATTCCCACGCCAGGATTTGGCAACCTCAGTAAGACCACATCAAATGTCCTATAGAACCTGATCAGCGTCCACTTGCATTGTTCGGGCAGTTCACACTGTTGCTAAAGCAAATGGTTGGTTCTCCATGCCCCAAGTATAAGTGATATCTCAACACAACATCATAAACAACGTCTGTTATTCACATGTCTAAATCACAGCATCACTGATATGCGCAAATGGGATAAAGGGAGCTGGGAGTGTTACACCTGGAGTTCAAGAACAAGCAAAGACTCACGCTGCACCAGTTGATGGAAATATGAATGTAAGTTTCGTTGCTTGTTTCGCTCAGGCAAATGAGTAAACGTTTTGGGCACATCGCACAGACAGCCTAAATTAACTTTCCCCTCCACATTCTTTCTATTTGTGTGCATGGAAACCTGCATGTTATCTGCTAACTAGCGACGTGAAGATGGTTGAACGCAACATAAAAATGAACAGTGAAGGAGGGGTGGATGGGATGGGGGTGGGAGGATGCATTATAAGGACGAGGGCTACCAGCTGGGACTTCTTACGTTTGCAGAGAATGGAGTCAGCACGCAGCCTTTGCTGAGAACAGCTGTGCAGAGTCAGGAAATCATCCTTCTGTTGTGTCATTTCTTGCTGTGCACTGCACTGTATTCCACCCAACAAGTCTACCCGACGATCGCTCATACCCTGAAAAAAGATTTTCCCCTGAAAACCAGACAACCACACAAACAAACAAACAAACAGCACAAACAAAGAAGCAAACAAACAAATAAACAAAAACAGAGGCGGTAAAGATAGAACCATATTGCCATATGTATTGTTCGTCTTTCCATCAGCCAGGGTGATAGGCAGACGGTGAATAAGGGAAGGGGTTGTGATACCTGCCCATCAGAGGATGCGGCCTGTCACGCCTAAAACAAAATAATGATAATAGTAATAACGATAATCATCATCACCATCATCATCTCATAATGATGATGATAATCATAATAATAAAAGGAAAGGAAACGAAAACAAAAGGAAGAAGAACCTATGGTGACAAATGCTCTGGCATGAATTACCTTTACGATTATCATAGAGTGATTTTCTGCAAGAACGCTCATCATGAATGCTTCACAATAGAGGTCGTAGACTACACGCTCAGAGCGGCTACGTTTGTGATGACAACACCCCAACGCCATTTGCAAACCAGGCTTGTCAGTTTCCCAGGCGCGACAAATCTCTCTCTGTCTCTGTCACGTCCCTCTTCTCTGTCATCCGAGACTTGGACGCTGGATGCGAATGTGATAGAAATCCAACCACTGAGAATTACTGCCGCATGGGAGTCTCATACCCGGACATAGGACAAGTCAGACAGGGCCTGTTAATGCAAGACCTTTGAAACGTGGTCTATTGACAAACACGTTTACGTCATAGAGCGATAATGCTTCACAATCTATTATGTCGCAGCTCTCTCTCTCTCTCTCTCTCCTCTCTCTCTCTCTCTCTCTCTCTCTCATCACCACTCAACATTATCAAAACATCACCATATCACAACAACAACTGCACAACTCGTACAGCATGAAGGTGTAAGTTAAAAAAAAAAGACTGTAAACAGCTGAAGACTGTAAGACTAGGGATGCCGGAGCTCTGCCCTGTTTACACAAATGAAGTCATGACAGACCCCGTGGTGAGAGCAACAACTGTATACAGGAAATATCCTCCTGTGTCAGTCCTAGACAGTCACCCCCTGACAGATTGATGCCCCGGGGATTTTCTGACAAAAAGTATAAGTTGTCCCTGTCTATGAACTCTCAATTACAAGGACAGGAGATTCTCGCTCTGGAAGAATGTTGAGTACAAAGAAATGAGAAATTCAAGCGCTTCCAGCAAAATGGACAAAGGACACCAGAGCAGCTGAAGGATAACAGAGAACGATGAAGTGTGCCAGACCGTTTACAGGAAGGGGAGGTAGTACAGTCTCTACGTTTAGAGGCCAACTGCACACATACACTTTGGGGATGATCCTCTGGTTGCACGAGTGCCAAACACAAAATCCACCGGACAGACCTAATCCCAAGTTTATTTGTTGTTATTTTTCTTTAATGATAGCCTACACTCTCTCTATACCTTCAAGTATAACAAAAGAACGATTCTTGCTTTTGAAGTAGGTGAATAGCATAGAGACAGCAAGATCCTGCTGTTTCCACCGAACGGAGCACCATGGGTTTTCTGTGTTACTGGAACCTTACGCTTTACTTTTGCATAGTCCATGATCAGATTTGCTTTTACCAGTCTACACACACACAACACACACACACACACACACACACACACACACAGAAGAGGTTAAACAGACACACACACAAAAGTATCCTCGTTAACCCCATCTAATTTTGGTCGCCACAATAACATAGAAACGTCATAAAGAACACTGATGTCATAGAACAGTGACGTCAGAAAGAAAACTGACGTCAAATGAGGTAGTGAACTGAATACCACATAGTAGATAATGCCATACCCCCCCCCCCCCCCCCCCCCCCCCCCCCGCTACACGTTTACCAGGTACCTAACAATTACATGGCAATTATTTTCAGGAATGGTTCCTGTAACTGAGGATCACTATATCGTATACATTACAGCA
Source organism: Conus canariensis (assembly GCA_033310375.1). Lineage (NCBI taxonomy): Eukaryota > Metazoa > Mollusca > Gastropoda > Neogastropoda > Conidae > Conus > Conus canariensis. The sequence goes on from CM065740.1 coordinate 38,683,607, forward strand.
ATAGAGACATTGCCGTGTCTGTCTCTCTTCTCTGTCTGTCTGTCTGTCTGCATGTGTCTGTTCTCTTCTTTATCTCTCCCACGCTCTCTCTTTCTCCCCTCTTTCCATATATTTGTCTGTCTTCCTCCCTCCCTCTCACTCTTCTTCCCTCCATCTCCATCTACATATCTGTTTGTCTGTCTGTCCGTCTGTCTGTTTGTTTGTCTCTTTATGCGGCATTGTCTGTCTGTCTGTTCTGTTCTTCTCTCTCTCTCTCTCTCTCTCTCTCTCTCTCTCTCTCTCTCTCTCTCTCCTCTCTCCCTCTCTCTCTCTCTCTCTCTCTCTCTCTCTCATCGCCATGTCCACAACTATCACCATCCAAACTACCACCTCTATCTCACCAGCACCCCAACAATCACACCAACAACCCAACTGGCACGAAAGTGGTCACAGTGGAGAAGACAGGCGATAACAGCGGAGGGCACTGTAAGAACGAGGGCTGCCGGAGCTCCGCCCTGTATCCCTGTATCCTGAGATAGTGGAGTGGGTACAGACCCTGCTACAGTGGAGTGAGTACAGACCCTGATATAGTGGAGTGGGTACAGACCCGGAGATAGTGGAGTGAGTACAGACCCTGAGATAGTGGAGTGGGTACTGACCCTCATATAGTGGAGTGGGTACAGACCCTGAGATAGTGGAGTGGGTACAGACCCCGATATAGTGGAGTGAGTACAGACCCTTTGATAGTGGAGTGGGTACAGACCCTTTGATAGTGGAGTGGGTACTGACCCTCATATAGTGGAGTGGGTACAGACCCTTTGATAGTGGAGTGGGTACAGACCCTGATATAGTGGAGTGGGTACAGACCCTGATATAGTGGAGTGGGTACAGACCCTTTGATAGTGAAGTGGGCACAGACCCTGATACAGTGGAATGGGTACAGACCCTTTGATAGTGGAGTGGGTACAGACCCATGGATAGTGGAGTCAGTACAGACCCTGAGATAGTGGAGTGGGTACAGACCCATGGGTAGTGGAGTGGGTACAGACCCTGATGTAATTGCGTAGGTACAGATCCTTGGATAGTGGAGTGGGTACAGACCCTGAGATAATGGAGTGAGTACAGACCCTGAGATAGTGGATTGGGTAGAGACCCTGAGATAGTGGATTGGGCACAGACCCATGGATAGTGGAGTGGGCACAGATCCTGAGATAGTGGAGTGGGCACAGACCCATGATAGTGAGTGGCACAGATCTGAGATAGTGGGGTGGGCACAGACCCATGGATAGTGGAGTGGGCACAGATCCTGGATAGTGGAGTGGGCACAGACCCTGAGATAGGGAGTGGGTGCAGACCCTGAGATAGTGGAGTGGGTACAGACCCTGAGATAGTGGAGTGGGTACAGACCCTGAGATAGTGGAGTGGGTACAGACCCTGAGAGTGGAGTGGAAGACCCTGTATGGAGTGGGTACAAACCCATGGATAGTGGAGTGGGTACAGACCCTGAGATAGTGGAGTGGGTACAAACCCATGGATAGTGGAGTGGGTACAGACCCATGGATAGTGGAGTGGGTACAAACCCATGGATAGTGGAGTGGGTACAGACCCATGGATAGTGGAGTGGGTACAGACCCATGGATAGTGGAGTGGGTACAGACCCATGGATAGTGGAGTGGGTACAAACCCATGGATAGTGGAGTGGGTACAAACCCATGGATAGTGGAGTGGGTACAGACCCATGGATAGTGGAGTGGGTACAGATCCATGGAAAGTGGAGTGGGTACAGATCCTGATATAGTGGAGTGGGTACAGACCCATGGATAGTGGAGTGGGCACTGACCCATGGATAGTGGAGTGGGTACAGATCCTGATATAGTGGAGTGGGTACAGACCCATGGATAGTGGAGTGGGCACAGACCCTGAGATAGTGAAGTGGGTACAGACCCATGGATAGTGGAGTGGATACAGACCCATGGAAAGTGGAGTGGGTACAGACCCATGGATAGTGGAGTGGGTACAGACCCATGGATAGTGGAGTGGGCACTGACCCATGGATAGTGGAGTGGGTACAAACCCATGGATAGTGGAGTGGGTACAGACCCATGGAAAGTGGAGTGGGTAAGACCCATGGATAGTGGAGTGGGTACAGACCCATGGATAGTGGAGTGGGTACAGACCCTGCGATAGCGGAGTGGGTACAGACCCTGCGATAGCGGAGTGGGTACAGACCTTAAGATAGCGGAGTGGTACAGACCTTAAGATAGCGGAGGGGGTACAGACCCAGTGCTGACAGCAACAACAGCGCACAGTGAGAAGATAATCCTCCTACGGTGTCAGTGCATAGCAGTCACCCTGGAAATATCCCCCCCCCCCCCCCTTCCGGTATTTTCTTACATAGTATACACAATGATCAACTAGAGTATATTCCATGGCGAACTTGCCTCTTTGCTCAGTCACTACATTCTGTTTCCGAAGTTACTACCAGTAATCAAGATCCATGAGTGAAAGCCATCAAC
>CM065740.1:38688601-38693601 GCA_033310375.1 Conus canariensis
TTTCCTGCTGGTGAGAGCGTGTGTGCCTGGCTGCCTGTCCACGTCCTTAACGGTCGCTGTGCCTAAATGGAGAGAACTCCTTTTTCACTAGAGACAGAAACAGCAACGTGACGTCACCGTGCCAAAGAGAGCTTTGTGTTCTACGTTTCTGAACATTCTCATCCCCACATCAACATTTGGCAACGACATCAGAACAATGACAGACTTCCCATTACACTCAAGCAGAGTTCACACTTAGATTGTTTGAGCAGTTTGTGTTGTACCTGAAGCAGATGGCTTGTTCTCCCTGTCCCAGGTATATCTGCATAAGCACATTCCTGTAATATCTCAATATAACATCGTCTGTTATTCACACGCCTACATCAGTGAGTCACTGAAGGCAAGTTTGATAAGGGGGAACTGGACGTGTTTGAGCTGAAGTTCAAGCACCAGCGAAGACTCACAGTGCACCAGTTGATGGAAATATGAATGTAAGTTTTATTGCCTGCGCAGCACAGAAAGACGTGATAAATGTCTTGGCTCTATGGCACAGACAGGCTAAGAATAACTTTTCCCCCCACCAAAAACTTTCAACATTTCTGCTTGCATTGAAACACGTATGTTATTTGTTAACAACGTGAAGGTGGTTGAACGCAGAGGGTGTGAACAGTGAGAGGTGGGGCAGGGTCGGATGGGGATAAGATCGGAAGATGAGAGGGCGTGGGAGGAGAGTTATGCGGACGAGAGCCGCCAGCTGGGGCTTTACTTCGTTCACAGACAGTGGAGTCAGCACAGACCACGTGCTGGGGACAGCTGCACAGTGTCAGGGAATAATCCTTTGGTTTTGTCATTGTTAGATGGACACTGCAATGTATTTCCTCCCAAAACCTGCCCCATGATTTCTCATATACTTCAAAACAGAGTTTCCATCCCCCTTTCCGTCAAAACAAAACAGAACAAAAGAGAAAAACAAAAACAAAACAAAACAAAAACAATTAAACAAAGATGCAACAATCAAAACAACCAACCAACAAATTAACAAAACATATAGGTGAAACGACAGTAAGACAATAATACAGTGGCTAGAACCGTATGGCTGTATATAACATTTGTCTCTCCTCCAGCCAATTGTGATGGGCAGAAGGTGAATAGGGGGAAGAACTAGGATGCCTACTCATCTGACAAAAAAGTCATTTATATGACGGATAATTATTGTCAGGTGGAAATAATCATTGGAGGCGTGGAGGACTCCAAGTTCCAACCTTTCTTTCATGGTCAAGGGGAGACGACGTATCCACTCAGACCTCGAATTATCAAGTATGGTGCTCGGGGCTCATTCAGCTGAAGTTTGTTCAATAAAGGTAAACAGATTGAATTCATGACAATTCACTTAAAGAATAGCTGTCTTTTGCTCGTTCATCTGGTATTGCTCTAAGGCACTGTGCTGATGCTGTTGTCAGGCTGGTTTGAATGCGTGTGGGCGATGTGCCCGTGGCTTTCTATAGGATAATTACTGTGTGTGAGTGACCTCAGAAGTCGCTGGAGTTCTTTTTTTTTTTGACTACCAATCTGATGAGAAGTGAGTGTTTGTTAGGCTAACATGTTGGAAATGTGTGTGAATGCTGGCGTGTGGAAGAAAGCGAGAGGGACTCGCTGAGGATGTGAACACGGTGATGGAGAAGTGACGTGGATAGGAGCATGGCCCAAGGGAAATTCTTCAAAGCCCAGTATGAACGGAGAACAAACGAGAGAAAGAACAACAACATTACACGACGGAAAGGGAAGAGTGAGCTGGTCAGATTGGGGTTGGAGAGAACGTGGTTTGGGCGACAGAAGTGGAAGCAAGCAGGAAGAAAACTCTAGGGAGAGCCTGACAGCAGAAGGTCTTCAGAGAAGAACCCCCCACTCCTCCCCTAAGACAAGTGTTTCAGCCCTGAAATCTTTACACTCGAAGGTGGCGGGGTTGCATCCAGGTCATGACTCCCAGATGCCCTTCTACTGCCAACATTTATTTCTGGCGCTGCCGAGATTCAAACCCGCAACATTTGGATGGGTGGGCGTCTCAAGGTGTGTCTGTTTGATGGATGTTTTACCCCACTGCTAATGGACACCTGTTCTAAGTTAAGAAATTGAAGCCTTATGACTTTCACTTTTGTCCCCTCTCGGCCAGATCCAGCTGGGACTCTTTTCAGCTGCCTTTGTCATTGCCGTCAGGGTTCTGGTCCTCTTCTTACCTGAAATCCCCAGCTGTTTCATGAGGTCATAGGCTGATGAGCCTGCAACTCCCCTTGCTCCAACTTCTATGGCAAGAACCTGGGCCTGAAAACCAGATTCCCCCAAGCTGCTGGCTAGACTGGCATACTTCTCAGTCCTGTGGATGTGCACTTGCTCCATTCTGCTTTCGTATGGCACTGTGAGTTCGATCAGAATCATTTTTTAATCAGCATGAGTAGAGAACACTATCCGGTCTCATGCCACTCTTCCTGATGATCTCTGGATGCGTCTCCCATTCTAGAGGGTCTACTGTGGGTTCACAGTCATCTGCTCCATTCGGTAAACACTGATTCCATGCTCTTGACATCTCAGCTGTTCCAGACCAGCGAAAGGCGTCAAAGATAGGCTGAGAAACAACGATTGAGTCCGGAACCCAGAGGTGGGGAAAGAAGAAAAGAAGAAGACTGCTGCGTTGGAGAGAAGAGTCCCCAGAGACGACCACGCAGACCCAGTCCTTAACCTGGTGCCAGACAACTCAAGGCTTCACTATAACCTGGTGCCAGACAACTCAAGGCGTCACTATAACCTGGTGCCAGACAATTCAAGGCGTCACTATAACCTGGTGCCAGACAACTCAAGGCGTCACTATAACCTGGTGCCAGACAACTCAAGGCATCACTATAACCTGGTGCCAGACAACTCAAGGCATCACTATAACCTGGTGCCAGACAACTCAAGGCGTCACTATAACCTGGTGCCAGACAACTCAAGGCGTCACTATAACCTGGTGCCAGACAACTCAAGGCGTCACTATAACCTGGTGCCGAGGCATTTCCACTGACCTGTGAGAACTGTGGTGTGATGTGCAGGTGGCCAGCAAAGAAGCTTATCCTGATATAATGACCTGGGATTAGGAAGTACTGGTTTCTTGTGTTTGGGTTACATTTGTATGCATTCGTATTTTTCATGTCTGTATTATAAGTAGATAGGAAACCATGTTCCTTGTTCTCAGTCGTGTCAGAAGAGAAGCGAATAATGTGACGCACTATTGCCAGAGAGTGGAATGTTTGGTGGATGCGTGAGTACACATAAGCGTTTATGAGTGCGGAAATAACGTTGATGTGTTGAGCCTCATTCTCAACACGCTTATTTGAAAGATAGGATCACGGGTGAGCGCTAAGGCCTGAAATGTGACGTCATCGGTGCAAATCCCAAAAAGCAGGGAGGGGTGGGGTGGGAGTCTTTTGATCAATTGTCAGTTTTATGCCAAATCCTGGCTCAAATTTTTTGAGGCCTCAGAACGGTTACACACATTGTGCAGTGATTTAGGGCCCGATCCCAATTGTAGTGTGTGGCCTGCAGTATTCCTATTTCATGTGTTTGCGTGGGTGGAAACAGGGAAGGAACTGATTGCCATGTTTCTTATCTGCCCCGATGAACCTGCCCACTTTCCTTCAATATGCTCTCCGGCCAGCACTCCAATGTTCAGGCTGGTTTGCATCCGTCAGTGCGGTCTGTATTATGATCACCCTCTTTGGCCTCTAGCCCCCCCCCCCCCCCCCCCCACACACACACACACACACCCTCACTGACTCTTCCCTTTCCCTCTGTCTCGCCCACTTTTTATCAACTCCAGTCCCTCGCCAACGGCCATACCACGTTGAAAGCACCGGTTCTCGTCTGACTCCTCCTCCTAATTAACCGACGCCTCAGCCACCACTGATTTTACTTGACGCCTTTTCTTCCTTCGCTCTTGTCAATATATTAATCTGGGCTTGTTTGTTTTACTCGCATTAAAAAAAAAAGATGCAAGAAAAGAGAGTACAAACACATGTGTGGTGTGTGTGTGTGTGTGTGTGTGTGTGTGTGTGTGTGTGTGTGTGTGTGTGTGTGTGTGTGTGTGTGTGTGTGTACGTACAACACACACACACACACACACACACACACACACACACACACACACACACACACACTCACACAGAGAGAGAGAGAGAGAGAGAGAGAGAGAGAGAGAGAGAGAGAGAGAGAGAAGAGAGAGTACATCCGCGTGAACGCAATTATTTTCCCCCATAAGAGATATCCTATTTAATGGTCGATTCCTGTCTTGTGAATCAATTGGATATCAGAAACATCTAACATCTCTTGAATTCTTTAACAGCGGCTATTTACGAAGGCAAACCCGGAACTGGAAACATCTCGCAACCCCAATAATATAATCAGCAGAAGTCCCTCAAATTTTCCGCATACCTTGTCAACAGGGGCAAATGAGGGATATTTAAGATAATGTACAAAACTTTCAAGTAATGGCTTGAAAGTGCATAGTTTTGAACCTTATGAAAGAGAATGAACAATCTGAGCACCAAAGAAGAATCGCCCACGTAATAGCATACCAAGTTTTTAATGTGTCCAAAATTTCAAAGGCAGTCTTTCTTGGCATGTATTACATGATTGTATCGAATGGCAACATCAAAGGGGAACTTCTGCTATTTGTGGAGACTAACATGCTTCTGTGCATTGGGCCTGTAGTTTGTCATCGATTTTCAGCGAAGAGTTAACATTCATCAATGGCCACCTTACCTGTTCAAGAAGTGGGATAAAGGGAGGGGGAGACAACCTCGCACGCATGCACACACACACAAACACACACACGCACGCACGCACACACACGCACGCACGCAGCAAAAGTATGCACTAAATAATTATGGAGCAGCATTCCCATCACGAACTCCGCCAGGAGACCCTTTTTGGGAATCATGACGGTCCCAAGCCCGAATAAAGGAGGAGGGTTGGGCGTGGTGCCAGCTACC
>CM065740.1:38718601-38721101 GCA_033310375.1 Conus canariensis
CAAAAACGTTTGGTGGTGGAGGTTTTAGCTCTTCCGAATGTAGTTGTGTTTTTCTTTTCTTTCTTTCTTTTTTCCTTCCTTCTCTCTTTCTTTCTTTCTCTCTTTCTTTCTTTCTTTCTTTTTTTCTCTCCCTTTCTCTCTTCGTCTTTTTTTGACCATTGCCTTTTTTCATATGACCAAAACTAACATGGCTTTCGCGGGTTACCATACTTCAATCAAGCATCTTTTCAAGTGTGCGATCATTTGAAAGAAAAAGATGTACTGCGTTTGCAAACTGTCTTGTGTCTGGTTTTTTTGTTTGTTTGTTTGTTTTTTGGTTTTTTTTTTGGTTTTCCTTTGTCAACAAAAACTATAATCACAGAATGAATACATGCTAAGAGGTAAGGAACTGTTGGCAGTTTGACGTTTCAAACAACGCACAGACAAACAGGCTGTTGGGTAAGAATAATCAGCGTGCATCAGCTGTCGACTACATACCTCAGCTTCGCCAAAACAACCACTGTTCATTTACTAGTGGCATGTTAGGCTTTTGGGCAGCATCTTCATTGTTACTGGCCAGGCAGGTATTCTGTTAACAGTACATCTTCCTCAGTTGTTTTGGTTCGTGACAGGGCAGTCTTTTGTGTAAACAAACGACGCGTTGGACATTCCTTGCTTAAAGGAGGCTTCTTCCTTAAGCTTTTGGTAGAGATCGGGTGTGGAACGATCCACCCGTGGAACGATAACTGTCTGTTTCAGAGTTCTGCCCGAGAGAAATTGGAAGATCAGACAAGCACGCTGGTGAAGATATAGGGGAAGATGTACCACCACCCGGAGCCATACCAGCAACTACATTAACTGCATTCCTGGATGACATTACCGTCCAGCTGTGCACTCATGTCACCAAAGGTTCCACACAGGCGACTTGGCTGTGTGGGTCAGTGAGGAACAAACAACTACAGCCCCGCATAGAAAGAAGAACGTAATGAATCCTACCTCAGTTTGGGTGACAGAGTCGATGGTCACTATCAGCAGGAGCAAAACTAAGGACACCTGTTCTCACTGTCTCTTTCGAAAGCAGACTCTACCTTCTTTATGAAAAACTAGAACATTCCTCACGAAAATACCTCCACCAATCTTAGAGTGAACTTTAACAGAATGCTAACCTGGTCTCCAGGCATCAGCCGCAGACACAGCAAATCAGTCAGGAAAATGGCTGTGATGAGACTATTGATCCATACAACATGGACAGCCAGCATGCAGATAGTGGTCCACGTTCACACATGATCTGTCGGACCCCACACGGAGTATTCCTGCCACAACTGTTCAACAAAAGCCAACACAAACAGGCAAACTAGCCAGTGTAGGAGTGATAGCCTGGGACTGTTCATAGTCAGGCCTGAAGACCACTCTGGTCTCTGCAATGGAACAGATGGCCTACTATCTCTGAAACAGAGATGACAGGAAAACCATACTGACAATTTGAGAAGGTGGAGAGGGTCTCGTCGCGTCTACTGCACTCCAGTGTACGAGCTCCTACAAACAACAGAGTAAAGAGGTAGAATCCAAGTCACACTGTCACAGCCATTCAACAGAAACATCGACAGTTACGACGAGCCAGAGACCAACAGCTACAAATGCTTCCAGACGTGAAGGACATGGTTTCTGAAAATTCTCTCAACTTCGATGTTTCAGGAACAGGAGCAGAGAAAGAATACACTGTAGCAGAAATGAATGTTTCACCCTCAAAACATTGAGTAGTGATCATCATGCAGCCAAATGGACCCTGGTCTCCACAGACGGCCGAGCTGAGAAATACGGTGAGGAATGGGGGAGGCAGTGTGTGCATCAAACCTCTAGATAGAACCATGATCAGTAACCCCGCTGCCTCTGACGTCTCCACAAAGCTCTATGATGTAGCGCCTGCTCTGCATCTTGCTCATTGCCACTCAGATACTGAGACAGACAGTCCCCCCAAACCAGACTCCGCCTGTCGGTCTCTGCTTCATAACTCCTGACAAAGATGAGAGGCAGACCGGGCAGGATCTTAAATAGGAGCTGCTTGAATTCTAAATCAGTAGACGTTCTGCGTTGGCTTCCCTCCATCTGTGGCGTCATGGGTGATGAAAAGCCTGACAAACTCGCTAACACAGAAAGCAAGCTAGAAGACACAAACTCCTCCCTCCCCAATGAGCAACGGAGAAGTGCAATCGATCCTGTGGAGTCATATCAGAGCCACCTACAATTCACCAACTGACAAAAAAAAAAAACGGGTAAGTCACCGGCTTCATGTTCAGAACATCACATTGTACATTTGACAGTCTCGCGATGGTCATTAACGGACCAGCGCATGCGCATCTGAAATCGTTGCTCGCAGCAGCCAGTCGTCAGAAAAATCCACCGACAGACACAATACCATGAATATTCTGTGCAGATTCTGCCCGCATGGCGAATTTACACATGATTTATCTTCGACAGCAACGACTTTATTCCGTTTTGCCTTCATGCCAGCAGGTTGTTG
>CM065740.1:38736101-38741101 GCA_033310375.1 Conus canariensis
AGACAAAGACCGGTTTTAAAAAATGCAGACATAAACTTGTGGGCACAAATCAATTAAATTTGTCGACAAGAACAAAAAAAAACCCAACCAAGCAAAAAAAACAACAACATGCAGACATAGACTTGTGAACATAGACCAATTAGACCAGTAGACACAGACCAAAGACAATGACCAAAGACAAAGACAAAGACCAATAAAACCTGCAGACAAAGACCAGTAAGAGTTTTTGACATCGACCAATAACACTTGTGGACACAGAATACCGGTGGTAAGGAATATTGATCAGTTTCACTTCTTAACATTGACCAATATGCGTTATGAAAAGAATTAAAGAATAATGTCTAAAATACTACATGAAATTCGGATTTCATCTTTTGCCTTTTTTGCTGTGCATATGCTTACGTGCACTTGGTTTTCTTTGCATTTACCGACATGTGATTTAGTTAGTTCCAGTCGACCAGTTTTTGAATACCATTTTGATGTTTAATTGTTAGTTCACAATGATCAGAATCACTTGAATGAAAAGAAAGTCAACTGCGAATATTTCATAGTTACATTTAACTACAGTTACATGAAGTCAAGACATTGATGCAGATTGAGAACAAAAGAGGCCCTAATATATACCCTTGTGGTACTCCATATTTGGCAGGCAAAAGCTCAGACATTCTATCATTAACCGATACAACTATTTCTATCAGATAAAAAGGACGTAATGGGACAAGTAAATCCACGAGTTCATAAATTTCCAATTTAAGCTGTAGTAGAGAGTGATTAAGTACATCAAAGGCCTTTCAAAGTCTATGAAGAAAACACCTTCAAATACCTTTCCATTTATACTATAAAAAAAAAGTCTATTTTAAAGCTGTATAAGGGCGGTATGACAAGAGTCATTTTTCAGGGAATCCGGATTGATCTTCATGGAGATTGATCCCACGAAGATAGGTTCATAGAGACCTTTGCACATGTTTTTCGTTGGCTTTGATATTATGGATAGAATGGACACTGGTCTATGACTTGATGGATTTGAAAACAACACCATCTTTTGCCACATTATTTTAGCTTCCCTAAATTTCTCAGGAAAAGATTGTTTATCTCAGCATATATTATGCAAGTATGTGAGAGTATTGGCAACAAGTAAACACGAAACTGTTAGTATCATTATATCAAAACCATCTAAATCGCGTGTGCACAATTGTTTTAAAACTGATAGCATAAAAATGGCGTCCACAAAGGTTATTGGTTGTAGACTAAATGAAAAAAAGAATATCTTTTGAATCAAGGTATTGTTTTAAGTGGCAGAGGTCGATCATTTTCGTTCGATCTGTCATGTAATATAATTTTCTCGGTGATGTTTGCAAAGCGATCCTTCAAATGGTCTCAGATACATATATGATGATTTGTTTGATTTTTTTAACATCTGTTTATTACTCAACATATTTATAGCTTTTCAAATCTGACGCGTATCCCTTGTGGGAACTAACATATTTCGGAAGTAATTACGTTTAGATTTACCTTTCATGGACTTAACCATATTCCTTTGTATCTTAGTTTGTTCCAGAGTTAAATGATTTCTGTTGGTGATTTCTCTGTTCATTTCTTTAGTTATCCATTGTGATTTTGTCTTGTCTATTTGTTTTTTTTTGTGTGTGTGTTTATAAATGGATGAAGTCTGCTCTACACAGAGGTAAAAGCATTGATCCAAAATTCCGGAGCTTCATCATGATTTCCTATTAGATATATGTAATCTAACGATACTTTGAATACGTCTGGGACAGAATTTCTTTTCTTTTTCTTTTTGTTTTTGTTTTTTTGTTTTTGTTTTTGTTGTTGAGCTTTTGCAATCTGTAACACTATATCTTTGCTTAGAAACGTTTTAAGACGGTTTTTGTACCAAGGAAGACAGACAGGACTGTAGTTACTACATCCCCCAAAGTGGAGCACATTCTTTAACAATGTGTTTATTTGTGTTTGAATTGATGTGATCTATTAGAGTTTTTTTAATTCTTTAATTTCAGTTACACCTTTTGGTTTGTCGATTAATGATTGTTCTAAGTCTTGTTAGGTGAAGTTTGATGCTATTTTGCTTACAGTCTCAATAAATCGGTGATAAAATCTCCCAGAATGATAGTTTCATAATTTACCATAGTTGCTTCATGTGTATGTGTGTGTGTGTGTGTGTGTGTGTGTGTGTGTGTGTGTGTGTGTGTGTGTGTGTGTGCGTGCGTATGTGTGTGTGTGTGTGTGTGTGTGTGTGTGTGTGTGTGTGTGTGTGTGTGTGTGTGTTGTGAAGTCCCGGGGCGACGGTAGGAGTGTGAGGGTGGAGGGGGACGAACGGGTTATGGGGTGATGGAAATTTAGGAAAGGTTTGGGAAGAGTGAAAGGATACTCTCTCTCTCTCTCTCTCTCTCTCCTCTCTCTCTCTCTTCTCTCTCTCTCCTCTCTCTCTCTCTCTTTGGCTGCAGAGTATAAAGAATTAAGTTGACGTTGGAGACCAATTACTGTCGTGGACAATAATACAATATCATCAGCAAACAGCAAAATAAACAATTCTATAAAATCAAAAGTCACTCCATGCCTACCATTTTCTATTATTTCCAGGGCTAACTCGTTTATAAACAACGAAAACAACACGGGGCTGGAAACATCACCATGTTTAACACCACGAGAACGCAAAAAAGAATCAGATAATTTTGCTCCTAATCGTATTCTTGCTTTTACTTCACTATACATACTTTTTACGCAACGAAATAGTTTACCTTTTACTCCTTTTTTTTAATCAAAATAGGCCATAAAAGTTTACGAGAGATTGAATCAAAAGCCTTTTCAAAATCAACAAAGGCAACATACAACTTCTGATTATTTACAAACTGTTTTTGCACGGCAGCTAATAGTGTGAATATATGATCAGTTGTTGAGTAACCTTTTTTAAACCCTGCTTGATGTTCCCCAGTTATATTATTCATGCGTACCCATTCACCCAATCTACTATTAATAACAGAACTATACAATTTACTACAAATATTACTCAAGGAGATACCCCTGTAATTGTTCACATCATTGACTTCTCCCCTTTTAAATAAAGGCAGAACTATAGATTCTTTCCAGCCATCAGGATATATTCCAGAATCAAACAGAAAATTAAATAGCTTTACTAAAAAGTTGAGACTGCATTCTCCAGAATTCTTGAAAAACTCACCAATCATACCATCTGGTCCAGCAGATTTACCATGTTTCAATTTTCGTACAGCAAGTAATATCTCCTCCTTAGATATTGGTCTGTCAAGCAGACAAACTTCTTCTCTGTCCTCATCTGTTAACGTTTCCTCCACAATGACACTCTCATCATCGTCTTTTTCTAGCAAACGTGTGAAATGTTGGTACCATTCACGCATAGGAGTATCATTTGAAGGTTGTGATCTCTTTCTAGATATTTTATGAACATGTTCCCAAAAAGATTTCTGACACTGAATGGAATTCACGAGTTCATTTAGTAAGCTATCATTATATTCTTTCTTTTTCCTTTTGTTTAAATTCTTATATTCACGCCTTGCAATACAAAATTCAATTCCATCTTCTTTATCTAACGTTTTACAAAATTTTCTGAATAGTCTACGCATTTTACATTTATATAGTTTACATTCCTGGTCATACCAATTATTTTGAGTGATATTTTTGTTTACTGGTATTCTGTTCACCATACAATCAGCTTGATCTTTAACAATCTTATTGAATTGATTTATTGCCTTGTTGACATCCACGTGTATCAGATCTTCAGCCACTAATATCTGGTTCTGTGTATCTTCTGACCGCACGGAAAAAATAAACTGCCGAGCGTAGTCTTGGTTCCAACAATATTTGACAATAAATTCATTATTTTGAACACGCATATTCATGTTGGAATACATCTTTTCACTCCGGACATTTACGTACAATACAAGGGGCAGGTGATCAGATTCAAATCTTTCTAGTACTCTCAAAGTTAACTCGTTACTTAATAATTCAAAAAGGTCTAGAGATGCTAGGAAATAATCGTTTACACTGTTGCCTGTGTCAGAAATGTATGTGAAACGACCCTCTGAGTCGCCATTACGGACACCGTTTAAAATACATAATCCCAATACAGAACACATGTCAACAGTTTCTTTCCGTACAAGTTGAGTACTTTATCTTGGGAAGATTTCACCATTTCGGGACTTTTGTTATTGTTGTGACAGGCATGTAGATCACGCTCACTAATAATTTCCGGGGACAGGTTAGATGTCCTCGCATTGATATCACCACAGAGCAACAAATCAACATCACCTAAAGACATCACTTTGTTCACAATACAGTCTTCTAACAAGTCAATGCCATTGTCAAAATTATTTACAGAGGACTTGAATTACAAGTTAACATGAAGAAGACCAACATTATTGTGTTTCGTAAGGGTGGATACTTGGCCAAAGTTGAGAGATGGACCTATGGGAACGAGAGAGTCATTGTGGTTAATGCATATAAATATCTAGGAATATACTTTACAACTAAACTCAGCTTTAATTATGCCTGTCAGGATATCGCAAACAGAGCAAAGAGAGCAATCGTAGTTATTCTTCATATTTTGTACAAAGTGGACTGTAATTCATTTAGTATTTTTACGAAGCTGTTTGACTCACAAGTTCAACCAATTCTGCAGTATGGAGCTGAAATCTGAGCTTTCGAAAAAAAGTAGGATCATAGAGAAAGTTCACTTGTATGCATTGAAGCGTTTCTTAAATGTTGATATGAGAATTCCAAATGATATGATTTATGGAGAACTCGGAAGATATCCAATTTACCTGAACTCCTATGTAAAATGTATTGATATTGGCTGAAGTTAACTAGAATGCATGAAGATAGATTACCCTTTAAGGCATATAAAATGTTGATGTTCTTGGATTATAATGGAAAGAAGACATGGGCTTCTAGTGTGCGACAATGTTTGAATTCTTATGGATTTGGGTTTGTTTGGGATAATCAGGGCG
>CM065740.1:38758601-38768601 GCA_033310375.1 Conus canariensis
TACGGTGTGTTCATTTGCATCTTTGCCTTTCTTTCATTGAAGCTGAAGGCGATTTTTTGCTGCTTTTTTTTTTTTTTCTTTTTTCGTTTTTGCTCAGGTACTGTTTTCATGACTCGTCCTCTTAAATGTGACATTCAGTTTCTGCTCTCATTCAAATGATGATATGTTTGTATTCATTACATGGGAAGCCAGTTCTCAACCCAGCAGTTGCGCTGAAGAAGTCGGCCGGATTGCCGACGAAAGCTACGCCCACAGTGAGTAGCCTTCTTTAGCTGAGTGACTTGTTTAGTCTGGTGGCCATCATGAAAAGAAGTTGGATTGGGGTGCAGGTCACAGGCCGGCAAGTGAGCACAAAGCTGTGGCTGTGTAACAAGCACACCAATCCACCCACCCTCATACCTGCCCAACCACATATGTACATCTCTTTTCCCTTCTTAGCCACACAACACACACACACACACACACACACACACACACACACACACACACACACAAATGGAGGTATGACTTGAAGCACATGTTATTGTTATTATTATCATTATCATCATCATCATTATTACTATTGTTGTTGTTGCTGTTGCTACTACTACTACTACCATCATCATCATCATCATCATCATCATTATTACAATCATTATCATCATCATCATCATCATTCTTCTTCTTCTTCTTTTTCTACTTCTTCTTCTTCTTATCATCATCATCATCATCATTATTATTATTGTTATTGCTATTATTATTATTATTATTATTATCATTATTATAATCATTCTTATATTATTATTATCATTTATTATTATTAATCATTATTATTACTGTTATTACTATTATTGTCATCATCATCATCTTCATCATCATCATTATTATTGTTATTATTATTATTATCATTATTGTTATCACCATCATTATTATTATTATCATTATTATTGATTATTATATTTTTACTATCATTATCACTGATAGCAGCAGCAGTAGTAGTAGTAGTGGTGGTGGTGGTGGTGGTGGTGGTGTGGTGATAGTTGTAGCAGTGGCAGAAAATATAGAAGTAGCAGTAGCAGTAGTGGTGATGTTGCTTTTGTTTTTAACCATATACCTTTCACAGAAAAGATGGTGCCTTTTCACATTATGAGTTCGATGAGGTACCAACTCGAATGATTTTTGTTCGGGGGGAGTAGGGGGTCGATGGTTGGGGGGGGGGGGGGGTAGGTAGGCATGGGGAGGGGGGAAGGAAAGGGAGGGGAGACGGGTGGAGGGGGTGGTGGTGGGGGGTGTCAGATGACACAGACAGCTAATTCTGCATCGCTCCATCAATCATCTCCCTTTGACCTGCATGCAAGTCAGGGGCATGGCGGCTGCCATCCGTTTTCGTCGTTGCCTTCTCCGCCAAGGTGCATCTCCCCCCCCTCCCCCCCCCTCCTCCTCCCCCTTCCCCTCCCCCCCCGCCCTCAACCCTCCCTCCACCCTAACCTTCATGTGGAACCTGTCACCGGTAACAAATCACCGCCCCCCCCCCCCCCTGTCCCCCCACCTTGACTTCCTCACTCTAGTCCCAGAGCGTGTCCTTTTGGCACCGCAGTTGTGCCCACCACCCCCTCCCTCCACCCCTTGCTCCCCTTCTCTCACCCGTCTCCCATCCCATACCACCCTATCTTCCAGACTCACATCCCCCTCTCCCCCTTTCTTTTTTTTAAAGTCTCTTCCTTTGTCCCAGTGGGTGTCTGCTGGGTCTGCCATTCTGTCACACCTCCACCCCCACGCCTAGTCCCCCACACTCCCCTTACCCTCCCTCCCTCTTTCAGTCGATTGTCTCGGTCCCTGGAGCTTGTTTTTTTTTATTGACTCTGCATTCTTCTTGCCAAACCTTCCTCTATCAATCACTTTCGCACTCTTGCGCCCATTGGCCCTTCTTGCCCCCACTTGAGAAATCGAAAGAATCACCTCAACAAACAAGAACAACGCTACTGTGCCATAGACCATCTTTCAGAGCTGAACATCGAGAGAGGAAGTGGCTGCACATCCAGATTGAAAGGAAGGGCATGGGACATCACCAGCCAAACACACTATGTGACCTTCCACCACAAAATGAGTCGCTTGTCTTGGTTAAGCGTTTCTTAGATATACATATTTTCTAAAAGTATTTTTTCTGCTCTTTCCAATGGTGCAAACCATTTTTAAATCGGGCTTTTAGTTTTCAAGATAGTCTTTTGAAGATGGAAACCCTCTGAGAAGCGCTTTTGAGACAATGAACAAAAACACATAAGATACACACATTCAGCATAATATTAACATATTAGGTGTTTTAAAATGTCATTTTAATATACAGAAAGCAGTCAAATATAAACAATTCACGTAGTGTATTTTGTGCAGGAAAACGTATAGTATCAGCTAGGGTCAAAATCTCAAAATCGACTCCTGACACCCCCTACTGCCTATTTTGGCTGCTAACTGAAAACCCGGAGAGATGACAAGCGACTCATTCCGTGGTAGAAGGTCACAGATTGGAATAATCTCAAGGCTAACACTGACAGAAGACTTCTAGAGAATGGGGCAGACTCATACCGGGCCTTTCCAATAACAGATGCAAACGATCAAAGATACGTCAATTGAGATAAGACTGTGAATTCTTCAGCGACAACAGTGCATACTGTAGACGTATGAGCACTTGTGGGTGTGCATCGGTGGGGCGATGCAGGTGTGTGCAGTCAACAGTCCATAGATATGAGAGTGTATGCGTTAGTGCGTGTGTGTGTGTGTGTGTGTGTGTGTGTGTGTGTGTGTGTGTGTGTGTGTGTGTGTGTGTGTGTGCGTGCGCGCGCGCGCCGTCTTTTCCACGAAAATAACATTTATTAGATGACGGAGAGGGGGAGAAACACACAAAAAAAACCCTAGAAAACAAAACAAACAAACAAAAATAATAAAAGAAAAAAGAATAAAAAAGAAAAAGAAAGAAAAAAAATGACTGAAAGCAGCTGCATGTCATTTTGTTCATTGTATCATTCGAGATTATTTGCATGCGTTTGATCACACGTCACTATGGTTATATTTTGTTTGTCCGTGTGCTACAAATGCTTTGGTAATATAAGCAAAATAAATAAACGCATAATCAAACAAATAAACTGGAAAGGAAGTAGATAGACGAATAAAGGAATACACGATTAACTGAATGAAAACATGAATGAATGAATGAATGAATGAATGAGTGAAGAAATGAACATCTGAAAGCATAAGTATAAATGAAGAAATGAATAGATGATAAAACAGCGTAAGAAAGAGACATTTTTACTGTTAATGACAATTTTACTATCTGTATAAATCGACAAGGTTTTGAGACAAGAGGACAATTGTTTTAGTTTGCAAGTTCACATTACAGAAAGCAGCTCAACAATGCACAAAATAGTGTTGGAATGATTCACACGTTGATTGAATTCAAAACCAGATTACTATATAAATTATTACGTACCCATTAGATAAAATGGAAAAGCTGTCACACACATTAGTACTCCAACGCTTATATGACCACAACAAACGTGTAAAAAAATGAATTTCATGGTGGTTACCAATCCCACATTTTTTAAAAAATATAAATAATGTTCTTCATCACTCGTACTCGTTTTTATTAGTCTGAAACCAAACAACTGGGAACCTAACTTTTGCAAATGCATGTTTATACAATTTCTTTGTGATGCATGACAAATGCGGTTCTAGAGGAGAACGTAGAATAAAAGTAAACATGTTTCCAACGGATTTCTGATTGGTAATTCCAGCTAATTAGCCTATGTGCAAATTGATCTCCAGATTCCTCAGTGAAAGTAACAAAGCATTCATCACCTTGAAAAAATCAAGATACCAAAACCATTTTGAACTACAAATTTGCTAACCTTAAATGTCCAACTAAAAAATCGAGAGAGAGAGAGGGAGGGAGGGAGGGAGGGAGGAAGAGCGAGAGAGAGAGAGAGAGAGAGAGAGAGAGAGAGAGAGAGGGAGCATGTGTGTGTGTGTGTGTGTGTGTGTGTGTGTGTGTGTGTGTGCTGCACGAGGTTGACGGGAAATAACTCTGCTAAGTATCAGAGGAAAGATGAAATAAGACTATGAATTATTTCCCTTTGAAAGGCGTTACTTCTGACGACCCATTTAACAAAGTAACAAGTGCGCAGGAGCACGCACGCGCGCGTGCGTGTGTGTGTGTGTGTGTTGGTGCGCGCGCGCGCGCGCGCGCACGAGTTTGTATCCCCTCTGCCTCTCTCTGTCTGTCTGTGTCTCTGTCTGTCTGCCTGCCTGTCTGTCTGTCTGTCTGTCTGTCTGTATCTCTCTCTCTCTCTCTCTCTCTCTCTCTCTCTCTCTCTCTCTCTCTCTCTCTCTCTCTCTCGCGTGCTTACGAGATACGCGCTCGCGCGCGCGCGCGCGCCTGTGTATATGTGTGTGTGTGTGTGTGTGTGTGTGTGTGGTGTACAAAATGCAAAATATGTTATTCAGTTTCAACAAGGCCATTAGACCCATATGAACAAATAAGCAGACAAAAACAACCATGAGGCAGTCATGGTATTGACCGTGCTAAGCATGCAAATATGTACACGTTTTGATCAAGGAACAAGAAATAGTTCATACGTATACAGGCAAGATGCCGAATTTCTCATCTTTAAACTTTCTACCACATACATTCCTAATTTAACGATTAATTTTTCAGAGGGATTTGAGCAGAGCAACTGAACCTTTGAGCTTGAAGGGAATCTGTAATAACAGATTGGATTTGTTTGTTGTTGCTGCAACGATGAGTACTTTGGACAAACTAGTAAAAAAAAAAATGGCATAGGTCTTCTGTCAGATTTCCATCACACTGGCTACAGTTTGGGTTGTTAAGTCAGGTTTCTAAAGCAAACAATGCCATCCAAAGGTAGCTTACTGCATCTTAATGAGCAGATAGCTCGACGATGTTCAAAGGATGTAACAAGACCAATGTAGTTTGCTCGGCATTTAACTTTCTTGTACATGCTTGTTAGTGTTGAAAACATTTTTCCATGAAACACCTTTTTGCAGCAGTTAAAAAGAGCAACTTCTTCCTTTCCACACAGTCAAAGGCCTTTGAAAAATCAACAAAGAGAGTAAAATCGGCAACCTGGATTCGGTGAGGGTCAGCCGCGCCGAGCGGACGCGTTTTACCTGCGCTCTCATACCACGCCGAATGTGAGCTGTGTTCACTAACATCTTTTTCCCCTGCCGTGCAGTATTTGTCTAAGTGATCTGTTGCCATTTCGGAACCTTTTTTTTTTTAGTTCAGTTTATCGACATTTCGTCGTTTAGTCTTTTTTTTTTCTTTGTTTGTTTTTCTTCTTCCTTTGCGTGGTGGTGTGCTATCGTCTTTGCTAAAGTTGCCGCTTGCGCTCACCCTGTTTTTTTTTTTTTTTTTTTTTCTGAAGGCAAGCGATATTCCTAACACTGACAGTTACCGCCCAGCCACTGTTCTCGAGATCTGTTTGGCAGCCAAACGCACTGCTGGACAAGGATTGGTGGTTGGTTCACAGCAGATCGGTGGATTGTGGAGGATCTACCCGGCCAAGAGGCAAGATCACACCTTTTAACCCGGGGTGTATGCCTCAGAGGTACGGTGTTGCAAGTGAAGAATACCAATCCATTCATTCTGGGGGGTCAGTCTGGGGAAGAAAAGCCAGCAGCCAAGGTATTCATCGACAATATTCCTGTATCTGTTGCTGACAGTGACATAGAACACTCCCTATTAAAGGCAGGATGTGAACTTCGTTCGTCATTAAAATGCAAAAGAGCGCGTGACCGTGACAATAAGCTGACACGTTTTCTCACTGGACGTAGCTTTATTTTGATAACAGTTCCATCTGTTCCCCTCGAAAAAAAACACTCAACATCTCTTTTCTCACTGCTAAAATATACCATAGAGAACAGAACCTTGTGAAAAGACCAGTTGTGTGTTCCACCTGTTCAGAAGAAAAACCACCATGCCTCTGTATGTGTGAATGACGGTGTGTGCAGGGCTTGCAGGAAGACAGGGCACAAACGAGGGACCCCTCTTGCAACATCACCACGTCAGCTCAGCCACGGGTACAGAGTGTTGGGGTGACTGATGAGAGGAAGGCGGAACGTAAGCGAGAGGAGGAAGAGTGAGCGTGAGAGAGAGGTGCATGAGTGTTAGGTGCAGAGTGAGGAGAAAGGGGGAGAAAGAAAGAATATCCGCCAGGATAGAGGACGCTCCAGCATTTGGCAGACCACACTGGGAGCCTCCCTGGAGCTGCAGAGTCCGACTCGCCGGTGGTCAGAGACCCCCAGACGGCGCCGTTCTCAGGACACTGACAGTCTTGACAAAGGAGGTAAATGTAAACAGGCAAACAGGACCGAGGCCGTTCCCGCCGCCATGAAACTACACAGGATGGGCCAGCCGACGTGGACGTATGCCGTTAATGCTTGGCATTGCTCGGACTGTTTCATCAATGATGACTTGTCTCTCGAAAATGGACTGCGACTTTGAAAAGCTCCTCTTGTGTTGAGTTATGAAGGTAGTTAATATGCACTTGCACACAAAACAAACAGGTAAGCATAGAAGACATAATAGACAAAAGAATCCAAACCTAATATACATTTATCAGCAATGCATAAAGTACGCATAATTTATCTGAATTGCAAAGGACTGAAAAATATATGTAAGAGAACATCAATATTTCATTACCTGAAAAAATGGGAAATTTGACTTGGTCTGAATCATATCATTCACAAAGAAACACGCTCTCCCTACCTCCCCTCCCCCCTCTCTTTCTCTCTCTCATTGATATTGATTGTCTCGCTGCAGGGCTTTCCACATGCCTTCCTTGTAGTCTCTTTGTATCACTATAAGGAGAGCCTTGTAGGAGAATAGTCCGGTTCGTGAGACGAGCTGTACTCCATCTTTACTACATCTGTGTGTCCCCCCCCCCTCTCTCTCTCTCTCTCTCTCTCTCTCTCTCGTCTGTCTGTCTGTCTGCTGTCTCTCTCTCTCTCTCTCTCTCTCTGTCTGTCTGTCTTCTTCTGTCTCTCTCTCTCTCCTCTCTCTCTCTCTCTCTCTCTCTCCTCCCTCTCTCTCTCTCTCTCTCTCTCTCTCTCTCTCTCTCTCTCTCTCTCCTCTTTTATTTCTTGCTCCTCCCTTTCCTTCTGTCATTCGCGCACTTCTGGTATCATCTTTGCATACTTGTTTTCGGCTTTCGTTCCAAGGATGGTTCCTGGGAGATGTCCGGGCCTTTCTTTGTTGTTGTTGTTGTTGCATACGGTGTGAAAAAGTCACTACACCAAACACTGGCACAAAAATAAACCGTGACGCGCTGTATCAGACGCCAATACATTTAAGTCGGCAAGAACATGTCCATTAGTGGGAATACAACATACAGACTTGCATGGTGCGTGAGAGTTGGAAAAAAGGAAGGAAGGGGGAAAAAAGATTAAAATCGGCCACCTTGTTTTGTTAGACATCTTTGTATTAGAGCCTGTAGAGGGAATAGATTATCAGTTGTGCTGAAGCCCTTGCGGAAACCAGCTTGCGCCTCCGGGATCAAATCATTTTCTTTACAAAACTGCATGAGTCTTTCGTTTAAAAACAGAACTATATAATTTTCTAACATCATTCAGAAGGGAAATGCCTCTAGAATTATCAACATTTGTTTTACTTGCTTTCTTATGCAGTGGTAAAATCAATGATTTTGGCCAGCCTTCAGGGTACATTTCAGAACGAAATACCTTATTAAACTGGTGTACAAGAAATTGTACACAAATATCAGAGGCACGCAAGAAAAAGTCGGATGAAAGACCGTCAGGCCCAGCTGCCTTGCCGCTCTTTAATTTGTTCAATGCCCACCGGATTTTTGCTTCTATAATGTCGCTAACACAACCAAACTATCGCAGTACTCACAGTTATGTTTCATGCATGTCGAGCGTGGTCTGAACATCTTCAGCAAACTGCGAGTCATCAAATGTCTGTCTTACATTGAAAAGATTCTTAAAGTAATCATGCCAAGCACACGGAGTTATTTCTTCCTGTTTGCTCCGAGTATTTGAAGTTAATGTTTTTATCTTTTTCCAGAAAACCTTTGAGTTTTTATCGACGCATGGGTCGGTCAGTTCTTTTACCAACTGTTCATTCTATTCTGATTGTTTAACTAAGAGCTTTTACACTTTTTTTGGCATCAAGATACCAATCTAAATCCTCCTGTCTGTCTGTGTGTCGACTTAAAAACCTGTATTTTTTTTGTTTGATTCGCTCACATTCTTTATACCACCAGATGGGTTGTGTACGAAATTCACATCTATTTTGTCTTGACCTCATTTTTTTCTGCAGCGTTGAGAATGAAATGTATAAATTTGTTGCACACTTCTTCAACATTATCATCTAGAGCTAGCATGAACTTTTCGTACTCTTCCTGAACGTTTCCATGACAGTAACATCGAATGACTAAGCATGCTGTTCTTTCCATGAATAGATAACTGTTTACTAAATCTATTTTCGTCAGCTCTTCAAGCGTATCAACAGAATCGTAAGGAAAGCAAACAACAACGGAAAAGTGGTCTGATTCAGTTCTGTCAGCAACATACATGTCTGATTTCAGTTTGAATATTGGCAATGAACGTCTGTTTGATACAAACGTAACCTCACCTTCATAATCACTAATAATTCTACTTCTCGACAGTCTGAGTCAATTTAGTGACAACGAAGCCATTGGCACAAAGTTTTAACGTGATATCTTCGTTGGTGACACCTTGGTGGATACCTTTCTCGGAAATGAAGACGTGTTTGGTGGAATCATTTCCTCTCTGGGAAGCATACAGTCTCTGCTTTTTCTTTCGATTAAATCGGCCCATGGACGTCACGGTTTGAAAAGAAAGGAACGTTACAACGTCACTGAAAAATTCGCCCCATGGTTTCATTTCAAGAAGCAGATCCATGTATGGGTGCAGCAGCTAATAGCACAGCTAAGTTCCCGCCATATTTACGTCAATATAACACGAAACTTACTGTGCCACAGAAGCTCTCAATTTCTCTTCCGCTTTCCCTGAATTTGTTTTCTACCACGCTTTAAAAGAAACCCTCAGAGATGCTGGTTTAAATAGGCAGAAGACAAGAATGTACTTTAAAACCAGCCGCCGTTGCGAAGTGGTTTGCATCGCAGACTCCTGGCTGGGAGGTCGTGGGTTTGATTCCCATCAGAGTCATGTGGGATTTTTCTGCCCCGACCGGCTCCTACCCAGAGTTTAGTTTTTCACGGGCTCAGTTGGGAAGACTGGGACCATACAGTCGAGTTTCATCCAATTCATGGATGCGTCTGTGACAGTGTTGCCCAAATTTCCTGACCAGCACTGCAAGTGTCTGTATCTCTTGGGTCTGGTTGACGCCGGGATATACTGTGAAAGTAAGCGTAGATTACAGCCCTGTCATGCAGTTTCAGCCCAGAATGGGAATCCGTAGCATCATCTTCATCATCCTCATTGTCATCAATCAGCATTAAAAAAAAGAAGTCACAAATCATGGGGCTCTTCATGCCCTGCTCTCATGGTGACCTCAGTTTTGATGTCCTCTCCACTCTGTGACCATGGTTTGATTCCGTTGGGGTCATCAGTGTCGGCGAGTTCATAGGAGTTGTCGTTGGACGCACGTGGTGACGCCCTCCGGATGGACAGCTCATTCACGCCAGCTCCACGATTAAGTAATTATTGTAGTTAGTAGGAGGCCTAGTAAGCGGTGTCCAAACAGGTACCACTGCACACCACCGAAGTGACTCGGCAGCAGTGCAGTGGGTTGCCTCTTGACGACTTGACATTGACTGCTCCCTGTGGATTGCTTGTGCTGGGGCTGTAGCAGGCCGGGCCGGGCTGTGGCTGTGGACAAGGTATTGGAATGAGCGGCATGGGCGCACTTCCAGTGAGAGGGAACAGAAGACAGGAAAAGTACTTTAAAAAGAAAAAGTACTTTAACTGAGGGGGATTTAAAAAAAATATATATATATATATATATGAA
>CM065740.1:38773601-38776101 GCA_033310375.1 Conus canariensis
TCATACAACAACATTTCAAAACAAATGCAATCTATGCCTAACAGAGAAATACATTATACTATGTAAACCACAGTTGGCAACTCTAAATGTTAGAACAGAAATGGTTAACAATTGCAGACACAGATGGAAGTTCCTATCAGCGAAAAAAACCAACACCTGAGAAACACATGTAGCACGGGAAAAAAAGAAAAAAACAACAGCAAACCAGCTAGCTATATATATACGTGGCACTGGCAACACAAGCTCATCACATCCTGACGACCGCACAGCGTGAAACAAATTTGTAGATGTTTTTAGAAGCTTGATTTTAACTTGCTTTTAATATAACAAATGTCGCTCCCACTGTGGTTGAGCACTGTTTTTAAGATTGCGCTGATCCTCAGTACCATTCTCTCTCTCTCTCTCTCTCTCTCTATATATATATATATATGTGTGTGTGTGTGTGTGTGTGTGTGTGTGTCTGTCTGTTCCGTTTGTCTGTCTGCCAACTAATCTGACCTTCTGTTCATATTCAGCATGTTTCAGTGTGGGAGAAATCAGACATTTCTTGTCGCGTTTGTGTCGCTCTGTGTTTGATAATGTATCTACATTTATATATAACCCATATTTACTAAACACGTGCCAGACAACCCAAGCTCCAAGTTGCCTCTCAAAGATCCCAAAAATCGAACTGAATCACCGGCCAGTATTCTTGAACCTGCACATCCTTAGGTGCAAGTGTAGATGTACCACGAAGACCATGAATTGCAGCAGCATCATGGTCAGGAGAGATGAGGTGTATTTCAGAGGAATAAAAGACCATGGTCGTCAGAATGTCCATAGTATTCCAGAGTATGCACAGAAAATTGTTACCCGAGCCGCCAGCGACGACCCAACTTCAACTATGAACATACATCCCATTTTGGCCCAGTCTGTCTCTGCAAATGCTGTCTTTGGTGAGTTTCATCGTAAACACAGGAAACAGGCTGTTGCGTTAACGTTTCATAGTGTGCTGGCCGCAAGGGGCACTACACTGTCTTTAACCTCACCCGAACTGAGTCAGATACTCATTTACTGCTGCACTGAAAGAGAGCGTTTTCAAAGAGAAAGGTTATGGTACATTACGTTAATTTTGATTGATTTTTTTTATTTATTTATTTTATTTATTTATTCATTTATCCATTTATTTATTTATTTAGTCAGATAGTTATTTGACATTTGAATGATTGATTAGTTCTGTTACTCATTTCATTTAGTTGGCCAGACATTCAAACATAGCGTACACAGTTCATCTCTCTTTACTACCCACATTTGAAATAAAGAAGGTAGGTTGTAAATTGATCATCTCTATAGCTAATGACAGAACAGTGTCAGTGGATCGTGTTAGTTCCGTTCAGAAATGGCACCATTGGTGACACCTCACACACGATCCCTCAGAATCACCATTGATGACACCTCACACACGATCCCTCAGAATCACCATTGGTGACACCTCACACACGATCCCGCAGAATCACCATTGGCGACACCTCACACACGATCCTTCAGAATCACCACTGGCGACGCTCCTCACAGGATCTCTCAGAATCACCACTGGTGACACTTCAAACACGACCCCTCAGAATCATCACTGGTGACCCCCTCACACGATCCCTCAGAATCACCACTGGTGGCAACTCTCTCACAGGATCCCTCGGAATCACCCCTGGTGACACCTCTCACACAATCCCTCAGTATCACCACTGGTGACACCTCTCAAAATCCCTCAGAATCACCACCTGTGTCACCCATCACAGAATCCCTAGAATCACCATCGGTGACACCTCTCACACGATTCCTCAGAATCACCACTGGTGACATCTCTCACAGAATCCCTAGAATCACCACTGGTGATACCTCTCACACGATCCATTACATGATGGCATTAACTGCGAAACAAGCACTAAATCACGTAAGTGTCATTGACGGGGATCGTTCTGTTCTGTACTGAATTTAGCTGCGTAGAATAGCCCTCAAATCTAAAATCATGTGTATTAAAACTGCTCTGAACTTTCTACCCGTTAGGCAATACATATAGAAGTTGATGGCACAATTGCAATTCCACAAGACTTCACTGGCTGCGTAGAGCACTTCGTATTGTTCACCCTGAATCGGGTTATCCTCGTCCAAATATCCAGCTATGAAGTATTGCATCGCGTTCGGTGCTGTCAGCAGGAAAAAGGCTACACTTGTAGCAATCAAGGTGACAGTCAATGAAGTCACTTTCCGTTGTCTGGAATCCTGGGTGGCTTGTTGTACAGGAAGACGTGTGCCTGTTCTGACAGACCTGACCAGTGTCCAGAGAAGAGCACTGTTGCTGACCAACAACAGCACGAAAGGCACAAGGCAACATAGAGCCGTGTCTATCCAAATCCAGATTGTGCCGAAAAACCAATCGTACATTTCCGATACAGCATTCGCATCGCAGTATTGGATGCTAGATAGAATATCCCATCCATAGACAATATGACTGTGGATTAGA
>CM065740.1:38781101-38791101 GCA_033310375.1 Conus canariensis
TGGTTTTCAAATTATTTTATAAAATGAAAAATGATGTAACTAATATTTGTGTCATCATGACTGAGTTGCACAAATGATTCATTTTAATACACACATTCAGCAGTCAAATATCTTTTATTCATCAGACAAGCAGATACCATTTTTAAAAATACGTGGTGAATACAACATAGACCGACCTCTTGTTTTCAAAAGTGACATGTCAACTAGATAAATAAATCCATAGATACATGAATAAGTAAATGAATGAATATCTAGAAAAAAAAACTCTGATCACTAATTTCGAATAGCATTATCTTCTTGCAATAGCACCTTTACTATTTTTATCTTATACCATAACAAATTGTTGATTTTTAATTTCTATCTGTTTCTGAATTGCGTCTTTTATTATTTTATCTATCAAAAAAGTCCCTAAGACGTTTTGGGTCTGTTAGTACTGCTATGTTTATAAACACAATTGTAAATAATAAAATTATCAGAATGGTAGCCAAGTTTTATTGCTTAATGGCTACCAGACTAAACAAGTCACTCAGTTAAAGAAGGCTACTCACTGTGTGCGTAGCTTTCGTCGGCAATCCGGCCGACTTCTTCAGCACAACTGCTGGGTTGAGAACTGGATTCTGTGCGCACCACCGTGAGCGAACTCACGACAATGCGACTGAATGAGTGAGAAGTACACCGATGGCAGGTTGTGTCGGCCCCGGTCGCGGTTAAGGGTGGGGTTCCTGGCGGCGATGTGGACTGCCTCCTTTACTCCCCTCTAGAACCATCCTGCTTCTCTGTTTGGTCAGGGAGTGCCGTCATGAAATGCAGGCTTCAACAAGTCTGTGGTAGCTCTTTGTGGAGAAGCTTAGATGCGCCTTGTCCGTGTTGGTTTCGGTCGACCTGGTTTTATTGCTGCTATGTTGTTGTTTTTTGTTTGTTTTTTTGTTGTTGTTTTTTTTTTGCTGTCCCATCTTCTGTGCCACCTCAGTGGCATTGCACCCACACCGCTCATTCCGACAACCCGTCCACAGCCACAACCCGGTCAGTCCCACCGCAGCCCCGGCACCTGCTGCCATGTTTAATATCTTCAATAAATGCTCTAAAATTAAGAAGTCGACCCTTCTCAGCTGAACTGTACTTCCGCCGTGTAAACGTCTTTTTATTAGGGTTCAGTTTTCGCCGAACTTCTATAAGCGTATACGTATTTATGATATTACACCTATGCTGCTGAGTATTAGGGCAATGTATATGTCTGTATTTAACTGCATATTCAATACCAGATTCAAGTCTTGACTATTAACTGTAGCGCTCGTTTTCCATGTCATCTATTTCAGGCATGATTCAAAAATAAGATTGAAAATCACTGTCACTTGGCATATAAATTCACTAGTGTCATGCACTTACCAAATAATGTAATATCGAATAAAGTGTAACACCTGCTGAACGCCAAGAACAACTTTACATATGTTTTAATCAAAAACTACTGCTGAAAATATCAAGTCACTTACTATCATCAACGAGCTAACTCTCCCAATGACAAAGTTTAAAAATCCCAATGATGTTGAATAATTTTCTGCACGAGACTTCAACCAAGTTTTCTTTAAGAACAGAATGATGATGTGGTTTCTGCTTTCTTGGGTTTTCAGAAAATCCTTTCCTTTATGGTAGTAACCCACCTCATTTGTACGAAGGCTAATCTGTGATGTTACGCTATGTCACATAATAATGTTTAGAATAAAATCCATTCTGAATTTAAGACAGATTTTTTTGTCATCTTTACATGTTTTGATAAACATTTTCCGAGGATAAGAACATTCAAACACTCAATCCAATTCAACATGTATTATAGAAGTACCACCAGCTTCATAGTCACAACACGTGTCTTTGGCTAACTGATATCAATTTTTGCACGTAAGACTCAGGGGCCAGGCAGAACAAGAAATTAATTGGACAAAGCATAAACAATAAACAACCACAACAATTAAACAGGCATATATTAATTGTTATCGAATGCAGTAGCAAGAAACTGGACAAAGCATAAACAATACACAGCCACAAGAACAGTTGGGTAGGTATACGTTAACTGTTATTATCGGAGTAGCACGAAAACTCTAGAAAGAGATTCCAGGAGAAGGTTGTCAGCTAGGAATCCCCTCTCACCCACCATCGTCTCCCTCAAGCGAGTGTTCAACCCTAAACTCCTTACTAAGCCGCTAGGCTGCATCCAGATCATGACGTCTAGATGTGCCTTTGCTGCCGGAATCTTTTTTTCTTGGTGCGGCCAAGGTTTAAGGCAGCAACTTTAAGCGGGATATCTGTACTAGGTTCGGACATTTGAACCCAGCGAAGATCACTTTTATCCCCCACGTCCGCATCTAGCTGGCGTTCTTTTCAGCTGCTTCTGCCATTGCCTTTATGGATCTAGTCCTTTTAAAAAAACAAAAAATCGTGAACTATTTCATGACGTCATCAACTGATGCGCCAATAAATCCCCTTGCTTCCCCTTCTATGGCGATAGGTTTGGCTTGGAAGCCAGATTCTCTCAAGACTGACATTTCTTAGTCTTGCATATGTGAGCGTGCTCCATTCTGCTTCCATATAGTACAGTAGGTTCTGTAGGTTCAAATAAAATCAGTTGTTTTGATGAAAATAAATGGAATATAATATCCGGTCACATGCAACCCTTCGTGATGATTTCTGGATAGCTTTCCTATTGTGGAAAGTCTGCTGCGCATTGCCAGTCACTGTCATCTGGGAAGCTCAGCTTTCAACTCTTCATGTCTGTTTGGTGTCTACCTACCTTGGGTTTGAGCTGATTCGCATGACTCAGGACATATTCCACTGTTGGTTTTCCCTGACGGTGCGGACACAAAGAGTAATCTGATTATCCACATTTCAGCAGGTTTTCATTTGAGGACTGGCAGTCACATACATGTCTGAAGATGAAGCTCACCATTTTCTCCACGAAGTTTACTGCCCCTGTTGGCCTTGCTGGGCAGCCTTCTGGATGCTCATGGCATCCTCTTCTTTCTGGTATTCCCCTACACCATGGCTGTCTGTGTCTTTGTTTTCCTTTTCGCCTTTGACCACTGCTTCATTTCTGTTGACCTCAGCTGGTGTGTCCTGGTTTTCCTGTCATATCCCTGATCTTAAGGTTCTCCTTTGCCATGTCCACAAAATATCCTACTTTCTGCCAGTCTTAAGTGTGGCTTTCATTGATCTCATAACCTCGTCTCCGGAGTACTCAAGCATATTTTGTAACCTTGATTTGCCCAATTTGTAGTCCACCAGGATGGATTTCAGGGTAGCTTCAGCTTTGCTTGGCTGCTCTAGAATGCAACGTCGCTGAGACCAGGTGAAACACTGGGCTGTTTCCTTTTTTAACTCATTGATTTTGGCCGCCATTGACACTACTGTGATAGTACTAAAATCGTGTATCAGTAGAGACCAGAGGAGATTCAGGATCAATATGTGCTGGTGAGACCAGATCCAGTATTTACCGTGGAGACCACGGTGGTCTGTTAACTGCAGGTATTCTTCGGTGAGTTGTTTGGTTTCTTTTGCCCTTCTAGCGCCTTTCAAGGAGTCCACATACGACTTCACAATGCTCTTGGTTTAGTTCCCCTATCTGTGTCAAATTGTATGGATGGCTACATGGAACATCACTGTTTCAGCTACTTTTTCTCTCCACAGGGAGAAACTTCATAACACTTTTTGTTTTGAAAGTCACCATCGATGAAGCAGCTAATTCGCCTAACAGCTTCAATATTTGTGTTTTTCATCTTCCTGTTGCGTCATCCATGGAGGCTTTGAGAGGGGCGTTTGGTACAGATTGCCGATGTCTGCTGAGCCTGTATCACTCATGGCTGCACTAAAGTGACATTCATTGTCCTGTGCGGCCCTTCGTAATACCTCCTTCCAGATTGATTAGTCTCTTGTGTGTTTCTTTGTGGCGATCCCTTGAGAAGCCATGAAAGCACTTCCTCAGCATGTCTCTTTTTTATGTTCTTTAAGACATGATGCACCTCAAGATTAGTTTATACTTCTTGTATGAAACTGAGCCATGTGTCATTTCTGGAATGACAAATTCAAGTGCTCATTTTCTGTAAGGTCTTTAGTCATCCTGGCAAGAGTGACAGAGATTTTCCCCCGATGTTTTGGTCTGAACTGGTAGATGTTATTCAATTTTTTTGAGGGAGGGGTGGTGGTGGTGGTGGATAATCCATCAAGTGTGTTCCATTGGTCGCTGATCCTAAAGTTCGTCCATGCTGATTTCATCATTTGTGGGGCCACTCAAAGACGTTTGGGCATTTCCAATATAGCATACAGTGTATTCCATTGGGGTTCACAGGAACAGGTGGCTCCAGGTTTTTTTTTTAACCACTTACTTTACATGATCCAGTGTTGGTAGCTATGTTACTCAACTTTTTCTCTGGTGCCGCAGGCCGCTCCAATCCCTGGAATTTAAGTGATGTTTCACTGAGAGGACTGGAATACGTTTTTCTGAGATTCTGCTCGAATGTCTGTCCACTGAAGCTGTCCATTATTTTGGCCACTTGAATGGTTTCCTGACGACCTTGAAAGGGTCTCTTAAGAAACAATGTTGGATTGCTTTTTTTGGCTTTCTTTCCCTTACCCAAATAGTTTCCTGGCGAATTTGAAAGGCCTTCGAAGAAGCAATTTTGGTTTCGCTTCTTTTTGCTTTCTCCCTCATGCCCGAATAGTTTCCAGGCGAATTTGAAGGTGTCTCTGAAGAAGCAGTCCTGGGTTTTCTTCTTTTTGGTATTTCTCTTCTTGTTCTTGAAGCGACCTTCATTTCATTTCTCTCTGGAGATCTGTCTTCCTTTTCTGGACGATATCCCTTTCTCGCTGATGTCTAGATATTTCAAGGAGATGTCCTAAATTTGAGTGATTCCGTTTCTTACATATCTCTTCACGTTCTGTATACAATGTCTCCAAATGTGTGCTGTCGTAGCTTTTCACATCCTATTTTCCTTAATCGTCTTTTCCACGTGTGAGTGGCAAGTTGGGTGGCTGGCATCTGGCATTAAGGGCCTATACACATTCTTCGTCTGAATAATCAGAGTCAATGTCCTTGACACAGTGGTTTGAATCCTGGCCTTTGCTTTCTGGTGTCTTTTCTTCTGGCGCAGTGTACTGCTGTTACTTTATTGGTGTCTTCATACTGTACGTTTTCGTTCTGTGGATGTTCACGCCGCGCCCAGTATATCATTTTCTCCCACAGGCTTATTGGAATTCCATTTGTGGACCACTGATTGTCTTTTTTGGATGTCCAGTTGTAGTTGCTTTGGCGCCAATGGATCGATTATTCTCTCCCCCTTTGATGACTATATCAATATCAAACGATTATACTTCTGAACATTGTTTTCTACCAAATGATAGGTAGGCACCGCAATGCGCATCACGACTTCTCTCTCTCTCTCTCTCTCTCTCTCTCACACACACACACACACACACACACACACACACACACACACACACACACACACACACACACACACACACACAACACATGCATACACACACACCTTATTCACAACGAGCACAGACAGGGCTAGTAAAACATCACGACCAATTCAGTTTGAATCTCGAGCATGACACCTTCATGTTGAATCTCTCTGACATTTTTCAACATGTGACAATTTTGCATTTTCAAAAGTGATGATAGAAAATGAAATACGAGAAAACTGGTGAACAAGAACATGCCATTAAATTTTTGTTGTTTTTGCTTTTACCGTTTGAAGAAAAAATCGCTAAAAGGGAGTGATCATTTATGTGAAATGACATATGAACAAAAATAAAAGCAAAATCATGCTCTGGGTTTGTGTTCCTAAAACGTGATCTGTGTATTAAAGTTGAGCATCGACTGTACAGATGAAAGATGCGACATATACATGAAACACTTGACAAACGACAAAATGAAATAGTTTTAACCAGGCGAGGATCTACACACACGTTTTGTGCATGCCAGTTTACACAACACCTCTAACTGTCCTCGGAGGACTGTAGGCTCTTGGGTCAGATCTCATTTTGGCCTGCAAACAATACTGAGCCGTTTGCTGTTCTGGAGACAAAGCGGAGGATAATCCCTCGAGGGGACCCCTTCCATAATGGACGGCGATCCCTCGAGGAGCACCCTCCCTTCAGATTGCTGATGTTGTTTTCTTTACCCCTACTCTATGAACAACCCAAGTGTCAGTCTTTTCCACCAGTACCCGCAGCTTGTCTTGGAACAACACATTCACTGCAGATTTTGCATTCCTCTGCCGTGTCCTCCTCGCGCTGCTTGTCCCTCCTGCCATTCTACAGATATGGAGGTTGTTTCTTCGATCATAGGTGGACACGTTCTCCACCGTATGGTCTCCTAGGCCGGCCATAAACTTCGTTTCCTTCAGCTACCCCCCCCCCCCCACACACACATACTTTCTCTGTCTCTTTGTCTGTCTCTCTGTCTGTCTGTCTGTCTCTGTCTGTCTGTCTGTCTGTCTGTCTGTCTGTCTTCTCTCTCTCTCTCTCTCTCTCTCTCTCTCTCAGCAGTTTCATTTTCAGAGTGTTGTTATCGATTTGAAGTACAAGGATACTCGATAGCAACTTCTTGTTAGTCTGAGTCAATGTGGCGACGATGGAGCCATTGTCACATAGTTTTAATATGGTGTCTTCCTTGGTGACACATTGCTGAAAGGAGGAGTGGGTTTCTCTCTCAGGAACGAAGACGCGTTCGGGGAAATCATTTCTCTTTTTGATTGTGACTTTACTGCCGTTTTCTTTTGGTTTGATCGGCCAATGGATGTCACGATGAAAGAGAATAAACGGTCTGAGATCATTCGAGACTTCTCCTGTAGATTCAATTCAAGGAGTAGATCATGTGTGGGTGCAGGAGGTGATAGCACAGCTATGTCCCGCCTTGATTACGTCCAGTTTACACAAAACCTTTCATTTTCCACAGCGGCTCTCACTTCCTGTTTCGCTCTCCCAGATTTTTTTTCTACAACTTTTTTTTAAAATTCAGAGATGCTATTTTGAGTGAACAGAGGACAAGGATAAACTTTGGCTGAGTGTGACGTGTTTAATGTAGAACATCACTGGTAAAATACAGACTATTCAAAGAATAGGGATTAATCAATAATCATAGCGGTTGTGAGCAAAGCTAGAGACAGAAAATTTCCCAAGGCAATGGTCAGAGATTTATAGGCGAGGTATAACTTAACACCAAAAGAGCAGTGCCAATGTTATGTTACAAAGACAGAAGTCTTTTCAATAATATGGCCACATCAGTAGTGTTAAACTCTGGAATGAGGTCAAGGAGAATAACACAGGAATTAGGTCAGGGAGAATGACGACAGAAACGCTACCAAATTCAAATCTATGCAGAAAGTCACGAGAACAGTTAAAGAGAACTGTTTCAGAACATTGCCAAAGAGAACTGAAGACTATGAAGCACTATGTGGATGCTTGAGTATAGTACGCCAGAAGATTTTTTTCCACAATAGCATGTTGGATAGGCATAAGGTATTAGAGACTGAGTAGTATTGTGTGTGTGTGTGTGTGTGTGTGTGTGTGTGTGTGTGTGTGTGTGTGTGTGTGTGTGTGTGTGTGTGTGTGTGAGTGCGCGTGCGTGTGTGTGTGTGTGTGTGTGTGTGTGTGTGTGTGTGTGTGTGTGTGTGTGTGTGTGTGTGATCATTTAAAAAGAGCATTTTGATCGTGAGATCGTTTATTTCGATAGGATTGTACGATGGTTGTCTTGAAAAAGTTCATTGAAAAGAGTCAGGTGTAAGGCAATGCTTCACATGTGACTGTAAACAGGAAAAAAAAAGTATTAAAACATGACAACAGTATTGCGTGGGAATGGGATCAAGTGAGCAAGGAGTTAATTATGATATTCCATTTTTTTTTCATTTGCTGTTCAGTAACTGTTGAAATGATGTGACTTCACAATGAGAGAGAGAGAGAGAGAGAGAGAGAGAGAGAGAGAGAGAGAGAGAGAGAGAGAGAGAGATCAAAACAGTCCAAACGAAGAAGTAATGCAGGGTGATCGTATAGTTGATGGAGTATGTCAGATACCTCATTCTATGTCAGTGATGAAGAGGGGGGTTGGTTGGAGATGCTGATGTTTTGTTGTAAGCAGGAAGGCCAGAATGCACATCAAATAACTTTGACGTGAGTCACAGGGATGATTCTAGAAAGAGAACAACACAGTTTTGCCAGTCAGGGTCATTCAAGCAACCAGTCTTTTAGCAAGAGTGTAGATTTGTGTGTGTGTATGAAAAGACGGGTTTTCATATCAGTGGCCGTCTTTCTGCTCGGCAACACTTCTGTGTGGTTCCACGGAGAGTTTCAGGAACACCTGGATAACAACAGAGTAGCTTTGTGTTGGGAGCCCCAACATGGCTGCATATAAGACGATGACTCGATGGGAAGAAAAGTGTCGTGTGGTCCTGTCTACATTTGAACGTTTCATCTAAATTACCTCAGTCTACTGAAAGACCGGTCTGGCCGTGAACCGGGCTTCTATCATCATCCTCAGAGAGCGAGTTGTCATTTTTTTTTTAGAGCCAAGGTCTAGGGTCCAGTCCAATTTTAAATCTTTTCACACATGAGAAAATATTGTTGGTTTTGAGTGTGCTGCTGTATTGAGTGGAGAGTTGTGTTCAGTCAGTGCTATGAAGACATAATGTTGGTCTGGTTTTGTGAAGCAAGTCTGCCATCAAACGAAGCATTTGAACACTTTGAGCTGACAATTCTGTGTGTGTCAGTTGTGCCTTGTGTGTTACACGCATCGGCAGTGGCATGTGGCTACCCTGCTGAATAATCCCAGTTTGATGAATGTAATAATAATTGTGTGCCATTGTCAGATTGTGGTGTGTTGGCTCCACATTCTTGTGTGAATGTATTTTGGTGATGTAGTCTGAGCACAGCTTGTACGTGGAGGACCAGGATCTTTACGTATTTCACACATAACAGAAACACATTCTTTTTGCCCATCTCTCTCTCTGTCTCTGTCTCTGTCTCTCTCTCTCTCTCTCTCTCTCTCTCTCTCTCTCTCTCTCTCTCTCTCTCTCTGTCACACACACACATTATTGAATGTATTCATTTTTAATACATTAACAGGCCTGTATTGTTTTTGATAGTTTGTGTTTAAAGTTTATTTGCTTTATGACATTTCTTATTTGCATACACTATGCTAGACTTAACTAACACAATCAAGGCATGCTAACTGGTTGATTAATGAAAGACATCAACAGTCAGGCTGAATTTTTAATCCTATGCACTGCTAAAGCCGGAACTACTTATTTGTGTAGTCCATGTCAACCTTCTGTCGCCTGCCGTAAAAATGACGACAGCGAGCTGAACATGGACCCACATTTGTTCTGACAGAGAGACTTCACATTTTTAACATACCAAACATATTGAAATCTCGTTTTAGGCTAGAAAACAAATACGAAGAAAACTAACGAGACGGGTAATCAATAGACAGTAGTTTACAACAGAAGTTAAAGGACAGAAATCAACATGCAGGGTGGAAGCATAAGAACTCATCCTTCCATGCGAAGACCTCAGGAAGGTCCCTACCGTACAGCCCACACCTCATCATCAGTCACACCTCGCTACACCTCCTCTGCAGTGTTGTTAAGAGCCCAGCACGCTAGGCAGGACCCTTATTAAGCTAGCATTCAAGGGCTGTGTCCTCTTCAGTGTTATAACAGCCCAGCAATACTATGCAGGACGCTTTTAGGCCTATCATTCAAGGTCTGTGTCTTCTTCATTGTTGCTGTAACCCAACACACTACGCAGGAATCTTTTCGGGCTCTCAGTTAAGGTCTGTGTCCTGTCTGGTGTTATAATAGCCCATCACACTACGCAGGACCCTGTCAGGGCTATCATGCAAGGTCTGTGTCTTCTTCAGTGTTATTGTAACCCAGCACGCTAGGCAAAACCCTTTTAGGGCTTTCATTCAAAGTCTGTGTCCTATTCAGTGTTGGTATAGCCTATGCAGGAC
>CM065740.1:38793601-38798601 GCA_033310375.1 Conus canariensis
ACACAAAGGCACTCTAGTACATGTACTTGCAGCAGTTCTGTCAAACTTCTCGTTTGATTCTCCCCGATAGATACCTAAAAGTGAGTTCTGACATGCTGCATGCGGTGTCCTCATCTCCAAAATACTGACTTTTACACTTCTCTTTGAAAGCCAGAATGGTTGCCAGTGGTGACGGCGCATTTTCATATTCTTCCTCAATTAACTTCTGTTTTGCTGGATTGTTTTCGATTTCTTAAATAAGTTCGATTTCTGAAATCAGTTCGATTTCTGAAATAAGTTCGATTTCTGAAATAAGTTCGATTTCTGAAATAAGTTCGATTTTTCGCTTTAGCAACAGACCTGTGCAAAGAGCAGACGTCGTGATGAAATGGCCTGTTAAATGAAAGCCTGACACCCTGACACCTTCCTTCCCCTTCACCCCACCCTCGTCCCTCTAGAACACAACAGGAACCACTTCGTTATATCCGGCTTGAACTCTTTATGGGGACGAACATATGATTTGCTATAGGCGGCTGATTTGTTATAGCCGGCGTGATCTCGCGCTGGGGACCCAAAAAGCATTTTGTTATAAGCGGCATTTCGTTGCATCCGACTTCGTTTCATCCAATGTATCTTTAGCTATGTAATGAAGGTTGTTTGCCTGGACCAACCTTTTTGCTTCGTTATATCCGGCATTCGTTACAACGGAATTGGTTATAAGCGGCTTCGACTGTATATATACTTTCTTTTTGTTTCACTTTTCAACCCTTTGATGGCTGCGTTGGGTCCTGCTGGATTCTTTGTTTTTGAACCTTTGGTGGTGAGAACACCACAGAATTATGGACTGTTGTGCATCTCCATTTGATGCCAAGGGAGTACAGACCCAATCAGCCGCGTCTCCCTGATTGGTTCCATCCAGCAGACGAAAGGCCTAGGTGCAGGCAATATCAATAGATCTGTCTTCAAGAGCGATCACATTAATTCCTTTCGCTGTCGTCTTCCCTCCCCCACCCCCCTCTCCCTCCACCTTTTTTTTTCTTTCTTTATTGACATCTTTGCCAAGTCATTAATATAATAATGGACGAATTGTTAGCCTGCACTTGTTTCCCCCCACTACTGACTGTTCAGCATAATATTGTTTGGTCAGTCAGCGAGAGATTGCATCTCTTTGGAGATCCAAGTAAA
This sequence comes from Conus canariensis, assembly GCA_033310375.1. NCBI lineage: Eukaryota > Metazoa > Mollusca > Gastropoda > Neogastropoda > Conidae > Conus > Conus canariensis. The sequence continues at coordinate 38,794,766 of CM065740.1, forward strand.
GGCTGTTCTGCACATTTCTTAGCTGCTGACAATGCTTGGTTATTAAACAGCAGAGCTGACCACTCGGACTGTTGAACATCTTTGGACCTCCTTGAATGGATCCTAAAGCATAGACTCAAAGATTTTCCCCTACATTTTATACTGCTTATGTAATGATTTTAGTATTTCCTTACCACACTGCCTTTTTGTTTTACTTTTCTACCCTTCGCTGGGTGCTTTGGGGTGCTGTTGGATTCTCTTTTTTTGAACCCTTGGTGGTGGGAACACCACAGAGCTATGCACTGTGGTGTATCTCCATTTGATGCCAAGGGAGCACGGACACAGCCGTGCTTCCCTGATGAGTCCGATCCAGCGGATCCAGAGTTTTGAAGCATACTAACAAAGTACAAGACACATTTACTGTCACAAAATGAGAAAATACAAATAGATAATTGAATTAGCAATAGAAGAAGGAAAAACTACTATTCTTACTACAAGACTAACAGAGTACATGGCAAATTTACTGTCACAAAATGAGAAAATACAAATAGATAATTGAATTAGCAATAGAAGAAGGAAAAACTACTATTCTTACTACAAGACCTGCTACTACAACTACTACGACTGCTGCTGCTGCTGTTGCCACTGCTGCTGTTACTACTGCTGCTGCAGCTGCGACTACTACTATTGTTATGATTGCTGCTACGAATACTACTATGACTACAACTACTGCTAGTACTGCTACCAACAACATAAATAACAACAACAACGATAACAATGATATAATGACATTAACCAAGTAAACAAAATAATTGACCGAATAAACGAATGAACTGATCAAGAAAAACAAAACAAAACAAAACAAAGCAAAACAAAACGAAAACCAGATAAAGGATTTGAATAAGAGGAACTTGATGATACACCATGAAAAGAGTGGATGCTGATGATACACAAAACAAAAGCGTATTGTAAGAAGTCCCTTTCACACACAGCCAGCGACATAAAAGAAGCGGAGGACCTACGGTCGTCCGTCCCCACGGCAACTTCTTCAAAGCCGCCGACAGAACGATAGCGCGCGCCTCGCTTTTCGCGCTTGGGACTTACAGCCGTGACACCATGAGAGCAGTCAGCAGCCTACAGCTTGGCGGCTCTCACGGCGTCGTGTCGCTCGCTGTATCATTGTAAGCTAGACGTCAGTAGAATGCAAATGATGATTCTCTCTCTCTCTCTCTCTCCTCACATGAAAAAGGAAAGGAGAAAAGGTGGGAGTGCCTACCCGTTCTCAGTTTTCCCAAGCTCGCCAAACGGGAGTTTGAGGTAACGTTGGGAAGTGATTTCAAAGACTGCGCACACACTTCTACTATTCCGGGAGTGGGAACGGGAGTAGGGATGGGGGAGGGATGATGGGAGGTAAGGGTGGCCTCTGGAGGGAGGGGGGGGGGGGGGGGGCGGGGAAAGCTGGGGTAGGCCTACTGTTGCCCGAACAGTAAAGCGTACCGCTGGAAACCAATGTGTGTGTGTGTGTGTGTGTGTTATGTTTTGTGTGTGCGTGTGTGTGTGTGTGTGTGTGTGTGTGTGTGTGTGTGTGTGTGTGTGTGTGTGTGTTTTGCCCGAACAATACTGCGCTCTGACTATGCTGGGAACCAGCGTGTGTGTGTGTGTGTGTGTGTGTGTGTGTGTGTGTGTGTGTGTGTGTGTGTGTGTGTGTGTGTGCATGATATATTTACTGTCACAAAATGAGAAAATACAAATAGATAATTAAATTAGCAATAGAAGAAGGAAAAAAAATACTATTCTTACTACAAGGCCTGATATTACAACTACTACGACTGCTGCTGCTGTTGCCGCTGCTGCTGTTACTACTGCTGCTGCAGCTGCTTTCATTTTCCCAAGTAAGCAAGTAAAATTTCTAGGCGTTATTTTTCACTATAAATTATTTTGGTGTAAACATATAAATCATCTCGTGGAAAAGGCAAGAAAGAAAATTGCGTTACTGCGAGTCCTAACTGGAATCCCTCTGATATCTAATCTTATCCATGTCGCCTTAGGGACAGTTCGTTCGATTGTAAGTTATGGTCAAGAAGTATTTTTTACTGCACCAAAGACAGATTTACATAAGTTAACTAGTATTGATTCCTTAGCACTTAAAATTGCTTTGGAGCTTCCAAGATGAGCATCAATTGAAATGACTTACAGAGAGGCAGGAGTTTTGCCTTTAAATGAACATAGGATGCTCTGTGCTTGTAGCTACTCAGCACGAGCAAGAATAGTCCCTAACTCAGTTACTTCTGAACTTGATGAAAGCACCTACGTTTCTAGAGAGATACAGAATTTAAAAAAAAGCATATACTTCATTGTCTGATTATGTATCTCCTCTTTTACATGCATGCAACTTTTCTCTTGACAGCATTGTTAAAATGACCAAATACCCTTTCCCCCTTTGGTTGATGAAGCAAGCAGATATTTTCTATTCCTATGGTAATATTACTAAAAATGAGAATCCACTTTTGCTTGCTTCTCTTGTTAAAGAATTGATTTACACTGAATATTATTCATATTCTCACTGATGGTTCGGTTTCGTGTACTTCTGAGGTTGGTGCTGCTTTCGTGATACCTTCCCTTAACATTGAAAAAAGATTTCATATTACCAAAGGTTGTTCTATTTTCACTGCTGAGTTATTTGCTCTTATGAAAGCTATCAATTTCATTCTTGATATGCAAGTCTTACCAGAAAGAATACTGATTTTGTCAGATTCCAAGTCTGCTTTAACGGCTTTACACCTTCAAAATACATCAAGTCGTCCTGATCTCGACAGTGAAATTTTATATTTAATTCACCAGTTAATAATGCGAGGTTCTAAAATAACATTATTATGGGTACCCGGTCACTGCAATCTTCGAGGGAATGAACTGGTTGATACCTGTGCAAAAGAGGCTTCAATGTGCAAATCGAATACAGTTTTATGTGATATTCCTTATTCGGTTCTTGAAATAAACAATATTCTGACAAAAGCACTCTGGGACCAGAGAAGAACACAGTACCTTGAAGCTGCCATTCAGAAGAACAGATATGTATATGTGTATGTATGTATGTATACCCGAGCAAGTGGTCGAATAACTTGTTAGAGAGGTATGAAAAAGAGGGGCCTGAGTGAGCTAGCTAAAATCTTTTAAAGTATTGTGATGCCAGATTATTGTGCTTCTGGTGCAGATTCGTTGAAGTCTAGTATTTCTTGCAGCAGCAGCATCTTTTATTCGGCTTGTCTCCGTGAGGCTGGTAGGAAAGAATATGACAGAATCCGCAACGCTATTCTTCTCTGCATTGAACTACATTGTCTGTGAGTCATGCGACTCTTTGCTGCGCTGTTCCACACTGCAGATGCATAATGGATGAGAGAGAGAGAGAGAGAGAGAGAGAGAGAGAGAGAGAGAGAGAGAGAGAGAGAGAGAGAGAGAGAGAGAATGCGAATATGAATGCATATAGGATTACGGACATTTCACTGTGACTTCAACGGGTCAGCTTAGAGCTGCTGCTTAACAACATGCCCACAAAGATTAAAGAATATAAAGAGAATAAAACATCATAAATACAATTGAATTAGATTTTCAAATACGTCAAGTTCAAAAACAGGTGAAAATATAGGCTTGCAGATTCATGGACTCCTTTGCACACACACACACACACACACACACACACACACACACACACACACACACACACACACACACACACTCACATACACACGCACACACAGACCCCCACACAAACGTGCGCGCACACACACTCAAATAGATACACTTACCCTTGCATGTAAGCGCGCGCGCGCACACACACACACACACACACACACACATAC
>CM065740.1:38803601-38823601 GCA_033310375.1 Conus canariensis
AGTGAAAAGTCTTATTGCTGATCTTGAATTTTTCATTGTAGAATATGGGCTCTGATGGATGTCCATGTCCTTCATTTAATTCTACATGATTAGAAAATGGACCATATGCACCGAAAACATCTCTCCAAAAGTCATTAGAACTAGTTTTACTAAAAAAAAAACAAAAAAACCTGCGGCCGAACTTTATAAATTGATTCTAATTTAGGACATTGTGGTTGCAATATTACCACTCATTTTGGTTTTTTTGATGAGCATTTTCCTTATCCACACTAGTTTCAATGCCTTTAGATATTCAATTTTTGCAATATTTATCCCTCCATTTTCAGTATTGTGCACAGAGTATTTGCCTTTAATTTTGTCCATTTTGTTTCTCCCATACAAACTCCAAACAACTTTTCTGAATTGCCTTGATCTGAGTGTCTGGCGGATTTGGAAGAAGTATCCAGAAAAAAAAATTAAGGTTGGAAATGATTAAGGATTTTAGTACTGCTACTCTGCCCAAAGGTGTTATTGTTCTTTGTAACCAAATTCTTTTTTTTTTCTTCGAAGAGTTTACATCCCACATTTATTTCAACCACGTTTGACAAATCGTTAGAAAACCATAGCCCCAGTACCTTAAACTTATGTGGGCTCCATTTCATCTTCTTATAGGTTAAACGAGTTTCTTTCAAAATTTTCTTACTGCCAAGCCATACGTTTAAAGTCTTTTCGTAATTCAATTTAAGACCTGGATTGGTATGAAACTCATCAAGTGTATCGAACAATTTCACATATGAACGTCTGTCACCCTCTTAAGTACAGGGGGTGTCATCTGCAAACTGAATTATCTTGAATTTTGTACGTGCTATTTTTATACCTCTTATATCTGCATCATCTCTAATTTTGAAAGCTAGTAATTCTACACATAAAACGAACAGCTAAGGAGAAATTGGGTCTCCTTGCCGACAACCTCTTTGAATTCTAAAGCTTGCTGACATTTTGCCATTGACAGTTATGTATGCCTTTATGTTCGTATAAAAGACTGAAATCTAGTTACGCACATATTCACCGAACCCGTATGCTTTTAATACCTCATTCATGTATAGCCAATTCACTGCACCGAATGCTTTTTCAAAATCAATCAAAACGAGTAACCAGGAAACTGATTTTCTTTAAGATAGTGCATCATGTTATAATAGTCCTCAGATTATCTCTAATATACCTTCCAGGTACGAATCCTGTTTGATATTCGTTAATAAGTTTAGGCAAGACTGACTTAATTCTATTTCCAATACACGATGAACCAATTTTGTAAAGAACATTAAGAAACGTTACTGGCCTCCAGTTTTGTAAAGATATCCTTTGGTTTATCTTCTTTCGGTAAGCACGTAATGATGCCTTCCTTTTGTGTAATTGATGATTCTCCTTTCAAGTACCCTTTATTTAATGAACGTACGACGAAACTGAAGAACTGTTTCCAGAACAAATGTAAGAAAATTAACTATTGTTCTACCTGAACCCGGACGTTTGTCGTTATATTTTTCAAAGCCCTTGATGCTTCCTCTACAGTTATATAACTTAAATTTTCACCTTCTGCTTGCGTTAATTTCTTGACTTTCGTAACATAATTATTGATATCTAATTCTGTCGTTTCTCTTTCTTTGTATAGTTCTTCATGGAAATGTTCAGTTTCTTTCAACAAGTCATCAGTTTCTGACAGCACTTCACCTTGGTTTGTGATTAGCTTTGCCATTTGTTTGCTAATAAAATCTTTTTTTTCCATGGAACAAAAATATTTACTGATTTTCTCACCCCTTGAAGCCCATCGTGCCTTTGATCTAATAATTACCCTTCTGTTTTTTTTCTGATTTCATTCAGCTCATTCATTTGCTGCTTTATAACTGTTTATCATTTTCATTAATACATGAGTTATTTTCCAAAACTGAAATTTCTTTCCAGGGTCTCTTCCTTAATTGTAACTTTTTCATTTCGCTTACGCTGTACGATATAGTTTCTGCTCTTATGTCCATGAAAAGGACGTCTAAGAATAACTGGTCTGATACTGTAAATTGAATCTGATCATCGGAAATTTCACTTAACTTTCCCGCTTGTAAGATAATGCTGCGTATTGTTCTTTAATTTTTCCTTCTAGTTTCATGGGCTAGTTCCACATAGTTGAGGTCTTTAAGAAGGGAATATTAAACTTCCACAGGATGTTTTGCCTTTCTTCCTGTCTAAATATTAGTTTAGTATATTTGAGATAATGATCACTCCTATGGCTATTCACAATGTCTGCGTCTTTCACATACCTAAACCGCGATTCGCATACAAGGAAAAAGTCTAGACGACTTTGTTGTACTGGATTTAACCTTCTCCAGCTGTACATTAGAACTTCTGGACTGAACTCTCGCCAAACGTCAACAAGTTCAATATTAGATATCATGTTATAAACAGTTTCTTGTGCTTTAGGGCCTGTTGTCATTTCTTCACAAGGGGCGTGCCTTGCGGACTAGTCCATGAACACCACATCACACCTATGAGAGCACAGTGTGTGGGGTTTACTGCGGGATGGGTAAGTAAGGGGATAGCTCAAAGGAAATGATTTAAAGAAGGTCTGAAGGACAGATTACAAGATGCGTGACTTGCGCCTTAATCCAGCATGCAACAGGCTGGCCAGGATTTGCATACTTAGCGAACGTTATCTGCACCTTTCTTTCTGTGTACGCAGGCTGATACTCCCGTGGACACTGCCTGTATAGACAGGCAGTGGAGTTTTGTGTGTATGACCGTTTTTATCCCGCCATTAAGGCAGCCATTCTCCATCTTCGGGGAGGTGCATGCTATATGTAACGTGTCATCCATACCAGCGGCCGAACTGGCCTTCTCTTCCGAAAGTTGGTGATGGGATTTTACGTGTGTGCAAGATGTTGTGCGTGCGTTCATACACGGAACCTCGGTTTATAGTCTCATTCGCAGGACTGTATGGGGAATGGAGTCAGAACCAATGTTAACTCCGAGGGAAAAATCCCCCTGTACCGAAATTCGAACCCGCAACCCCAGGATCACGAGTCCGGCGCGCTACCAACTGAGCTAAATCGGCCCCTGTTATCTGCACCAATACAGCAATGTGTGTGTGTGTTGTGTGTGTGTGTGTGTGTGTGTGTGTGTGGTGTGGTGTGTGTGTGTGTGTGTGTGTGTGTGTGTGTGTGTGTGTGTGTTGTACATGCGTGCGTGCATGCGTGTGTGTGTGTGTGTGTGTGTGTGTGTGTGTGTGCGCGCGCGCGCGCGCGCGTGCATGCGTGCATGCGTGCGCGCACGGGCATGTGTACGTGTGTATCTATGTGTTGTGTATGTGTATGTGTGTGAGCGTGTTTGCACACACGAACATGCGTGTGCGAGTATATAACTACACATATGCACATGCATGTAGTACGAGTGTGTGCGTGTGTGTGCGTGTGTGCATGCATGCGTGCGTGCGTGCGTGCGTGTGTGTGTTTGTGTGTGTGTGTGTGTGTGTGTGTACGTATGTGTATGTATGTATTTATAATATATACAAATACACACACACACACACACACACACACACACACACACACACACACACACACATATATATATATATATATATTTTTCTCCAATCTAAGACATAAGAGCAAGCTTTGTATATAATTGAATATTTCTTGCAGTCATTGCAACACCAAGCTGCTCTGTAAGTTGCTGGAATGGTGCTCGGTAGTTATCCTTGTAATTTATTAGTTTATTGTAATTTAGTCCCTTGCGGATTCATTCCAAGAACTGGCCCTCAGCACTTGTGTCTAAGAGGTTATTTTTTTATATTTTCTACATTTCATAAGAAAATGTAGCTTGTTTTGCTCTTTCATGATTTTCTTTTGCTTCTTAGGTGGCACCTTTGGTTGGTTTTTTGAAAACTCAACAAACATACTACGGTATTGCACACCAGACTTTTCTAGGATACCATTCGTCTTAAAATCGAAAAGGCAGAGGAGTCAAATTACCACTTTCCGCGGTCACTGAGGAGAAACAATCAGATTTCGAAATATCGGTATCTGACCAGGAGTTATATGCTAGTGAGTTTTCCTCCCCATTGGAGAATGTCTCCCCCTTGGAGACTATAAGCTTGCCGAAGGCTCATTTTGAGAAGCATTTATTTCATTTTTTCCCCATTCACCCACTCAAGCACATACTGTTAGTTAGGCAGAATTATCTACCACTGCAAATATGAATGCTTATCTCTCCCCCTATTTCTCCAATATAAGACATAAGAGCAAGCTTTGTTTATAATTGAATATATATATATATATTAATATGTGAATATGTATGTATATATACATTGCATACACAAACATAGCTGACCATGGATAGAGTAGCGTCGCCTGAGGCTATAGAGATCGATGCGAGAGTGGCAGTCTCTGTGGCAGCGTTCACATCTGTATGTTGACACTGGTTTGTTGGCTGTAATCTCCTTCCTGGTGGCTCGTTTTTCTGCTGCAGCAGCTGTCTCCGCCAATCTGCAGCTGTTTCTTGAGAGTGCTTGTCACGGACGTACATACGTTTGGTTGAGAAGATAAATAATTTCTTCTCAAGCCCAGTATGAAGTGGAGTGTTACCAGTGACTTCTTTACTACCTTGGCCGGGTGTTGACCAGTTTTTTTTTTATTATACCGGGTGCGCTACGTCCGTGCATTTCGCTCCCATCCTCCAATACTTCTCTTTTTTTTTCTTTTCTTTTAACGCCTGCTTTTTGGTTCTTTTATCGCTTTCCACGTGGTTCATCAGCTGATGTCAGGTGCAACAGGTGAGCTGTTTTTACCTGTTGCCGTCTTGGTTAGGCTAGTGGTGTGGTACTCGTTTACGGACCGTCGAGTCGGAGAGATCTCCATCTCTGCTAGCTGGGCCCACTTTTCTTTATCCACTTCGGTGTGGGTTGTGTGGAAGAGTCTTTCACCCTTCAGTGGGTCGGAAAGTATTCCACTGGACACCTCTGGGATCCCTATCCCTGCCAGCTGGAAGAACCACCTTGGGTCGTCCCTGACCTGGAGTCCCCTTCGGTGTGGACTGGCACGGATTCGGCTTCCACCCTTCGCTGGACTGGGGAGCGAACCGTTTCTCACCTCGCCCACTCGCCATTTTGGTAACTATATGTTCTGTTTTGGACAGTGTTTTGTTTTATTTGGGTTTTCTAACCTTTCAGCGGTTGAGAGGTTTTTCTTTTGCCTTCATGTGCCGTTGGCTTGAGCACACCTTTTCGGTGTGTAACTGCTCCAAAGAGGGGGAGCAGGTATGGAACTGGTATCGAGATATGTATCTTGTAGAATTGTAGGAACGCATTATCTTTAATTGCGTTTTCGGTCCTTAGCGGCTAGGGCTCTGTCACTTTGGACTAAGTTGAAAATCTCTTACTATATAATATCCCTTCATTTCGGTCAATGGAAGCTGTTTTTTTCTGATTACATAGGTTGAGTCAATGCTTATCTCGCTCAATATGTGATCTTGGCCGGAAGGATATCAGAAATGTTAGTTTCATTTTCCCTTGTTGCTTCACAGACACGAGACGGATCGTGGAACGCATGAGCGTTCGAACGGCTAAACATTTAGACCGCGGAGTGTGGAATTCCTGCCGTATCGCCCCACATGTGGTTCCGTTCTCGTTGTGTCCTTGTCTTATATGTTTGTGTGACAGACGTATGGATGAATTCTAATTGTGTTTTTTCATTGGAGCTTTTGTTGACTGAGGAAATTATCCTTAGTACAGGTCAAGTAAAAGAAAAAAAAGGGAAAGAAATTATTCTAATTCAATTGCCCTTTTTGTAGTGACAAAGACATTGTTGACCTTATCTACGGTATTGTGACCCTTCATACTGTGACGCACTGCCGGACCCACTATGTTGCCACACACTGACTACAACAAGGACTACAGGGTGATGACTTCTTATCTGGAGACTGATCTCCGCCGTAGGGCGGGATTTTTCGCCCTTTTTCTTCAGCTGCAGCTCCGGTCTTGGGCTGGCTGGGCGACCAGCATCTACGGACCTTGCAGTCATCCTTCGCCCAGGCACCAGTCGTTACTCAGACCTGCGGACTGGTGGTGGTGAACCTTGTCTCCTTCGTTGAGACATCTGCTTCACCTCGGACTGGAAGACCAGCCCACAACGAACGTCGCCCCTCTACAGGATCCACCTCCCTCTGCGAACCTCCTCGGCTCATGGACTCGAGTTGAGTTTTCCATCTCGTGTAGTGTGGACGTTGGTCTGGCGTGCGTGTGCGTGGGTTTAAAGCCTGTCACTGATTCGTTTTTTTTTTTATTTTTTTTTTTATTTGTTTAACTCTAGCTGTGTAGGTCCTGTTGGATGTAGCATTGTTTCTAGAACTGTCTTTCTGCTGTCATTCTGCTGAATGTCCTTGTAGCGGGTTAGCGGGTTAGGTTGGGACAGTAGCGGGATCCCGGGATATTTGGGAGTTTTTTTGTGGTCTATTCAGTTTACTTTGTCCCCTAGGTCAGCTAGTTCTGAATAGTGCCTTTCTCTTCTATGCCCCTTTTTTGTTTTTCCTCTCTCGACTATCTTTTCTCTTCTTTGTTAGGATCCATACCCCATCTGGAGTGCTAGTGCGAGTGAATGATTGTAGCGTGAATAAAAGTATTGTCGAAACATCTTCCTCTTGTGGTCCGGTGGTGTTGAGGGATTGAGTGATCGCTCCGTTTCTGCCACAGCACATTACCTGTATAAGAACCCCACCTGTCAGGTGTACTCACACTTGACAGTGCTTCTCCAGCTGTTGCGGTCTGCTACGAAGTCCTCCCAGGACCCAGTTTTGATCTCAAGCGCCTTCAGGTCTCTTTTGCAAACATCTTTGTATTTCATCTGTGGGCGGCCAATGCTTCTCTGCCCTGCGGCAGGCTCTCCATAGAGGACGTCTTTTAGGATGCAACCATTCTCGATGCGGCGAACGTGGCCCAGCCAACGCAGCCGACGCCGTCTCCGCAGGATATACATGGTAGGGAGGTCAGCGCGAGACAGGACTTCGGTGTTGGTCACCCTGTCTTGCCAGGATATACCAAGTATACGCCGGAGTCTTCTTAGGTGGAAGGAATTGAGCTTTCTGTCCTGGCGAGCATGCGTGGTCCATGTCTCACTGCCATATAGCAAAGTGCTGAGAACGTAGGCATCATACACAGCCACCTTTGTATTTGTGGTCAACTTGGGATTTGTCCGCACTCTTTGTGAGGCGAGCAAGTGTTGTGGCTGCCTTCCCGATCCTCTTGTCAATCTTAGTGTTAAGGGAGAGGTTATTAGTGATGGTGGACCCAAGGTAAGTGAATGTATGGATGGCATCAAGCTCATAGTCATCAATGGCGATGGCTGGTGTTGACGGCGTGTCTTGACCCAGGACATTTGTCTTCTTTAGGCTGATAGTCAGACTAAAGTCTTTGCAGGCCTGGTAGAAGCGGTCCATCAGCGATTCCAATTGTGCGTATGTCGAAGGGCTTGGAGAGGTTGCCATTAAACTGCACAGTCAATTTCATGTTGGACTGGAAGGACTCAATTAAGCTATGCAGTTTGGAGGGGAGGGCGGGGGGGGGGGGGGGGTGGGGTGGGCTGAGCGGCGGGCAGCCGATCTTTCAGAGAGCCTTAAAAAGACCGTCTCTGCTGACTAGGTCGAAGGCCCTGGTGAGGTCGATGAATGCGACATGCAGGGGCATCCGCTGCTCTCTGCACTTATTCTGGATTTGCGAAGGGAGAAGACCATGTCTACCGTGGATCTCTCTGCTCGAAAGCCACACTGTGATTCCGAGTAGATACGTTCAACTAGCTTCTGCAGGTGGATCAGGGCCCGAGCATAGACTGCCGACGATGATAAGAAGAGAGATGCCCCTGCAGTTATTGACTTGGCTCCTCACGCCCTTGTTTTTGTACAGGGTGAAAATCTTGACATCTCTCGTGTCCTCCTGCACTGCTCCCTCATTCCAGACTGTCAGAGGACTGCGTGCAAAGGGTGCAGAAGGTTAGTCTTGCAGTAATTGATGAGGACTGGAGGAATGCCCTTATTGCCAGGTGCATTGCCTGATGCCAGGCTGTCAATGGCCTTGCTGAATTCGTCCACGGTTGGCTCAACGTCAAGGTCTTGCATGATGGCATGCACTTGATGGCGTCACGGGCTGAGGAGGTCACTGTGTTCTCTCTGGAGTAGAGGTGGGTGTAGTGCTCCACCCATCTCTCCATTTGCTGGCTGGGTGTCATGCTCTAGGGGTCGTACACACACACGCACATCTGCCCAAAGTACACTCCGCTCGCACGCGCAATCACACTTCTCACCCAAGGAGAGCCAAACAATAAACACAACACCCGAAAGCTTTGTTTTCCCTCTTTCTACGGGAGTACAAATATTATTAATTAACATCAACACTTAAATAAATTTGTTCATACCTCCACTCCACAAAGGATGAAAACGAAACGACTGCTTCCCCTTCAATTAAGGAGTTCATAAATGTATGGGGGATGCATCAACATCAAATACCAACATAAAGGGGAGATGCATCAAATTCATTCATAAGCATCAGGGGGAATACACCAACATCCTTCATAATCATCAGGGGGAATGCACTAACACCCTCCACAATCATCAAAGGGGGAATGCACCAACATCCTTCACAATCATCAAGGGGATATGCACCAACATCCCTCATAATCATCAAGAGGAATGCACCAAAGTCATTCACCATCCAGTCAAAACACAAAGTGCGTCACTGTCTCTAGGATACAAGTTCTGGAGGTATCTTTCTCCACTTTTGACTAATCAATTATTATTCCCTTTTAGGAAAAAAAAATCGGAACTTCAGTTCCACTCTGTCACGCCCTTACAGATTCCTCGTCAAATGCTTCCACATTCACAATTCCTTTCCAGGAAGACAAATATAATTTTTACTCTCTGGTCACCCTCTTAACCTTGGGGAAGACACACAGGGGACAGCCATCTCTGGGCTGAATAGGGCGTCGCCTTATACAAACTCTCCTTCCTCAGGGTCTGGAGCTCGTTACGGAGAAGTGGCCCGCTACCCGACCTGGGCTGGGGACTTGGTCCGGCTCCTCTGGGACCACCCCAAGGCCCTAGGTCCGTGGCCCGTGTGAGACGGCCAATCTGTCACACACTCGGAACCACGTACAGTTTCTATAATTACTAAAGAAGAAAAAGGGGAACTCACCTCAACATGAAGATTTAAAACGGTAACCTTTCCCCTATGCATAAGCTTTTATTTTGAATGTTACTTTTCTTTTCCCATTCTTAAATAAAAGAATTGTTACAACTTTAACCACACTTGTCCTTATTATTTTCTTTTCTTTTAAATACAAACGTCTTCCTTACTTTTGCTCTTATATTTCACTTTTCCCTAATTAAACATCGATAATTAAATACCTCTAACGCGACGCTGCCTCACTCTGGCCTCAGTCCAAACAAACCATCAGGCCCTCGGACTTCTCCGGCTGGCATGGAGCAAGTGATTATCAAATCCTAAAGGTGAATTCAATAGCACGCGCAGTGCGCCTGACCAGTACTCGCACAGGCCACAGCCAACAGAACAGCGATGTGCATTCACATGACACTTTTCACTTAAAACCACAAGGCCAGTCAACCTGCTATCTCAAAACCAATAGTTATACACAAAACATGTGCACATTACAATCAACATAACATGTGCACATGACACTGGGGTCATTATTTCCCCAGTGGAGGTTTTGAGGGGAGCCGTCATGCTCTGCGTTGATCCCAGCGCCTTCTTGATGCTGTCATACATCCCTCTGATGTTGCCTCTTGCAGCGGCTGTCAGTAGCTCCTCGCCGAGTTCGGTCCAGTTCTCGTTGGCGCAGCGCCCGGCATTAGGCTTAACCTTGCTCCTGGCAGCCCTGAGGATCTGCATGTTCTTCTCGTTGGGTAACCGATTGTACCTAACGAGTGCAGTGCGCTTGGCCTCAATAATGGGAACCATCTCTAACGATTCTGCCTCAAATCAGTAGTGAGTCTCTGAAATTTTCTTCCCAAAGGTAGCCAGGGCAGTGCGGTGCATGGTGTTTTGTAAAGTTTTCCATCTCTCTGTGGCAGAGTCTCTGGGCTGCAATGCATCATATTCTCTATCAAAGGCCTCTGCGAACTGTTCCACAAGTTCAGGCTGAGACATCTTACTGACGTCGACACGGAAGCTCCCTTGTTTCTTTGAGCAGTGGAACTTCTTTGGTTGCAGCCTGATCCTCCAGCATACCAGCGAGTGGTCCGTGTCGCAATCCGTGCTGTGGTAAGAGCGAGTGTGGGCAAGGTTTTTGACAGTGGAGCGTCTTACCAGGATCAGATCCAGTTGGTGCCAATGCTTTGAGCGCGGGTATCTCCATGAGACTTTGTGTCGAGGCTTCGTCTTGAAGAAGGAGTTAGTTCGTGACAGGCGCGAAACTCGAGCAGTCGCTGTCCGTCCTCATTCATTTTCCCCACTCAAAAGGAACCAAGTGCTGGGGATGTTCCTTATGGTGGATGCAAGATTTTCATACAACTCATCTTTGGCAACCGGAGTGGCTGACAGAGTCGGAGCATATACGCTGACTAGGGTGACAAGGCCTCCGGTGGTGCTGAGGCGGAGAGTCAGGAGTCGCTCTGAGCCACCACTGCCTGGTTCTATCATACTGAGCAGGCTGTTCTTTACTGCAAAACCTACTCCATACTCTCTTGGGGCATCAGAGATCTTTCCTTGCCAGAAGAAGGTGTAGTCCCTCTTCTTCAGTGTGCCTGTGTCAGCCAGCTGTGTTTCCTGCAGGGTGGTGATGTCCACATTCAATCTCATGAGTTCATTGTTTATGACGGCTGTTTTTCTAGCGTCGGTGATATCTTGAAGGTCTTGAGAAAGCCCAGGCATCATTGTCAGGACATTCCAACGTCCCAGTTTTAGCACTGCTCCCTTTCTTGAGGTTTTCTTGTTGCCTAGCTTGTCGGATGTTCTCCTATTCTCCATGCACCCAATGAAGAAGGCAGGTCGTGGCGGGACAGCACCTTATTGGCTGGGGGCTGTCCAGCTTAGGCGGGCGGTAGCTGTCCCGTGAGACGTGAAGATCTCTCCCACCATCGGAAGCAACCCCTGGCGTCACGCTCTACGCCAATTGAGCGCTAGCTTAAAACCGGTACCTGTTGCTTCCCGTGTTGTCGACGCAAGTAGCGAAGCTGGAGTGTCCTGTCTTAGTCGTAGGTGCAAGTGAGTGTTTGTGGATAGATGGATGGATATAAGCCTGGGCATTGTAATATGGAGGACAGACTGTTCCCATGCAGCTTGTCCCCCCTCTCCACCTCGCTGATTGGTCCAAAGGAACAGCAGGGCTGTCACAGTCTGGTGCCAACGCGGTCGCAGGAGCTGCCAGAGGGTGACAAAGTTTGCCATCCAGCCGCCTTAGGGGCTCCACTCCAGATTTTTTGACAGGGTTTACTCCCTTAGCTATATAGCCGTGGATAGCTCTCCAGAGCTGGTGCCCCTTGATGGATCTTTTCTTTATTTTCATAAGGGTGTCTACCCACCCTCCTCACCATCCTCCTGAGAACTGCAGGAGGTGCCAGTTCAGTCGCCGACAAACACATACGCACACACACGCACACACGCGTACTACATGCTTACATGTATGT
This sequence comes from Conus canariensis, assembly GCA_033310375.1. Taxonomy (NCBI): domain Eukaryota; kingdom Metazoa; phylum Mollusca; class Gastropoda; order Neogastropoda; family Conidae; genus Conus; species Conus canariensis. The sequence goes on from CM065740.1 coordinate 38,815,251, forward strand.
ATTGTGGGTCTCGATGCTTGTCGGCGAAGTGTACGTGTGTTTGTCACTTCTCGATTTCAGCCTGCACCGCTGACTAGCACTGCTACTTGCAGCGCTGCGGAAAGGGGAGCAGAATGCGACAGTCTCCCTGTCAGTATATAGCCTCTCCACCAGCAAGCTCTATGTGGTCAACTGGGACCTTACGGACTCATGCTAATCTACAAGGGACTCGAAGGAAGTCTGACCCCAAGACGGGTTGCATGCAGGCCCACCGGTGTGTGGATACGCCCTGGTGCCCACGAACCATACTCCCAGTTATGGGTCAAATAGCTTCACTGCCTTGTGAATGCCTCGGGAGAGCCGAAGGCTAAGGGAGTAAACCCTTAGAGAAAATCTGGAGTAGAGCCCCAAAGGCGGTTGGTCTACACACCGTGACACCTTCCGGCAACTTCTACAGCTGTGCTGGCACCAGACTGTACTGCCTTGTCATTTCCATTGGATCTTGTCAGCAAAGTCGAGAGAGAATTCTGGCGTTTGGGAACCCCAGGATCTCCATACACAGCGCCCAGGCCTGCGCCATGGAGCTGAGGATGCGCAACAACGGCTCATCACCTGGTTCGCTGATGCCTGCATCGAGTTTGGCCTCACTATCAGCTTGAAGAAATCAAACATCATGGGCCGACACGTCAGCAGCACTTCCTGCATCTACATCGGCGATCACACCTCGAAGTGGTCCACGACTTCACTTACCTGGGCTCCGCCATCTCCCGCAACCTCTCTATGGACGCCAAGCTGAACGTGTGGATCGGCAAGGCAGCAATAACGATGGCCAGTCTAGCGAAGAGAGTCTGGGACAGCACCATGCTAACGTCAAACACCAAGATGAAAGTGTACCAGGCCTGCATGCTAAGCACTCTTCTTTATGGAATCGAAGCATGGACCCTGCATTCTCGTTAAGACTCCAGACTGAACGCCTTTCACCTGCATTATCTCAGAAGACTCCTGGGCATCACTTGGCAGGACCGCATCACCAACAAGGACGTCGTGGCCCAAGCGGTGATGCCTAGCATATTCGCCATGCTGACAAAGAGATACCTGCGATGGCTTGGCATCCCAAAGGACATGCTGTACAATGAGCTGGCTACGGGCTCCAGCAAGTGCGACCTGAGGGCAGGCAGCCTCGACCCAGCAGACCTAGAGACAGCAGCTTCAGACCGGGTCAGCTGGCGGTCCACCATCAAGGCCGCCATCAACAAGCACAGCAGAGGAGAGAGGCCAGTAGAAAGAAAGAGGCGCCACAGACAGCAAAGAATGGCGTCGACAACAGACACACATGACCTAGACTTCACCTGCAGCAACTGCGATAGTCTGCCGCTGAAGGATCGGACTCTTCAGCCACAGTAGGCGCTGCAACTCCATAACTGACGAATCCACGGTGCAACACCATTGTCTCTCAAGACAGACGGATGCCATCAATGTATACTACTAAACTGTTCCACATAGTATGGTTTGGTCAATGAGTGGGAGACTGCATCTCTTAGGAGACCCGAGTAAACACTGTTCTACAGAGTTCTTAGTTGCTGTCAGGACACATGTGATTGACAATGCTTGGGTTATTTAACAGTAGAGCTGACCACTCTGACTGTTGACCCTTTTTATACCTCCCTTGCATCCTTAAATGGATCCTCAAACAAAGGCTTAAAGATTATCCTTATGTCTTATACGATGTATATAACGATCTTAGGTTAGTTTTTCGGCACCGCATCTTTTTGGGTTTACATTTCTACCCTTCACCGGCTGCTTTTAGAAGTACTGTTTGATTCTGTTTTTGAACCCTTGGTGGAGGGAATACTACAGAATTGTAGATTGTGGTGTAGCTTCATTTGATGCCACGGGAGCACAGACACACTCAGCCGTGTCTCCCTGACGAGTCCGATGCAGTGGACGAAAGTCCTCAGAGCAGGCAACTTGAATGGTTGTCTTCACGATGGGTTACGTTGGTCCCAGTGTGCTGCTAGCAAAGGGTTGTATGTTTGTAAAATATTTCCTGATTTTGTTTTCATTTTCATTGTATGTCTTCCCATGTTTCTTCCCCAGAGGGCTTTCCTTTTTCATACTTTGAATCTTTGCTAAGTCATTAATTGTATTGATGGAGGAATTGTTAGCCTGCACTTGTTTACCCCCACTACTGAATTGTTCAGTGTGTATGTATGTGTGTCTCTTCCTCACTCTGAGGCATTTTTACACATTCACCACATATTCTCTCTTTCTCTCTCTTACACACACACACACACACACACACACACACACACACACACACACACACACACACACATATATATATATATATATAAGAGAGAGAGAGAGAGAGAGAGAGAGAGAGACAGACAGACAGACAGACAGACAGACAGAAGTAAAAGGATAGATGGACAGAGAGATAGACTGCAGACAGAATATATATATTATTATATATATATATATATATATATAGACAGATAAAAAGAAAGACAATTAAATTGATTTTTTTCTACTGTGTCTCACTTTTCATACACCCCAAACAATCTTTCCCCACTCAGTGGCCTTACATCTATACTGCTGATTCTGACCACTCCATAAACAGCCACACTCAGATCCATACTATCTCTCAGACCCATCACCCGCAGTCCTCAAGGAGCAATCACAATTAGGCCATCATGAGTTCCACCCTTTTCTTCTTAAACCTAGAAAATGGTGTGCTAGACTTGAAGCAATGAATTCCTGGCCATTGCATTTGCCTTGTTTTGATTGCAGATGCACTATGCAGGCTGAAAGTCATGTATTTCTTGCTCGCAGCGTTCACTGTCGTGAGTTTAATGCTATCAAGGAGGATGTTGAACACCAGAACTTGTCCAGGATCTATACATGCGCGATCATTCGTTTCTCATGGTCAGCATTCTCCCACAGCGTTTATTTCGAAAGTGTTGGTCAGCAACGCAGTGCCCAAGGACCAGTCACAAAGGAATTACGCGTCCAATCTCCGCTTCGGGTATGAACGATGGGTGGACGGGAAACCCTTGCTTAACGAGCCCACCCATTTCCAGCCTGAGAGGAAGACAGTGGCTGAAGTGCAGGAATTCCTTTCAAGGGAGAATTTGATTCGGACCCCCTTCGATACTGACAGTCTGTCTCCCTATCTAACTACCACTCGTGAAGTGATCAACGAGGCGCAACGAGTCCACTTTAACTTGTTCAAAGACTTATTCCGAGGCAAAAAGTACGCGGTGCTGTTTCAGGTGGCCGAACATAAAAACAGAGGTGATGCGGCCATTGGAGTGGGAGAGTTCAAGCTGGTAGAGCGGATGGGGATTAAGATACTGTTTTACCTCACAACGGGTCAGAACAAAGACAATGATTACGCTAAAGCGCTGGGTATTGCCCGGCGTTACCCGATGAAAGAGGTAGTGGTCCTTCTCCAAGGAGGTGGCAACATCTGTGGATATCCACAAATAGACATACATCGGAGAAAGGCACTAAGCCTCTTCAGGCACTATTCTGCGGTCTTGTTCTCTCAAAGCATCCCCATGAAGTGCAGAAAAGAGCACTTCCAGTCTGTCCACAATCTGTACTGCTGCAACCGCAACCTGACGATTCTTCTAAGAGACAGACTGTCCCTCCAGATAGCGCAACGTGTCTTCAACAACGGCACCCGTCTCCTGCTGGCACCGGACATGGCTTTCCAGTTGGGGCCGTTAACTAGACACGCTCCACCGTTGTACGACATCAGCTGGCAGAAGCGTGATGATGGTGAACGTCCTGTGTACTCTGTGGCAGCTCCGGAGTCCTTGTTTCCTGCTAACCTCAGTGTCTGGAGATGGGACTGGCTTCATGAAGGCTATGTGCCGAATAACAACCGTTTGATTAAGGTCTCCAGCATCACGGAGAGTGGGCTGAGCATTCTACAGAGAGGTAAAACTCTCTCTCTCTCTCTCTCTCTCTCTCTCTCTCTCTCTCTCTCTCTCTCTCTCTCTCTCAACAAACGCTCTCTCTCAACACATGCTCTCTCTCTCTCAACTCTCTCTCTCTCTCAACTCTCTCTCTCTCTCTCTCTCTCTCTCTCTCTTCAACACATGCTCTCTCTCTCTCTCTCTCTCTCTCTCTCAACTCTCTCTCTCTCTCTCTCTCTCTCTCTCTCTCTCTCTCTCTCTCTCTCTCATATTAAGGACTCAATGATTCCCGATCTAACGATTTGCAGCATGGTATGCAGGGAAGAAGACCCACACGGATGATCAGGGCTTAGACTTCCCTGCATACAAAGAGAGGGCCCATGGTGACTAACTGCTGCACAGTCCACGTACTTCCGAGTGACATCTCAGCGTTTTTGACCTACTTTGAATGATTTATTTTGGTTTGAAGAAGCACCTGTTCCTTCTGTTTGAAAAAAGGTCATTTATTTACCGAAATATGCAAATGCTACTGATAACTGGTGTTTATGTCAAGACATGTACAGTTGCTTCTAATTATATCTTAGCAGTTCCCTTGTAGCCACCCCTCCCACCCCTCCCACCCCTTTCCCCGTTTCCCTTATATACAAACATACCCAACCATCCCACGCCCCTCCCTTCCCTCCCGCCCCCTTTCTTCTGTAACCTACCTACCCAAACGAAGAAAAACGAATTCGAAAACCAGAGAGGGAGAGAACATATATGTAAATATATATATATATATATATATATATATATATATATGTGTGTGTGTGTGTGTGTGTGTGTGTGTGTGTGTGCGCGCGTGTGTGTGTGTGGGGGGTGTATATGCGTGTGCTAGTATGGCCTATTGAAATCCGTCTGTCTCGAGAGACAATGGTATTGCACTGTGGATCAGTCAGTTGTGGAGATGCAGCGCCCTCTGTGGCTGACGATCCCGATCCTTGATTGGCAGACTCTGTTGCAGTTCCTGCAGGTCAAGTCACTCGGTCGTGAGTGCCTGCTAGTGCCGACACAATTCTTCGCCGTCTGCGGCGCCTCTGTTCTTCCCACTGGGACTATCTTCTCTGCTCTGCTTGTTTTATGCCGGTCTTGATGGTGGACCACCAGCTGACCTGGCCTGAAGCTGCTGACTCCAAGTGTGCTGGGTCGAGGCTGCCTGCCCTCAGGTCGCGCTTGCATACATTCTTGTAGCGTAGGGCGGACCGTCCTGTGGGTCTGGAGCCCGTAGCAGCTCGCCCTACAGCATATTCTTCGGGATGCGACCGTCGTCCCATGTGGCTGACGAGGCCAAGGCGGTGCAGGAGTCTCTGTGTTAGCATGGCGAGCATGCAAGCATCCCTGCTTGGGCCAGGACGTCTTTTGTTGGTGATGCGGTCCTGCCAAGTGATGCCCAGGAGTCTTCTGAGGCAGCGCAGGTGGAAGGCGTTCAGTCTGCATTCTTGTCGAGAGTACAGGGTCCATGATTCGTTTCCGAAGAGAAGAGTGCTCAGCACGCAGGATTGGTACACGTTCGTCTTGGTGTTTGACGTTTTTATGTTGGTGTCCCAGACTCTTTTCGCTAGACGGGCCGTCGCTGTTGTTGCCTTGCCAATCTGCCCGTTCAGCTCGGCGTCCAGAGAGAGGTTGCTGGAGATGGTTGAGCTCAGGTAAATGAAGTCATCGACCACTTCGAGGGTGCGATCGCCAATGGAGATGCTGGGAGTGCTGCTGACGTCTTGGTCCGTGATATTTGTTTTCTTCAGGCTGATAGTGAGGCCGAACTCGGTGCAGGCGTCAGCGAAGCAGGTGATGAGCCATTGTAGTGCTTCCTCGGTGTGAGCATTGATGGCATCGTCGTCTGCAAAGAGCATCGCCCTGATGAGGACTTTCCACACCTTCATCTTTGCTCGGAGGCGTGGCAGGTTGAGGAGGCTTCCATCACTCCTAGCGTGCAGGAAGATGCCGTCTTCAGACTGTCGGAAGGCGTAGCGCAGCAGTAAAGTGAAAAAGATGATGATGAGTGTCAGAGTGAGCACGCACCCTTGTTTGATACAGCTCTTGATTAGAAGGGGTCCGAAGATGAACCGTCGTACTGGACAGTGCTGTTCATATTGTCATGGAAGGACGTGATCATCTTCAGGAGCATGGGAGTACATTTAGTCCAGTGTAGTAGGATGAAGAGGCTTGACCTACTGACCAAGTCGAACGCCTTGGTCAGGTCGATGAAGGCGATGAACAAGGGTCTTCTCTGCTCGCTGCAGTTCTCTTGTAGCTGTCCCAGGGAGAATATCATGTCGATAGTCGACCGCACAGCTCTGACGCTGCACTGTGCCTCTGGGTACACTCGTTCGGGTAGTAGCTGCAGCCTGTTGAGGACAACTTGGGCGGTGGCTTTGCCAACAATGCTGAGGAGGGATATTCCGCGGTAGTTATTGCAGGGGCGGCAGTCCCCTTTATTCTTGTATAGCATGATGATGTTTGCATGGCGCATCTCCCAACACAGCAGCAGAAGCTAATGGAGGTGACTGTGAAGAATTACTCTTCTTGTCGGCTGTGTTGACTTGTGTCGAAATGCCGTAGCTACCCGGAGCTTTACCACAGGCTAGCCAGTTGATGGCCTTGCTGAGTTCCTTAAAGGTGGGCGGGGTGTCGAGCTTCTCCATGGCATGCAGGGAGGTGGTGTTCTCAATGGCTGTGGGGGTGACTGAGTTCTCCCTGGCGTACAGATCCTGGTAGAGATCCGCCCATCTCTCCATCTGTTTGCTGTGGTCAATAATAACCTCCCCCAACGTAGATTTCAGAGGTGATGGCGCTAGGGCCGATGCTTTCTTCATGCCTTCTACATGGCGCGGATGTTGCGACTGTCGGCGGAAATCTGCATGCCCTGACACAGATTCAGCCAGTGCCCGATGGCGCATTTGTGGGCAGTGCACTTGGTGTTGTTTTAAGCTTTATGGAGTATGGCTAGCGTGTTCTTTGAGGGCTCTCTCTTGTGACTGAGGAGTGCTGCTTGCTTAGCAGCAATGGCAGGCTCCGTTTCCACAATTCCTGTTTCAAACCAGTCTTCATTCTTTTTCACTGTCTTCCCATAGGTGTCTGAGGAGGATTGGTAGGTGGCATCGCGGATGTACTTTCACCGAGATGAGGTGCTGTCTGTCGGCAGTCATCTAGCCCTTGTCAGTGGCTCTGGCGAAGCGTTCGCGCAGTTCAGGCACTGACGTCATGGCTGAGCTCATTCGAGGACATCCCTTCTGCTTGGAATAGTAGATTCGCTTGGGCTGAAGACGCACCTTGCTGCCAAACAGGAAGTGGTCAGTGTCACAGTCAGCATTGTGGTAGCTGCGGATGACAAGCACGTAGTTGAGCAAGGTTCTTCGGGTGATCAGGAAGTCCAGCTGATGCCAGTGACGGGATCTGGGGTACCTCCAGGACACTCTGAGTTGTGGCTTGGTTGGGAAGGTGTTCGTGATACAGAGGTCGTGACAGGAGCAAAGCTCAAGTAGCCACTGTCCATTCTCGTTGAGCTTGCCAATGCTGAAGCGGCCGATGCAGCGAGACCGGGAGCTGTGGTCTGTACCAGTCTGGGCGTTGAAGTCCCCGAGCAAGAACAGGTGTGCCTTTGCAGGTACCTCTCTGATCTTGGCTTCCAGCGCTTCAAACAACTTATCCTTAGCCTCGGCTGTAGAGCAGAGTGTGGGGGCGTAGACGCTTAGGATGTTTGTTGGTTGTGAAGAGGTCGTGAGCCGGAGAGACAGACTTCGCGCTGTCCCTTTGGAGGGTGGTTCACTGAGGAGAGGAGAGAGTTTCGCACTGCGAAACCGATTCCATGCAGTTGGTGCTCCTCTGGCTCCCGTCCTTTCCAATAGAATGTGTAGTCCTTCTCCCTGAGCCTTGTCTCTTGCAGCGCGGTAATGTTGATATTGAAGGTATGATGGCCGTTTTTCTGGAGTCCTCAACTTGCTGGAGGTCGTCAGAAAGACCAGGGGACACCGTTCTGACGTTCCAGGTTGCAAGCCACATGGGTTGTAGTTTAAATTTCGTTTTTCGTTCATTGCCTGGTGCAAGGTTTACAGTATTCAGTATTCCCCTGAGCTCCAAGCACCCATTGAAGCAGGCGGACTGTGGCGAGTCAGCACCTTACTGACTGGGGCCTGCCCAGCTTGAGGCAGGCTGTAGCTGACCAGTGGAACGCGACGGTCTCTCCCACCATTAGAGACAACCCGTAGCGCCCGAGCTTACGCCAATGCGCTCTGGGCTTATAACTCGTAAGCTGTCTCCCGTGTTGTTTCTATCACTAGGATAGTAGCACTGGAATGACCTCTCTAAGGTGCAGGCCTGGAGCCAGTCTAGCTGCAGGAGTTGCCGGAAGGTGTCACAGTATGTCGACCAGCCGCCTTAGGGACTCCACTCCGGATTTTCTTTCAGGGTTTA
>CM065740.1:38828601-38831101 GCA_033310375.1 Conus canariensis
GCTCTACAGACGACTCGGGCTGCATGATTTTGGATTCGCTGTAATCTTTCTATCAGGTATTTTGGAAGGCCGGCCAAAAGTGAGTTGCAGTAATCTATTCTAGATAAGACAAATGCACAAATGAGAGTTTTTGTAGCATCTGTAGAGAGAAGGTGACGTACAGAGCTGATTCCTCTTAGTTCTAAATAGGCAATCTTGCAAATATTTGAAACCTGTTTCTCAAAGGAGAGGGATTGGTCAAGTATGAGCCCTAGACTGACCATGCAGTGGCACACCATATAACTAACTCACCATGCAGTGGCACACCATATAACTAACTCACCATGCAGTGGCACACCCTATAACTAACTCACCATGCAGTGGCACACCCTATAACTAACTCACCATGCAGTGGCACACCCTATAACTAACTCGCTATGCAGTGGCACACCATATAACTAACTCACCATGCAGTGGCACACCATATAACTAACTCGCCATGCAGTGGCACACCTATAACTAACTCGCTATGCAGTGGCACACCATATAACTAACTCACAATGCAGTGGCACACCATTGTAACTAACTCACCATGCAGTGGCACACCATATAACTAACTCACCATGCAGTGGCACACCATATAACTAGCCCACCATGCAGTGGCAACACCCTATAACTAACTCACCATGCAGTGGCACACCATATAACTAACTCATCAAGCAGTGGCACACCATATAACTAACTCATCAAGCAGCGGCACACTGTATAACTAACCCACCATGCAGTGACAAACGTATAACTAACTCACCATACAGCAGCACATTGTATGAACTAACCAACCATGCAGCGGCACACAGCGTAGCTAACTCACCACGCAGCGGCACACTATATCACTAACTAACCATGCAGCGGCACACCGTATAACTAACCAACCATGCAGCGGCACACAGCGTAGCTAACTCACCATGCAGTGGCACACCGTATAACTAACTCACCATGCAGCAGCACACTGTATAAACTATTTCACCATGCAGCGGCACACAGCATATCTAACTCACAATGCAGCGGCACACCATACAAATAACTAACCATGCAGCGGCACACCATACAAATAACTCACCATGCAACAGCACACTGTATAGCTAACTCACCATGCAGCGGCATACCATACAAATAACTAACCATGCAGCGGTAAACCATACAAATAACTGACCATGCAGCGGCACACCATACAAACAACTCACCATGCAGCGGCACACCATACAAATAACTCACCATGCAGCGGCACACCATACAAATAACTCACCATGCAGCGGCGCACCATGCAAATAACTCACCATACACAGGCACACCATACAAATAACTCGCCATGCAGCGGCATACCATACAAATAAGTAAGCATTCAGCGGCGCACCATTTAAATAGTTCACCATGCAGAGGCATACTGTATAGCTAACGAACCATGCAGCGGCATACCATACAAATAACTCACCATGCAGAGGCACACCGTGTAACTAGCTCACCATGCAGCAGCAAACTGTATAACTAACGAACCATGCAGCGGCACACCATGTTACTAACTCTCCATGCAGCAACACACTGTATAACTAACGAACCATGCAGCGGAACACCGTACGTAGTGATCGCTGTACAACTTGCCATGGACACACTGTGTAAACAGGCATGTAGTGATGATTGGACAGACAGCCATACAGCCACACACAGCACCAACAGACACGTGGTGATCAGCTCACAACTCGCCATAGACACACAGTACAAACAGGCACATATTGATCATCGCTGAACTCGCCATAGACACACCGTGCCAATAGGCATGTTGTGAGAATCGCACAGAGAGCCGTGAAGCAACACTGTACAGACACGTGGTGGTCGCAATAAAGATAGTCATGCGACGACGCACCCTACAAACAGGCATGTAGTGATCCCCATACAAGTCGCCATAGACACACCCAACAAATGGGCATGTTGTCATCACCATACAACTTGCCATAGGCACACCCAACAAATAGGCATGTTGTGATCACCATACAAGTCGCCATAGACACACCCAACAAATAGGCATGTTGTGATCACAATACAACTCGCTATACACACACCCTACAAATAGGTATGTTGTGATCACAATACAACTCGCTATACACACACCCTACAAATAGGCATGTTGTTATCACCCTGCAACTCGCCGTAGACACACCCTACAACTAGGCTCTAGTAATCACCATACAACTTGCCATAGACACATCGTACAAGTAGGCACTAGCAATCACCCAACAACTTGCCATTAGCACACCGTACAAATGGGCATGTTGTGATCACCGTACAACTCGCCATAGACACACCCTACAAATAGGCACGTGGTGAGCATTGCCCAGACAGCCATGCAGCGACACATCATACACTGTACATACAGACACGTGGTGTTTACCGTACAGATAGTCATGCGACGACGCACTGCACAAATAGGTTCGTAGTGATCACCCTACAACTCGCCATAGACGCA
>CM065740.1:38836101-38841101 GCA_033310375.1 Conus canariensis
CACGTGGCCTACGTAGTGGTGGAACAGAAGGTGTGGAGGCGATCAAGGTGGGAAAGGCAACGCTAATGCTGCAAGGTTCACACTCTGCCATATCGTGGCCCGACTCGGGTTTATCTCGCTCGACTCAGAAAAATGATGGTCTTGATCGGTTTCCGTGTAGTCCTGCACAGGAAGTGTCTCCCGACTACTAAAACCAGTGTCGAATGACGCCGCTTGCAGCTGGGACTCCCCCCCCCCCCTCCCCCCGTCGATATAGAAGAAGGACAATAAACGCAATAACCTAATGGTTAAGTTTTATGTCCTCATAGCCAAAGCTTTTAGGGACATGTTTTTCTTTCATATGTCCCGCCTGTTTTTATACCCCTCGCAGGAAGTCTCGATAAAGCGCACGATGTTTGAATCGGTCAGAACCAGTCTTAACTTCTTTCATCGGGTCGGCTTTTTCCTGCTACAATTCGATTCAAAGTCATGACGGGTCCTGATTGGTCCGCACTAGTCTACCGCTTGGCGCCCTTGGTCACAGTTCGTCTGCACTGGTCTGGGTATTCCAAAACAACATCCGGCTTCTTTATCTATGAAACTAGTGCAGACGAGTGCAAACTTTTTCAACCGATTAGTTCATAATAGATAGAAATAGATAGGACAACATAGGTGTTGACAGGAATAACATGACTAATCGAGACTAATCAAGACTGTGACCTAAAAAGATAGTCGGAGTGGTCGTGAAAAAATTTTGAACCGTCCAAAAAGCCTCTAAGTCGGGCACGATTGGTGCCAGACTAGCTACAGAACTAATAGACACTAAAAGGGATTTACCGGACCCCAGCAGACATGTTTATCCCACTTGTTAAAACCAGCAGGACTCCGACCTACATTTGAGTCCTGCCAAGACTAGGACTAGTGTGAACCTTGCATAATCTACACCGCCTCTGGTACCGTCGGTCCCCTTCTCCCCTTGTCAGCAAGGGTCCCCGCCAACGACGCACGATCCAGGCGAAGTGCACGGAATACAACGCGATAGGACTGGCCGGATCATCTCGAAGAAGTGACATTTGCTGTCTATAACGTCTAAAACCTGTACAGCAAGCTCAACGACCTTTCTTTCACGGATTGTATTTCAAAATTTGATACTGCTTGTTTGACAGGGAGTTTTGTGGACAAGTGTTTCGATCACAGTGCTATTTTTTCAAGAGTTTGTGAAGTGCTGCGCTCCAGCAAGAAAATGGTCCCATTGTGGAAGACGTTCTGGTGGCGTTCCAATGTTAGTACGGAAATCATTTTCCAGGTATGTTTCAGAGTCAGTATTGATTGTGAGAATTGACGAATGTGTGTTTAACTGATGAATATGGTATTCTGTTTGCGTGCTACATTATACCTGAAAATGGTCCTTTTTTATTCTATGAATACCCAAAAATGGAGTCGTTAGGTAGGAAAAATGTATTCTGCATGCTACCCAAACCGAAGATGTAAACGTGTTAATGATGTGTGGCCTCAACGCAAGATCTGGATCCAGACAACCAAGTATCGAAGCTATAATCGATTCTACACCTGATTTAGATGGTGATGATTGTCATTGATAATGACGTTTTGACCAGATTATCAAAAGATGATGTAATAAATGATTTTGGAACATCTCTCTTGAATCTATGTTTTATGTTCAACTGTATAATAGTTAATGGTTGTGGTGGATGCGATTATATAGGCGATTTCACTTGTGCCCCCCCCCCCCCCCCCCCACTCATGGCTCAAGTGTAATTGATTGCGTCAATGTGCCAAGAGATATGTTTTCTTCACAACATTGCAAATCAAAAGTCAGGGGATCGCATTGACTCCTGGCATTTGCCTGTTGAATGTCGATGGGCGAATGTAGGACGCAATGTTGACAGGCCACTGGTCACGGAACCTAGCACTGAAGATAAGTTTGTATGTTTTTTTCCTTCACATTTACCACACGAAATCAAATTCACATGATTTTGAAGATACCTTACGGAACGCCTGTACACACACACACACACACACACACACACACACACACACACACACACACACACACACACACACACACATGCGCTCGCGCACACTCATGGGTCCGTGCCCACACATCCACACACACACATGTGTACATCAACTACACACACATACAATAATAAAAAAAAAGGCACAACCAACGTTAGGTAGGCACTCAAGGTCTGACCAGCGCGTTGGGCTAATGCGTAGGTCAGACATCTGCTAAGTCGTAGCCACGAGACCTTCTCCTTAAATTCTCTCATCTTAGTTATTAATTCATTTATCCATCAGCTTAAAATCATGTACAGCGTGGTCTCAAAATTTAGCGGATGTTATGTAGTGTATATGGACTACTCTGCACGCAGTGACGCCTCATTGATGAAACTGAAACTGAAACTAGGGATGGCCTTTTCTTACTAAGCTGAGCGTCAGCAATGCTCTGTCAGATGTTTGTAGTAAAGCAACAAACAAAAAAACAAAAACAAAGAAACAAAAAAAAAGAAAGGAGGGTGGGCGGGTGGGTGGTAGAAATGCTTAAGTCGTTAAAAAAACTTAACATGATAGGTATAGATTTGTTTTGGAAGCTGTTTTACACGCAAACTGAACCCATTCTGACATACACACATCTGAAGTATGGGGACTAGAACAAGGTAGTTACCAACTTGAAAATGTTAATATGTTTGCTATAAAAAGATTTCTGAATATTCCCCGGCATATATCTAACAAGCTAGTGTAAACTGGGAGATATTCTTTACGTATTACAACGCCTTTAAAGTGCATTAAAATGTAGGTTAAAAGTAGTCGGACTCCCCATGTCAAGAATATGTAGACAAGCGTATGAAAGGCTCTTGTTACAAAACAACCTGCTCAGTTTAAGTGGGTGTCAACAGTACAGAAGACTCTGACCGAAATTTGGCTGTGGAATTGTTGAGCTGAGCCAAGGAGCTGGTTATGAATATACGTGTTTGTGACGGAAATCAAAGACGGGCTCATTGCCTTTTTGAAGCAAAAGTGCCCTGCAGAAATAGGCGATAATGATAAATATAGATGTTTCTGTTCTTTGAAAGGTTTTCTTCAGGCAGAAAAGTACCTTACATTACTTAACAAATAAATGACACAGAAACAGTTTCATCAGCTTCAGATTGAGGGTTAGTGGTTTAATTTTTTTTTTTTTAAAAAGGTAAGCAATTGTTTTTATGTCACGAATGGAAGCATATGTGAAAGTGAAGAACACTTTTTGTCTCATTGTACGGCTTATCCTGACAAACGTAAACGCTGCGGTGTGTTGAATTCTGTTTCATACTACCCAAGCAGCTCCCGTATTGCTATGTTGTTATGTTTTATTTGTTTGTTTTTAACAAAATTTCGGGTGTGTTTTTAGATGTATTTTAAAGAGTTGTGTGAATGAATGACTTGTGAGTTGACTTCAATGCGGTGACAGCCCTGATATGTCTCTTTGCGGTCGGCTGGGCTATAAGCAGCATTACCTTACCTTACCTTACCTTACCTTACTATGTTGGTATCTAATCGTGGTGATGGGGTTGTAAGTGAACCAGGTAAATGGACATCTGAAGCCGTGTATATGAGTAAGATCGCCACGGAACAGTGCACCGGTTAATTTCGGGATTATCCTCTTTGTGTGTGTGTGTGTGTGTGTGTGTGTGTGTGGTGTGTGTGTGTGTGTGTGTGTGTGTGTGTAGCAGAGCGGGTGAGAGGGAGAAGAGAAAGGTAAGGGCGAACGGGATGGAGAGGGAGAGTTAAATTGGACGGGATGGGAGAGAGGGAACGGTGGAGACGTGTGTCTGAGTGAGTGTGTGCTCACGTGAAATTTCAGCTTTTGATTGGTGAAAACAATAATTTTTGTTCTTTCCATTGTCTATAGGACTCAGGAGCTGAATTGACAATGAAATAAATGTCAGTGTTCATGTGTCAGTCTCTCTCTCCCTCTCTCTCTCTCTCTCTCTCTCTCTCTCACTCTCTCTGTCTGTCTGACTGTCTCTGTCTGCTCTGTCTGTCTCTCTCTCTCTCTCTCTCTCTCTCTCTCTCTCTCTCTCTCTCTCTCTCTCTCTCTCTCTCTCTCTCTCTCTCATACTAGCTCTCATTCAGAAACAGTTTTGTTACAATCTGGAATTTCATGTTGCATTTTTTTCATTTCGAAAAAAGTATTTGACACGAAACATCGAAATCTGTTCCGTCTTGATCTCTTGTAGAATTGTATTAAAGGTGCATTATACAAATGCATTAAAACCATGTACAGTGGTCTTAAAGCTACAGTCAGATGTGGTTCTGTAACAACAGACTGCATTGCCTGAACATTAGGTCTACGACAAGGAGATGCGTGCCGTCCTGTTCTGTTCTCTCTTTTCATAAATTAACGGTAGAAGCAATCAACAATGGAAAACAAGGTGCTCGATTTTTGCTAGATGCATTTGAATTATTTGTCGTATTGTTGGTTGACCATGTAGTTTGGATGGCGGAAACAGTAACACGTTTGCTGACACAATGGAATACTTTACAGCATGCTACGGCATTTCTTCAGCTTAAAGCTAATATGATTAACAGCAATTTTACAGTATTTCGGAAGGTTGGCTATTTGAGTGTGAGAAAAAGATGGTCCTACAATGAGGTTAAATAGCCTGTATTTAATGTTTATAAACACTCAGGAATAGTCTTCTCTACACGCTTGAGCTTTGCTGCTGTATGCAAAGACCTTGCAAGCAGAGCTGAAAGTTGTCTGTTGAAAATGTTATACATGTTGAAGAAAGATCAAAATCATTTGATTCTCTGATACAGCCAACTGTGCAGTATGGCTCTGAATTGTGGGGTCTAGACACTGCTGTTATCTATTCATTTTTTTGTGTTTGAAGACATTTTAGGAGTAGGCAGGCGAACACCGAATTACCTTGTTCATGGTGAAA
This sequence comes from Conus canariensis, assembly GCA_033310375.1. Classification (NCBI taxonomy): domain Eukaryota; kingdom Metazoa; phylum Mollusca; class Gastropoda; order Neogastropoda; family Conidae; genus Conus; species Conus canariensis. Next base: position 38,841,027 of record CM065740.1, read on the forward strand.
CAAATCAATATCCAATATATTCTGCTGTTAAGTGTATTCGCTCATGGTTGAAGATGATCCAAATGGAAAATCACG
>CM065740.1:38848601-38851101 GCA_033310375.1 Conus canariensis
TTGTTGTGATGATGATGATGATGATGATAACGATGATGATGGATGTTCTTTATTTTCTTCTCCCCCCCCTAGCCCCCCCCCCCCCCCCCCCCCCCCCCCACACACACACACACACACACCCCTCGCCTGTCATCGTCCTCGATCTCCTCCCTCGTCTTCTTCTTCTACTACTTCTACTTTTTCTTCTTCTTCTTCCTTGATCCTCTGATTTTCGGTCATATTGCTGGAGAGAGAGAGAAGAGAGAGAGAGAGAGAGAGAGAGAGGGGGGGGGAGAGAGAGAAGAAGGAGGGAAAGAGAGAGAGAGTGGGAGGAGGAGGAGAAAGATTGATCAAGAAAGTAGAGGGACAAGATAAAAGTAACCTTGTGGACATAGACGAGACGGGAGGGAGAAACAATAAAAATAAAAGATAAATAAACTCTGTGGGACAATCATCAACCAACTCCAGACACACCCAAATAAGAGACACAAATAACAAACAACGTAAAAAACATGGAAAAAAACACCATGACGAGATGAAAACACAAAAAAATCCAGACGTCACAGCGGCAAAACAAAATAACCCAGAAGTCACAGCATGCAAAAACACAAACACCGAGAGCAAGCATGCAAAACACAAACAATCCAGACGTCACAGCATGCAAAACACAAACAACCCACAGTCACAGCATGCAAAACACAAACAACCCCAGAGTCACAGCATGCAAAACACAAACAACCCAAGTCACAGCATGCAAAACACAAACAACCCACAGTCACAGCATGCAAAACACAAACAACCCACATGTCACAGCATGCAAAACACAAACAACCCACAGTCACAGCATGCAAACACAAACAACCCAGACGTCACAGCATGCAAAACACAAACAACCCACATGTCACAGCATGCAAAACACAAACACCCAATGTCACAGCATGCAAACACAAACAACCCAGACGTCACAGCATGCAAAACACAAACACCCAAGTCACAGCATGCAAAACACAAACAGACCCAAAATGTCACAGCATGCAAACACAAACAACCCAGACGTCACAGCATGCAAAACACAAACAACCCAGACGTCACAGCATGCAAACACAAACAACCCAATGTCCAGCATGCAAAACACAAACAACCCACATGTCCAGCATGCAAAACACAAACAACCCGACGTCACAGCATGCAAAACACAAACAACCCAGATGTCACAGCATGCAAACACAAACAACCCACATGTCACAGCATGCAAAACACAAACACCCACAGTCACAGCATGCAAAACACAAACAACCCAGACGTCACAGCATGCAAAACACAAACAACCCACATGTCACAGCATGCAAAACACAAACAACCCACAGTCACAGCATGCAAAACACAAACAACCCAGACGTCACAGCATGCAAAACACAAACAACCCACAAGTCACAGCATGCAAAACACAAACACCCACAATCACAGCATGCAAAACACAAACAACCCAGACGTCACAGCATGCAAACACAAAAAACCCAGACGTCACAGCATGCAAAACACAAACAACCAATGTCACAGCATGCAAACACAAACAACCCAGACGTCACAGCATGCAAAACACAAACAACCCAGACGTCACAGCATGCAAAACACAAACAACCAATGTCACAGCATGCAAAACACAAACAACCCACAGTCACAGAGCAAAACACAAACAACCCAGAGTCACCAGCATGCCAAAAACACAAACAACCCACATGTCACAGCATGCAAAACACAAACAACCCACATGTCACAGCATGCAAAACACAAACAACCCACGTCACAGCATGCAAAACACAAACAACCCAAAATGTCACAGCATGCAAAACACAAACAACCCAGTCACAGCATGCAAACACAAACAACCACAAGTCCAGCATGCAAAACACAAACAACCCACAGTCACAGCATGCAAAACACAAACAACCCACATGTCACAGCATGCAAAACACAAACAACCCAGACGTCACAGCATGCAAAACACAAACACCCACATTCACAGCATGCAAACACAAACAATCCAGACGTCACAGCATGCAAAACACAAACAACCCAACTCACAGCATGCAAACACAAACAATCCAGACGTCACAGCATGCAAAACACAAACAACCAGACGTCACAGCATGCAAAACACAAACAACCAGACCAGCAGCATGCAAAACACAAACAACCCAGACGTCACAGCATGCAAAACACAAACAACCCAGAGTCACAGCATGCAAAACACAAACAACCCAGACGTCACAGCATGCAAAACACAAGCAAACCACAGCATGAAGGGCCTCCTGCTTCCAGCCTCCAGAACCGCATGGCCATCCCCTGCCTCCCCCCCCCCCCCCCCCACACACACACTCCCATCTTACACGCACCCACCCTACTAAATTCAAAGACCCGTTCAGAAATTGATTAAAAAAAAGTGCACGTTCAGCCAAAGAGAGAGAGAGAGAGAGAGAGAGAGAGAGAGAGAGAGAGAGGGAGGGAGGGAGAGAGAGAC
>CM065740.1:38858601-38868601 GCA_033310375.1 Conus canariensis
GCCCAGAGACTGACAGTGACTGTGACAGACTCAATTTTGTAGTTCATGCCAGTGAAGGGCTTGGGTAAGAATCCTGACGAAACCCCCAAGCCAGAGTCTGGACTGACCAGGTAAGGTAGAGTGCGTGTGTGTGAGTGCAAAAGTGCTTAGTATATAAACGGACTTCTCTAGAGTGTAGGGAAAACACTTCACACCTGTCTCTGTGTCTGTCTGCCTGTCTGTCACTGTCCTTCTCATATTGTGTGTGTGCGTGCGTGCGTGCGTGTGTGCGTGCGTGTGTGTGTGTGTGTGTGTGTGTGTGATGGTGCGTGGCGTGCGTGCATCTGTATGCGCGAGCGCGCAGGGATGAGGAGGAAGGGGTGGGGTGGGGGGGGGGGGGGGCGTTTATATGAGTGTCTTCTTACACTGGTAGCTTAGCATGTTTCAGCCTGTTAGTGGACACTCTTATTAGTAAAAATCTTTTTCGGCCCCCTACACCGTCCTTCCCTGGAGCTTGTTTACACCTTTTTTTTTGCCTCCCCCCCCCCTTCCTCCTTCCCTGTTTTTCCTCTTACGAAATGCGCCCCTGCATCTCCTTCTCCACCACCACCCTCCTCCCCTCCCAACATTCTCCACCTTTTTTTTTCCGGATATGACCGTTCCCCACTGTCAGCCCAACGCTCCTCTTTTCCAGCCATTCGCCTCTTGTGCAGTAATGTAACCTGATGTGATACAGGAAGATTTGATTATATATATATATATATATATATATATATATATATATATATATATATGTAGTAGTAACATGCTCAATGTGTAATGAAATGAAGATACTGGAATCATTGGCAAGGCTTCAGAGATCTAATCACTCTGCTACTCAGACAGATAGATAGATAGATAGATAGGTGGGTAGATAGACAGACAGGTAGATAGATAGACAGATATGTCGAACAATAGAGAAGAAATTTAAAAAAAAGGGGAGGGCGGGGGGGGGGGGGGTAGATCAACAAAATGAGAATGGACAGTCGGAGAAACATATCATAGATATAAAATCCTTCATTAGCAGCCTATGGGGAGCATCCTAACCCATCGTGCAGACAGAACTATTCGTACTGCCTGCTCCGAGACCTTTCTAGCAGTGATTCTAATGCTGTGGTTCAGTCTCAAGATGTTGTGACCTAACATCTTATAAAAAAAAAAAAATGCAGTTGCTGTGTGTGTGTGTGTGTGTGTGTGTGTGTGTGTGTGTGTGTTCTTCAATTTAACGTCTTCCCACTTAAAGTGATTAGAAACAGATTGTGTGTGTGTGTGTGTGTGTGTGCGCGCGCGCGCGTGTACATGTGCGCGCGCACGTTGTGTGTGTGCGCGTGTGTGTATGTGGGTGCGTGCGTGCGTGTGTGTGTAAGCAATTTCTATTTGTATATGAGGGGTTGTTGAAAGTTAAAGATAAATTCCGGCTGGACTGCGTAAGAGATATGGGCATAACGAACAAAGAAAAGCGCTTAGGCATGATTATTCAACATTTTAGGTCGTGTCAGTGGAGTCCATCTGTCATGTGAAATATAAGTACCAGCCTTGTGCACTGTGTTCTTTGCTCTTGGACAATCTAGTAATAATATGTGGCGTACTCTAAGAGTTCCCGCACATACACATGTAACATTTTGCTGTATTTGGTTCGAAGTGAATATAAACGCATCCTATGAGTTAAAGCTACCATCTCTATGTTTAGATATCGGACTTTCGAGTTTGTCTAATTGAGTCTTGCGATGGATGCCAGGATTTCGTTGTATACAATTGTGATAATATTGACTACCTGTGTCTTTCAATAACCTCTTGAAACTGTTAAAGCATGCTCTATTAAAGTATAACATTCTGATAGGTCTGACAGAATGTTCAGTGCAGACGTGCCTTCAATATTTCGAGCTGCTCTCCGCAGCAGCTTGATCTTCTGTCTCATTTGTTGAGATTCCACAATGTGAAGGCATCCAACAGAAAGTCACATTTATTCTTTTCACCGATAGGAGATGTGTCACGAAATTAATTTCTGTGAAAGTCTTACAACGGATTTTGGATTTAAGGACTGTAAGGCAGAAAGGGCTGACTTTGAATCACTGCACAGTAAAAGTTGACAATTTTCTATGGAAGAATTTAAAACATAGGTTAGGGACATTAGAACAGCAACTAATTCTGCAAAAAAAAAAAAAATTAACAAGTGTTTGCCAAAATGATATAATTTCTCCACTCTTAATTTTGGTATAATAAAAGCTGCTCCTTTTCTACGGTCATCTAACACTGAGCCATCTGTTAAGATGTGATGGTCCATAAATTAATTTTCCAAATGAGAATTTACTTTTTTTTTTTTAAAGATATGATGGATCATTTTTGTCCAGTTCAGTATGGTTTGTGTCATAATTTGCTTTTGTTTCCTCTATTGCACAGTATTTCTGTTACTGTTTTCGGGTAGGAAACGGTACTCGTACCGCTTTCGCTAGACTGGTTAGCAGGCCTGTGACTGGAAGATCGAAACCTTCCACAGGTCGTTTGGTCCAAGGCAAAGAAACGGTCCTCAGCTCTCGATTTTCGTTGTTTCATTCTCTTGAATGATTTGGGTTTTTTTCCCTAGATCTCTGGTGCCTCAAATCAGAGTCGTCAACGCTGAAGGAACAGTGTGTGTGTGTGTGTGCGTGTGCGTGCGTGCGTGCGTGCGTGCGTGCGCGCGCGCGCGCGTGCGTGCATATATATATATATATACGCCCATGCAGGAATACACATCCAAAAGTGTACGAGTGCATATCTGTTTATGTGTTTCCGTAAGTTTACGTTTATTTGCGGACGTGAAAGATGCATACGAGCACGGACACGTGCAAAGATGCAGTTGCTTACATCTTTACGCCTATATGTTTTTTTCCTAGGAAGACTCGTAACTTCAACACGACTCTGCCAAAGCCTACCACCACAACGTCTCTCCGCCCTCCCCAACCCTAGCTAGCCCTCCTCCCGCGGCCTGTCCATACCTCCCTCCCTCCCTCCTTCCCACATGTCTCAGCACTCGCTGAACAAAGCGACCCCTACCAGAGGCACCGCGGAACCCCAGAGTGTGGCGCGCGAGGTGTGCACGCGCCTGATGGCCTTGGAACTTGAGGACCTCAAGAGCGGGGCACTCTGGAAGGCCGTCCTGGCCGAGTTCGTGGGCTGCTTCTTCCTCGTCTACCTCGGCGTCGGGATTGGACTGAGGTGGGTGAGAGATGGAAGAGGAGGAGGAGGAGGAGGTGGTGGTGGAGGTGGTGGAGGAATAATACCTGGTATGACCATTATTATCATTTCCTCTCTCTCTCTCTCTCTCTCTCTCTCTCTCTCTCCTCGCTCGTTCTCTCTTTGTCTCTCTCCCCTCAATACAATGATCATTATCACCACAGCCATTCCAAACTCCACACTGTCTTACTAACCAGAAACCGTACAGGCATGTTTTTTCTTCTTTCTCATTTTCTTTTTCCTTCCTTTTGTTTTTAATGCTGCATCACTTGCATTCGCATAATATTCCAAACCAAAACGACAGACACACACAAAAACCTTCCCATTTTCCCTCCTCCTATATCCCACTTCTTCCTCTCTTCTCCTTCCTCCCCAACCCCCTTCATAACGTCCTCGCCTCACTCCCCCCCCCCCCACCCCACCCCCGCCCTTTTTTTCTTTTATTTTCGTTCATTTCCCTTCCACTTAGCTTCCCGCCCCGCGTCTCTCAAAAACAACCCACTATAAGCCCAACCTTAAAATAAATCAACCCATCCAAAGACCGTCTCATCCCAACCGGTTTCACCATACGGTCCAGTACAACTATGACCTTGCCAAAGCCCATCCAACGTATCCGTAACACAACACGAACAGCCCTGATGTGGCCCCTTGCGGTCGGCTGGGCTATAAGCAACATTATCTTATCTTAACAAAACACGATTTAATCGATCCACTACTGATTCGCATTTTTTTTAACCTCATTCATTCAATGCCACAGTGAAATTCTATTTGCTGTTACAAATCTTCATGCTCAGTATGCATTCAAAATGTACCCTTTTTTTTCAAACCTAGCCAGTCCAAAATTCCAACTGTCCACAACTCGGCCAAACTAATGCATTCTCCATCCCCAGCCAGAGCACAGTACAGTACATCTTTCTCGACCACAGACCAAAACAGACCCCACACCGGAATCGCTAACACGGCCAAGCCTGAATCATTTCAACCCGTACAGAAGTAGCCTGACCCGTTCAGAACTCGCCCAAATCAACGACAACCACACCACGTCCAAATTCTACCCAATTCAAACCTAACCGTAACCAAAGCCGAGTCGAACGCAGAATCCAGCTTAATCTGACTCGCTGACAACCACCCGGATCACCTAATTAAACCCAACACACACAAAAAACAACATGCGATACAACTGCTCCTGCGGTTGCCTCACTGCTTCCAATTCTGCGGCTGCTGCTACTCCTGCTCTATTTATACCACTACAATTTATTAACATTCTTCTGAACTTCCTCTTGCTTCTTGTTCCTTCACTTTTTCATATTATGATCATCGTCGTCGTCGTCGTCGTTGTCAGCGTCACCATCATCATTATCCTAGTATTACTTTTATCATTATGTTGTCACTTTCGGTATAATTTTCATTGTTATTACTATCATCATTATCATCATTTCATCGTTATCATCATCATCATCATCATTATTCATTTTCATTATTGTTATATTATTTGAAATCATTTAATATCAACATCCTCGTCATTATCATTATCATCATCATCAATATTGCCACAGCAACACGAGAACCGAGAAAGAAAAAAAAACCGCCCTGGCACCCGATTTTTTCCCCCCTACTGCTGCCATATTTACATTATCATCATCATCATCATCCAAACATGACCATCGACATCATGATCATCATCATCCCCATCTTCATCATCATCATCTTCATCACCATCGTCGTCGTCGTCGTCGTCGTCATGAACGTTTCAATCTGCCCTCTTATCATCACAGCGACCCCAACACCGAAGCCCCAGCCGGTATCGTGGAAGCGAGCGTGGGCTCTGGGTTCTTCATCGCCGCCATCTTGACGGCCTTGACCACAGCATCCGGGGCCCATGTCAACCCTGCCGTCAGCCTGGGCTTCCTGGTGGCCCGCCAGTGTTCCTGCGTTCGATTCTTCTTCTACGTCATCGCTCAGAGCGGGGGGCGATTGCTGGTGAGCGGATGGTGTGTTGAGGAGGAAGCTATTATTACAGTATACAGAGACTGTGTTTATATAATGAACTGTAGAGGAAGCTATTATTACAGTTTATACGGACTGTGTTTATAATGAATCGTAGAGGAAGCTATTATTACAGTTTACACAGACTGTGTTTATCATGAACTGTAGAGGAAGCTGTTATTACAGTTTACACACCGTGTTTATCAGGAACTGTAGAGGAAGCTGTTATTACAGTTTACACGGACTGTGTTTATCAGGAACTGTAGAGGAAGCTGTTATTACAGTTTACACAGACTGTGTTTATCATGAACTGTAGAGGAAGCTGTTATTACAGTTTACACACTGTGTTTATCATGAACTGTAGAGGAAGCTGTTATTACAGTTTACACGGACTGTGTTTATCAGGAACTGTAGAGGAAGCTGTTATTACAGTTTACACGGACTGTGTTTATCAGGAACTGTAGAGGAAACTATTATTACAGTTTACACAGACTGTGTTTATCATGAACTGTAGGCTCCTGAAGCTTTTTCTAACGACTTTAGAACGCATGAGCTGCTGGTGTGTGTGTGTGTGTGTGTGTGTGTGTGTGTGTGTGTGTGTGGTGTGCGCGCGCGCGCGCGAGTGCGCGTGCGTGTGCGTACGTGCGTGCGGTGTGTGTGTGTGCGTGCGCGTGCACGTGCGTGCGTTGTGAGAGTGTGTGTGCGTGCGTGCGTGTGCCTCTGTGTGTGTGTGTGTGTGTGTGTGTGTGTGTGTGTGTGTGTGTAAATCCAAGGGATACACAAAAAACTCCAAAAATGAAAAACAATAATCCTCTAGCTTCATTCTTCTTGTCTCTGTTACTTCTCCCAATCTTTTTTCAAACCTTGCCCTTTTCAACTTACACCGAAGGTCGCCAACCATCTTTCCCGACGTCCTCTCGCCCTCCCCCTCCCCTATCCCACCCCCCTCTTCTGCCGTTCGTACACATCAAATTCTTGTTTGCCTGTTTTCGAAACTCTTCAAACCACGAAACACGAGTAGGGTGGGGGGTGTAGGTTACACTTTTCTGACACCGTCTCGCCGCCACAGGCTGAGAATTTCTCCTTCTCCAGTGGCGCTTTCTCCTTCTCCGATTCAGGCCTGGAGGTCATGAGAAGGTGGAACAGGATATAATCGAGGCATTCTGAGGGAGGTAGTTCTTTTACCTAGGCCCTTAAACCTTTGTCATACATCAGAGAAGAGACGCAGAGCAGAAGCTGAGAGAAAGCGAGCTGCGCGCAAGGCCAGAGCTACCTCCACCTCCACTGTAGCACCCACCCGCATGTGTCCCACATGTGGGCGTTCCTTCCGGGCCCAGATCGGCCTCACCAGCCACCTGCGGACCCACACTCAGCAATCTTCCATTTGAGATTGAAGTCATGGTCATCTTCGAAATCGAAGGACGAACAACCACCACCACCTCTGTCATACGTCGTGGGTCCGAAATGACCCACGCTCATGTATTTTCCCTTGATGATTGGGTACGTTTGTTAAGCTTCCTCCACCAGATTCTATGACTTTTGTCAAGAAACCATGGCCTTACGTCTGTACCAAAAATTGTTGGGTTTTGTTGGTAAACAAAGAAATAAACAAACAAAAACCTATCTGGCCACGACACTTCCACCACATTCTATGACTTTGTCAACACACCAGGGTCCTATGTCTGTACCAAATACTGTTGGATTTAGTTGGTGAACAAAGGAGTGAACAACAACTTTATGGCCATACACTTATCGACTCACGTCACACAGAGAACTGTGGAATAGATGAAGTTTCGATCTTGTCGCAGACTGCAGTGATTGATTGATTCAGTCGGGGCACTGTGATCTACATAATAAATGTGACTGTTCTTGATGTGATACAAACGACAAGAAGATGCAAAGCATATAAACGCACTCCCAGTTTAGATCTATCTTGAATACGCGTGTTTAAAAAAAAAAAAGTCACAATCAAACTTGAGTCATAATGAAAAAAAACAAAAACGTGACAATCAAACATGCCTCATAATGTATTTCGTCACTGAGATGAGAAATCGGCCAAGTACTTTCTGAGATATTCCATAAAGAAGAAAAACCGTTTTGGGCCATTACAGCCGTTAGTGACGGCTATTCTGGAAAAAAAATAAAACATCGGGCATCATCCGTGACACATAATGAACATACCAACAAATTTTCAGAAAGATCGGCCCAGAAGTTTTGTCTGGAGCGAGTGGAACACATTTTGACCACGGACAGACAGACACAGAGACAGCATTTCTTCGTTCCCATTGTAAAGTACTCCCTGTTCCATAAGAACTGGGAGTACAAAAACAGTAGCAAGGGGATATTCACACAGTAACGACCCTATTGTATGTGTGAAATCTCCACCCCTTCCTCTCTCATTACCTTCGTCACATTTGTCTTTATCAGCAGCAGGACAGAGCTGGTAACTTGAACTTTTGCAGCCTGGTCCGCTCCCACCAGCGGGTGTATAGCCATTTCAAAATATCACATTGCGCTGTAACGCGATATTCCGTGGCTTGTGTCTTCCCAGCGTCGGCTGAACAAAGTCTGTAAAGAACACATTCGCAACGTATCTAAATAAGCATGCGCTCTCAGAAAACATTCTCGAGTGTGTCTTCCCCCCGTGACAGAATGAATAGACATACACGCGCGTTTGGCCGACGTTCAGCGTGTTTAAACTCTGAATTCCTCACTGAATGGAAGCTCAGTATGGACATTTCGCTTGAATACACAGGCAACCATAGTTTTTTTCTTAGGTAAACAACACACCCACCCCATTCTCTCTTTCTCATACATTTGCGTGCATGTATGCTTACATTCATGCATGTTTTCCCACACACAAACACAGCAACACACACACGTACGCGTACACATGCATGCCCACCCATTTGCGTGCGCGCGCGCACACACACAAATGGGGGTGGGTGGGAGGGTTGCGTGTGTGTGTGTGTGTGCTTGTGTGTGCGCGCGCAGGCGTGCGTGTGTGTGTGCGTGCGTGCGTGCGTGCGTGCGCGCGCGCATATGGGAGAGTACGAGCGTAGTGATGTTTCTTCGAGGAAACGGGAAGTGTTAGTAATAGTAGGGGGAGTGAGGGGGAGGGAGGGATGGTAAGGATATAAACGCTGAGGCGCGCGCGCACACACACACACGCACACACACACACACATACATACACACCCGCGCGCGCACGCGCACACACACACAAACACACACGCACGCACACGCGCGCGCGCGCACACACACACACACGCACGTGAAAAAAAAAAAATAAACCACTGCCAAGGGAAGTAGAAAGAAACTCGTGGAGAGCGTGGCAGCAGAGAGTCCTCAGAAGAGAAGCCCCCTTCAAGCAAGTGTTTCGGCCCTTATCTCCTGACACTCTAGGGGGGTTGGGCCACACCCGGTTCATGACTCCGGATGTCCCTCTGCTGCCCCTTTTTTTCCCATCTTGGGACGAGCCATGGCTGGGATTCGAACCCATGACCCTCTGGACATGCTCATTTTCCACTTAATGACTCGCGCTTTAACCACTGAGCCACAGGGACACCTGATATTTGTAGGGAAATTAAGCCTTATGAAGTTCACTTTTGTTCCTCCTTGACCAGATCCAGCTTGAACACCTCTCTGCCGCTTCTGCCATTGCTTTCAGGGCTCTGGTTTTTTCCTTCCCTGCAACTGAGAGCTGTTTCATGAGGCTGTATGCAGACGTTCCTACAAACCCCCTAGCTCCAATTTCTGCAGTGAGGACTTTGACCTGATAGCCTTCTCTCCTCAGGCTGTTTGCCAGATCAGCATACTTTTCAGTCTTGTAGATTTGAGCTGCCTCCATTCTGTTCTCATATGGCACCGTGAGCTCGATCATGATCAGCTGCTTGGTTGACTTAGAGTGGACTACTATGTCTGGTCTCATGCCACTCTTGCTGATGATCTCTGGGTGACTCTTCCATTCTGGGAGGTCTGCAGTGCACTCCCAGTCATCTGCCCCGTCCAGCAGACTCTGCCTGCATGTTTCGAGTGGCACTGTTGTTCTTGGCCATGATTTGCTGCCTCCTGCCGTGAAGAATGTTGCGGGTGCTTTTGGAGTCCTGATTTTCCCTTTTGTGGTGTTGGTACTAGCCCAGACTACTTGTACAATTTCTTTGAGCACTTGGTTGTGCCTCCATGTGTACCTTCCTTGAGCCAGGGCTACTTTACATGAGCTTAGGACATGCTCCACTGTTTGTTTTTCATGGCAGAGGGGGCATGCAGGATCGTCTGTTTTCCCCCACTTCACCAGGTTTGCATTTGAGGGCAGAAGGTCATATGCAGATCTGAGAATGAAGCTGATCCTGAGAGGGGCCATGTGCCAAATGTCATTCCAAGTGAGACTTCTTTGGAGTGCATTCTCCCACGTTGTCCATTGCCCTTGCTGGCTCTGCTGGACTGCTTTTTGGAGTCTTTTTTGGTCTTCTTCTTTTCTCATTTCCTGAATCATCATGTCTCTTTTGGCTTTTCCTTTGGCCTTTGACCACCATTCAGTTTTGGTCACCCCCAGTCCCTGTCTGTTGGTCTGTGTGTGTCCTGTTATTTCTCTGATCTTGAGACTTTCTTTTGCAGAATCCATCGCCTCTTGAACTTTCCATTTTCTGCCTGTCTTCAGCTGGGGCTTAATTGCTTCTACCACCTTGTCTCCTGAGTCCTCCAGCATGCTTTGAAGTCTGATCTTCCCTGCTTTGTATTCCTCCAGGATGGATTTCAGGGGTAGTTTCAGCTTTGCTTGGCG
>CM065740.1:38873601-38876185 GCA_033310375.1 Conus canariensis
GCGCTTGAGTGTTCCTGGCTCGTTTTGTTCCAATGGTTCGCCTTGCTCTCTGTACCTGTTCCATAACCGCTGGGACGGGACCTCTGAAACGCTATTCATGACTTTTGACAATGTCCACATATCTGGGGCCGGAATAGCTCAGTGGCAGAGCGCCGGTCTCGCAGTCTTGGAGATCCTGGGGTTGCGGGTTCGAATCTCCGCCGGGCCGTTTCGGTACAGGGGGATTTTGCCCTCGGAGTTAACATTGGTTCTGACTCCATTTCTCATACAGTCCTTCGAATGAGACTATAAACCGAGGTTCTGTGTGCGAACGCACGCATAATGTCTTGCACCCACACGTAAAACCCATCACCAACTTTCGGAAGAGAAGGCCAGTGTGGCCGTTGGTATGGATGACACGTTACACATAGCATGCACTTTGCCTGAGAAATGGAAAGAATGAAGGAAGTAAGGAAACTGAGTGATCGATATTGAACGATACTGACTGGATGACACGGGAAACGACTGAATGAAGCGCCAGCTGGCAGCTCTTCAGTCGGCACTACCCAGGTAGGTAGCCCGTTGTGTAAACCAGTGTGGATTGTAAAGCGCTTAGAGCTTGGTCTCTGGCCGAGGATAGGCGCTATACAAGTATTAATATTAATAACAGAGATAATGATAATATATACTTTGGTGCTCTGTGACCTCTTAAAGTTGGGAAAAGCACCGGCCCTCTCCGCTTTCTGTTGTTGTCCTATTATTACTACTACTTCTTCTTCTTCTTCTTCTGTCTGCCATCTCATCTTTACTCTGCACCCTCAGAGGAGGATGTTTGTACCAAGCTGGATGATGTTTAAGACTTGTCTGGACCATTGCATCATTTTTCTTTGTTTGTTATCAATGTGAACCGGCGGATAAGTATGTAGTCTGATGGGTTGTCTGTCTCGGTTACTTAAATATTTTTTTTGTTACGATTGATCTTAAATATGGTTCTACTGCCAGTTGGGAAACAGGCAAATTATCAAAAAAGAAAAAACAAACAAGCAAACAAACAAACAAAAAACGAGTGAAAGTTATGGCAGAGAGAAACAAAAGCAACAGCATTATAAAGATATAAACACTTTTAGTCGATGAAAAAAAAACCCTAACAATCAGTCAACAGTCAGCTTTCAATGTTACTTGTTTCATTAGTCACACCCCCCCCCCCCTTTCCTCACCTCCCGCCCTGTTTCGTTATACCCCATCCCATCTCTCTGTCTCTCTCCCTCTCTCTCTGTCTCGATTCTTCTGCCCCGTCCAGCCTATATTACACCTCAATCTCTCTCTCTCTCTCTCTCTCTCTCTCTCTCTCAAACCCCATCTCTCTTTCGCTCGCTCTGTCCACCCCCACCCCCCCTCCCCCAGTCTCTTACACCCCATCCTCTCTCTCTCTCTCTCTCTCTCTCTCTCTCTCTCTCTCTCTCTCATCCTCCTGTCCCCGCCCGATCTTTCTTACTCCCCCTCTCCGCCCTTCTCGCTCTCTGTCAGGTTGTGCTGTTTCGTGACCAAAGAGAACAGAAGCGAGCGTCTTGCCCATCATCAATCACCAGGTTACGGAGGGAGCGGAGAGGTCACAGTGGGATGACTTGAGGTAGACCAACCGCGGTCAGTTTTTGGCAGGCGTGGGCCTTCACCTCCAGGTGTGTTCGCCCCCGTGTCGCTGAAGCACACAGACAGAATGAAAGATGACGCGTTATAGCCAGTATATTTACGCATATGGTGTATACACACATGCAGGAGCACACGTACGTACACGCACACGTAAATTACACACGTAAATACACACACACGTGCGCGCGCGCGCGCGCGCGCGCACACACACACACACACACACGGAGCAGAAGCACGCAAACACACACAGAGCAACACACACACACACGCGCACACACACACACACACACACACATATATATATATATACACAAGCAAGCGCACACACACACACACACACACACACACACACACACGCGCGCGCGCCGCGTACAAACATACACAGACGCGCACATGCACACACATACACTGAGAAGATAAAGATGCGCTCGCGCGCGCACACGTACACGCATACATACGTGCATATGCACTCAGGCATGTCTGGACAAACACACAAGCGCATAAAAATGCGACCCGTGTGCGCGTCCAGACACGCACGCGAGCGCGCGCGCACACACACACACGCACGATCATTCACAAACACAATTGACAACATTCATAGTGCGCGCGAGCCCCCCCCCCCCCCCACCCACACACACCCACACGCATGCGCCCGCACGCCTGCGCGCGCGCGCACACACACGCACGCACGCACACGCCTGCACACACACACACGGAGGCTTATTCACACACACACACACACACACACACACACACACACACACACACACACACACAGAGGCACGCGCGCGCGCGCGCACACACAGTTTCTCTCTTTCTCTCTGCCCCCCTTGTCTCTTACTATCAACCTGTCCGTCTGATTTTTTGCCTATCTGTCTCTGTCTGTCTGTCCGTCTACCTATTTACCTACCAAACTATCTTTAATTTTGTGTATGTATGTATGTATATAGGAGGT
>CM065740.1:38886285-38896285 GCA_033310375.1 Conus canariensis
TTCGTAAGTTGATGTTGTACAATTCGTTCATTCTTTCTTCCTTTGCTTTCGTTCTGTCTTTCTTTCTTTGTTTTTCTTTCCTTCTTTCTCTCTTTCGTTCGCTTTTTTCTTTCTTTCTTTCTTTCTTTCTTTCTTTCTTTCTTTCTTTCTTTCTCTTTGTATATTTTTTTTTCAAGGACACAAAACAAAATCCGTTAGGTGCGTAACAAGTTATGTATGGTTAGTTAGCTTTGCAAACGTGCACAGCGTAATGTCGTCAATAATTTTCGTTTGATTAGTTTTATCGCCTAGCCTACCACACAATGCTTTTTTTTCAGAACTGTGCTGTGGAGGCCTGTTTTCTGTGTGTGTGTGTGTGTGTGTGTGTGTGTGTGTGTGTGTGTGTGTGTGTGTGTGTGTGTGTTGTCTGTTTGTTTGTTTCAAAGAATACGTTATAAACAGGTCAATAAATATTTGTTTCTGTGACAACACCAACGTATATATAGAACGTGAAGCCAACATGACGAACATTGGACGCACGAATCAATAAAACCCTCAAACAACATGGAGGGAAGCACACACACACACACACACACACACACACACACACACACACACACACACACACACGCACGCACGCACGCACGCTCACACACACACACACACACACACACACACACACACACACACACACACACACAACACACACACACACACACAAAACGTACGAGCGCACGCATGGATATATGCATCCTCTCTCTCTCTCTCTCTCTCTCTCTCTCTCTCTCTCTCTCTCTCTCCTGTGTTTACTTACCCACAGAGGAGGAGAGAGAGGACAGACATATGGAAAAGACAGTTCAGAGAAAAACAGGCGCAGAATGATAACATTTGATGGTTAGTTAACCATGCAGAGAGAGAGAGAGAGAGAGAGAGAGAGAGAGAGAGAGAGAGAGAGAGAGACAGACAGACAGACAGACAGACAGACAGACAGAGAGACAGACTGAAACAGAGACAGAGAGAGACAGAGACAGAGAGACCGAGTGAGAAGAGAGAGAGAGAGAGAGAGAGAGAGAGAGAGAGAGGAGAGTGAGAGATAGAGTGTGTATGAGAGAGAGAGACAGAGACACACAGACAGACAGACAGACAGAGTCAATTCCGATCAGTTAGCACCGCTTCCATGCGACAGAGCAGAAAACCAGCCAGAGAACGGTGGAGGGAAGGAAACCTTTTAACCGACCTGTCGGCCCTCCCTGGGGCACACACACAGCGTGGCCCCCCATCAGACAAAGCAAACACCATCTGGCTTCAGAAAAGTGGAGAATTATAGCAGCAGGGAGGGGGAAAAACACTGAAGTAAAAGACTGAGAAGAAGAAGAAGAAGAAGAAGAAGAAAAAGAGAAACAAAATGGTGGTGTTGAAATGTTCTGAAAGAACTCACAGAATTATGCACTCTGTGGCACCCGAGCGATTCGTAGATGTTGCTGAGTGGGTTTCACTGTGTTTGTGAAGTGTTTTTCTTTATCATGTGTTTTGTGTGTGTTGAATTTGGCTTCTATGTAGAAATGATGAATTGGAGAAATTAAAAGACGAAGAGAGAGAGAGAGAGAGAGAGAGAGAGAGAGAGAGAGAGAGAGAGAGAGAGAGAGAGGTGGTGTGAGGGAGAGACAGAGAGGGATAGAGAGACAGGCAGACAGACAGACGCGCGCGCGCACGCACGCACAGAGAGAGAGAGAGAGAGAGAGAGAGAGAGAGAGAGAGAGAGAGAGAGAGAGAGAGAGAGAGAGAGAGAGAGAGAATACTCAGATTCAGATTCAGATGACTTGTTTATGTAAAGTGGTAGTACTACCTAGATTTTGACGAAAAATCGACTGTTACGTTTCTCTATCACATTGATGTTCTCTGATAGCACAGCGTCTCGTTTCATGTACATTTTTAATTACATCAATATGTTATATAATTTTTGTCCTATGGCCGTTCAAATTACATGGGATATGCCTCTGTGTGAGCAAAAATGTTGATTTTTGAAAAAAAAAAAAAAAAAAAAAAGCATTTTAGTATGCCAACAAAAGCATCGTCTGCTACAGGTAATATAACTCCTTCCGGCGCCTGTGGTCCAAGAACGGTAATTCCAGTTCGTTGCAAATGGCTGCCTCCACGTGTGTTTGTTTTCTTGAAGTTTTTGTACTGATTTCTTTTGTGTGTTGACAACGCAGACAGTTTTCACTCTTCAGTATGGCTTGTGACAAGAAACTGAGAGGTAAAAGGCTAATGAAGAGGGGATTCTGAGGAAACAAGCACACTAAACAGCGAAAGATTAATCTAGAATGTAAACTCGACTACAGTGAAGAAGAGAAACTGTTCACTCGGAACAAACTGTGCTTGTTTCTTCGAGTTCACAACCAGCAAGTGCCACGCCCACTCGGTCTCGGGTGAAGATTTAAAACGTGTATGAAATTATGAAAGACGTCAGTAATAGTTCTAGTCATTCTAGCGCTGATGATTCCGCGGATAATGATGAAGGTTTGGAAGAAGAGGATGAAGTGTTAAAAGTTGATCAAGATCTACAGGGGTGCAGGTTGATCGACTTTGCTGTTTGCAGCTATTGAAGCATCAAAACTTTTGCGTCGTTTTTGTCATGGTCGTGTTTTTAACTCGTTGAGACTCACATGAAAGGACTGGCTAGTGAGTTTGCATTTCATTGTCTGAATAACCAGGGGTTTGGACAAGAGTAGTAGTAGTACTTCAGTCTTACGTCTGTTCACATGTGTGACATTAGACGAATTGGACAGGAGTCTTTCCCTTCATGTGCTCAGAAATCAGATGGAAATTTGAAGGTGTCTTCTGTCAATCGTTGGGTCGCATTCACAGTGCGTTGCGTTGGTGGGGACTGAGCTGAGCTGGAAACATTCTGTGGTGTCATGGGCCTACCACCTCTTGTAGGAAAGAGTTCTTACAAACGAATGATTAAAACAATCAGAAAGGCGGCTTGCGGTGTTCAGGTGGATGTTATGAGATAATCTGCAGAAACTGAGCGTTCACTTGCAGAGGATACTGGTGACAGAGTTCGTGACGTTGACGTTTCGTTTGATGGGACTTATATGGCAAGGGGGCACACATCCAATGCTGGAGTTGCATCAGTGAATGGGTGTCAGACAGGAAAGGTTCTTGATGCTGGCAGTGAGCGCAAGGTGCGTGAAAACTGTGAGCACTGGAAGAAACAGTTATTCACAAAGACTCACTGCGTATCATCACGGCAGAAAGAAAAGCCCTGCAGTCAAAACAAAAAGAGAGAGAGAGAAAGAGGAGGAGGCAAAGGCGGCCCAGGCTACAAGATGAGCAAGCAGAAAGGGAGGGTCAGCCTTACCCGGCAGGTGCTCACTGAGGCAGACTGTGAGTACTATGTATGAATTTGTGTTCAATTTTTCTAAAAAAAAAAAAAAAAAATCCGACTGATTTTGAGACATTTAACATCATAACTTTTTTTTTTATT
Source organism: Conus canariensis (assembly GCA_033310375.1). NCBI lineage: Eukaryota > Metazoa > Mollusca > Gastropoda > Neogastropoda > Conidae > Conus > Conus canariensis. Next base: position 38,889,755 of record CM065740.1, read on the forward strand.
TATCAAGATAAATACTTGAAGTTTGGCATACTGAAAGCTGAAATCCACGTCTTGGTTGTGATTGAAAAAAAAAGTTGTGTATCTGCATTACAGCTGTGTAAGCAATATTTCAAGTAAGGGTGTAACGCGAATAAATGTAGTGCGTACGGCTGTGGCCCTATCTGGTTTGATATCAATTACAGTCACATGAGTTTACTTCGTGACCATGATAAGCTATCTGTAATAACATGTAAAGGAACAAGAAACACAGATGCTCTGGTTTTGTTGTACTGTGGAGAGAGTGAACCGAAATTTTTAGGCCGGTTGCGAGTGATCATATTTGAAATGATTTATTTTAGAATGGGTTTGGTGTAACACAAAATAACATAAATTGCCATGTGTTATACCTCAGACATTGTTCCAACACTGTGCACAATTTAAAGTGAATCCTTTTGTAAACAAAAATGTACTGACCATATGTAATTAGTTCCCCCCTCTCCCCCCCCCCCCCCCCCCCCCCCCCCCAACCCTCATCCCCGGCCAGATAGTATAGACCGTAACCCTGAAAGATGATGTGTATGAACTTTTTTTATTTGCTATCCCACCTTCGGTGCCACCTCATTGGCATTGCACCCACTCCGATCATTCCGACCGCCCGTCCACAGCCACACCCGGCCCGGCCTGCTAAAACCCTGGCACCGGCAATCCACAGAGAGCAGTCAATGTCAAGTCGTCAGAGGCCAACCCACCAGAGACGACTCTGCACTTCTATAAAGTCACTTCTGTGGTGTTCAGTAGCGCCTGTTCTGATCCAACATGCGCAAGACACCTCATACTAAGCCCCCTATTAACAACAATAAATGCTTACTCGTGGAGACAGGGCGAGTGATCTCTCCCTCCGGAGAGCGCCACCACGTCTTGCATGAACATTTGAGTCTAATAATTGCGCACATTACATTGCAGGAGAACATAAGAATCATTGTAACTAGTCTCTATATTTAAGCGCTTTGTTAAAAAGAAAAAGAAAAAGAAAAGAAATACAGAAAGAAACAACAGAGTTTGACGTCATCGTGAGAAGTGATTGATAACAGCTGGCTCAATGTAAACAGGAACAGCTGTATATGTCGGTTGTTAAACTTGTTTCATACTCTTTAGAGGTGAACAGCAAAGAGCGACAAGTACTTTGGTTTCCTAAGGCGCTCTGCATTGAGGAAAAAGTAGATAGCAACCATTAAACGTTGGATATCTGAGATTATTCATGCCTCACTCAGATATCCCCATTTTAGGTGTGTGACCACACACTTCAGCTCTGTGGTGGTAAAGTCTGAAGTCGTTACAACTGATGGTGTTTGCTTTCTGAGCTCTTTTTTATTATTTTTTTTTTTTTCGTTTTCCTTCCGATTTCAGCTTTCGAATTATTTTGCTTTGTTTTGTTTTGGCTTGCTTTTGTCTAAAGGGACATATAGGAGACTACCTATTCTGAAGGTTTCTGCCAACAGAGGCAGCCGTCTTCCATGTGTACACCTCTCCATTTTTCTTCATAAACATTCTCAGTGGAGAATGTCGGTGCTCGTCATTCAGCGATTTTGTTAGTCTCTGGATCTTTTGGTGTCTGGCTCCATGTTTACATAACTGGTCTTATCATGCCACGATTTTTGTGTTTGTTTCCATGTTTACAAAACTGGTCTTTTCGCGCCACGAGTTTTGTATTTGTTCTTTTCTTCCTCAAAAGCTGGCCAGGCTTTACTGTGAGCGTGTGTGGCCCCTTGGAGAGTATTAGTCCTGTAAGGTTTCTAGTTATCTCTGCTGCCTCTGGAATGTGTTTGGTGATGCAGTCCACGTTCTGGCAAATGTCATTTCGGGAGGCGATTTTGCTTTCTTCACAGAACTTGTCCCAAAGCTCTCCAAACAAAACCCAGTTGGCCTTTTGCAAGTTACAGCTGGCTCGTTTCCGCGTTGTAAGAAGCTGGTCTGCTAGGAATACCTTGCGTATGCCGAGAGTATGGTCACTCCCACCAGGTTGATCTTTAATCTTGTGAATATTTGTCGTAGCAATAGCCATGTCTGGGGAGTTTTTGTGATTTACCACGCTCTGGATAGACCAAACGGTCGTTTTCCGTTCGGTATGTTAATGAATATGAGGCTATTTTCCGTCATCAAGTATTCAAGCTGTTCTCCCCTCATATCCAGACCTGGATAACCCCAGCTAGGTGAATGACTATTGAATCACCAGCTATCAATACACTCTAGCTCGTCAGAGGCAGGGTGCATAGTCGGGGATCTCTTTAAGGAGGGCAGAAGAAGTTGATTATGGTGATTTTTCCTCCTGGGAAATTCTTTTACAGCTGGAAGTTTAGTGTCAGCCACTGATCTCCTGATTTCTGTTGTGGGGATTGTGTTTCTGACAAGATCGAGGATCCTTCTCTTTGGTAGCTGGTACTTTTCTTTTAAAAGACTCTATATCCTCTTAGAGAGAATAGGTAAACATCTGCCACGTATGTTCCTGCAGATGATTTCAACTTCCATGTCTAAAACTATTATATTCCTTTTGTCCAGATTAACTTTAAGGCCAAGAGATAATGTTGTCTCATGTAAGCTGTTGACCTGATTTTGAATACCAACCACAATTTTGGATAAAAGGACAGCATTACCAGCTAGTAGTAGTATAAACAGTTCCAAAGTACCTAACAACAAGCATGCACCATAACTATTTCCGTTTTAAGAACGTCAATCACCAACTCATTAATGAGCTAAGAAAACAAAACAGGACTAAGAACATCGTACTGCTTTACACCAACTGAATTATCAATAACTCGCTTAATTTTTGTCCATGTCTTACACTGTCTATATGTTTTTAACGCAACAAAAAGGAATTTCTGGCATGCCATGTTTTCAATAATGTAGGCCGCAATAAGTCTCTGTTCAGAGAATCAAATGCCTTTTCAAAATCGATAAAGACAACCTGTAGTTTTGTTGTATAGTTAGTATTAAACTGTTCTTGAACACACGATACGTGTACAAAAAAACTATCAACAGTGCACAGAGAGAGAGAGAGGGAGAGAAGAGAGAGAGAGAGAGAGAGAGAGAGAGAGAGAGAGAGAGAGAGAGAGAGAGTTGTTTGCTTGATAACTATAGTTCCTGACCAGCAATATACCTAAAAGCTCCAGTTTTCGCACCGGATGTGTTTATGAGAGAGAGAGAGAGAGAGAGAGAGAGAGAGAGAGAGAGAGAGAGAGAGAGAGAGAGAGAGAGAGAGAGAGAGAGAAGAAAAAGAAAAAGAAGAGTGCGGGTCGATTTCTCCTAGGTGAAAGGAAACACACACGCACGCACGCACGCACGCACGCACGCGCACACACACAATCACACACACACACACACACACACACACACACACACACACACACACACACACACACACAGATATGGAGAGGAGGAAGGGAGAGGAGAGGAGAGGAGAGAGAGAGAGAGAGAGAGAGAGAGAGAGAGAGATCTTTGGGGACTGAGACAGAGAGAGAGAGAGAGAGAGAGAGAGAGAGAGAGAGAGAGAGAGAGAGAGAATGCGTTTTTTGGTAAGCTGAATTGCTGAGGAAATAAATGAGAAAAAGTGCGTCTTAATTACCAGGAGCGTAATTTGTCAAATCGATGCGAATTCGGGATTGCTGGTTGCACCGTGGAGTCATTAAGCGCTTGGGACGGGGATAGGAGGAATGACAGAGGGATAGAGGAGGGTTAGTTTTTTTTTGTTTTTGTTTTTTTGGGGGGTGGGGGGGGGAGGGAAGGCACAGCCATGGGATCTCCACAAGCCCTCTGCCCTCGATTATGTGCAACGATGTAGAGGCTTGTAACAGGGTGTGTAACCAGTTCATCCCATAACGTTGTCCATTCCAGAACTTCCTGAATCATCTGTTTGGCCCGTTCGCCTTTCGCTGAACGCTGTAGGATGGTGTTGGGCAGGGAATCCTACTGAGATGCATGTGTGGCGACTGATAAATCCCGAAGAAATGTTCTTGTCTACCAACGTACGCGTTGAATTGCTAACTAGCATAGTCAGTTGCCTTAGGTTCCTTGCACAGAATGACAAAGCGGAGAATAGGATTACCTGTTGTTGGTATTTTTTTGGCTGGACTTGTAGGATTACACCTTCACTAGAGAGCTGTAGACTTTGTTTTTTTCCAGATGGAAAATCAGGTCGTGGCAGACATGGTCAAGGCAAATCACGACGTCGTTTCTTGACCTGCTTTTCTGAGCTGTCGTTCTTTGCTAGCTCTGGTGTTGGTTCACTTCCGTTCTTAGACCACCGAAGTGGCTCAACAGCCGCGCGGTGTCTTCTATGATGGGTTGCCTCGTGACTACCTGATGAGGATTGCTCCTTATGGGCAACCATTATTATTATTATCGTTATTATTATCATTATTATTATTATTAAAATACTTATATAGCGCCTATCCTCGGCTAGAGATCAAGCTCTAAGCGCTTTACAATCAACACTCGTTTACACAACGGGCTGCCTACCTGGGTAGTGCCGACTGAAGAGCTGCCAGCTGGCGCTTCGTTCAGTCGTTTCCCGTGTCATCCAGCCAGTATCGCTCAATATTGTTCACTCAGTTTCCTTAATTCCTTTATTCTTTCCATTTCTCACGCAGGGTGCATGCTATATGTAACGTGTCATCCATACCAACGTCCAAACTGGCCTTCTCTGCCGAAAGTTGGTGATGGGATTTTACGTGTGTGCAAGATGTTATGCTTACGTTCACACACGGAACTTCGGTTTCTAGTCTCATTCGAAGGACTGTATGCGACATAGAGTCAGAAGCAATGTTAACTCCGAGGGAAAAATTCCACTGTACCGAAACGGCCCGGCGGAGATTCGAACCCGCAACCCCAGGTTCACCAAGATTACGAGTATGGAGTTTGCGACAGAAGAGTCTGGGTGTGGTCATGCGTGGGAAAGACCTAATTAGTGTGGCGGAAATGACATCAGTAAGACGGCATGGAAGAAGATTTAAGCAACTAGCCTGGTAAATGAAAGATTTCCTTCCGGACGTGTCCACCAAAAGAAAACAAGAAACCCCACCCAGCAGGCGGTGAACGGGTACCATCTTTCTCTTACCTAGGCCTTAATGTTGAACAGAATGTAATTATTGGATTGTTTTTGTGTGATAGCACATTCTCTTTGCGTGTTGAGTCAGTAATCTTCCAACTGTCACACCGGGACTCCCATCCTGCCACATATTAAAACAAGCTTTCTCGTGTGCATTCCCAAGTCTCGAGGCGATTCAGGTACGTGTATCTTGCGTGTGTTACCAGCAGAAGTCGTAGAAGGTTTACATGGTACCACATTGTTTGATTTCTGTCATTTTGTTACAATAGATCGTAATGCTGAGTACCCCCTATCAGCAGCGCAGCAAACCGTTGCTTATCTTTTTTTGCACTCCCAGTTGTTATAGAACAGGGAGTACTTTACAACGGGAACGAAGAAATGCTGTGTGTGTGTGTGTGTGTGTGTGTGTGTGTGTGTGTGTGTGTGTGTGTGTGCTGTGGTGTGTGTGTGTGTGTGTGTGTGTGTGTGTGTTTGTGTGTGTGTGTGTGTGTGTGTGTGTGTGTGTGTGTGTGTGTGTGTGTGTGTGTGTGTCTGTCTGTCTGTCTGTCTGTCTGTCTGTGTGTCTGCCGCTGCAGACAAAACTTCTGGGCCGATCTTTCTAAAAATTTGAAGCTATGTTCATTATAGATCACGGATGGTGCCCGATGTTTTATTTTACCAGAATAGCCGTTACGAACGGCCGAAAACGGTTTTTCTTCATTATGGAATATCTCAGAAAGTACTTGGCTGATTTATAAGCGGTTTGGATGATCTTGTGACAAATCAGAGCATCTTTCCATATGTAAGTGATGTAATGCTAAAAATCGATAAAACTACCGTTAAAAACCGTTATTTTGCCGTTATTTCTTATATATATATATGTGAATTTTAATTAAATTTAACTGGGAGTACGTTTATATGCTTTGCATCTTGTTTAAATTTACGTCAGTTTAGATCATCACTTGGTGGAGTCTGTTGGTTTCTTTGTTTTCCTTTTCAATATCCTGTCATGAATTCTTCAATCCCAGGTATTTGAAGTATTTTAACTTGACGTGGCTTGACTGCACTCTGTTATTTTGACCTTTTCCACGTATCTCTTCCACCTGATCAATACTTGAGATTGGGTGTTTTTCTTTGTCTGCTTTTCTTTGAAGTTCAGTGTTGTTTCCATTTCATTAATTTACTCAAGAGATTTTTTTGGCCTCTTTAATTCTTTGTTTGTTTGTTTGTTTGTATCAGTGCATTAGAATGTGATTTGTTTTATCCATTAGAATGTGCTTTATTCTAAAAGCTTGCTTTGGAGAATGGTGCTGATGGTGTTGACTATCGTGCTTTGTTTCTCTTTGGAGTGTTTTGCTAAACAACAAAGGGAAAAAATCAGGAAAAACCTCACACACACACACACACACACACACACACACACACACACACACACACATACACACACACACGCGCGCGCGCGCGCGCGCGCA
>CM065740.1:38908785-38916696 GCA_033310375.1 Conus canariensis
TATTATATATGTTCATCCAGTGTATATGTGCTACCCATTCATACATGTACGTGCGTACCTTTGTCTGTGTACCACATGGAATTTTAGACTGATTTGTTTTGATTTTGTATGTTACCGTCCCTGATATTAACTTTGTATGCATTAAAATATTAGAAGATTTTGTTATAGGATGTTAAAATGGTTTTAAAGCAAGGAAGCAAATAAGAGAAGTGTCCGCCGATTTGTTTGAGCGTTACAGCTAAAAGAGGCCTTCTCTCTGTGTCTCTCAGTCTCACTGTCTCCGTCTCTCTCTGTGTTTCTCTGTCTTGTCTGTCTGTCTGTCTGTCTGTCTGTCTGTCTCTCTCTCTCTCTCTCTCTCTCTCTCTCTCTCTCTCTCTCTCTCTCTCTCTCTCTTGGCTGCTTGTTACGAAGAAAAGCTTCAGCAGCAAATGTGTTATGCCTATTAAGGAGGAGGACGAGGTTTTATATCGTAATTGATTTGTTTACTCAGATCATGTTTGTGATAAAGGTCAGCGATTTTTGTAATCCGTTGAAGGTGTTCTTAAAATATTACCCCATTTGCTTGTAAACAGATCTTTCTGTGTCAGTGTAACCAGATGCTTAATTTGATGCGTCGGTTTACCTGTTTCTATATCTATTCATTATTTATATATTCTTATCTTTATTTTTTCATTCATTTATTTATCTATCTATTTATTATTTATTAATTCATTTGTGTGGGTTTTTTTCTTGTATCTCGTTATTTATTTCTTTATCTATTTATTGACGTATTTCTTTGTTTTCTATTTGTTAATTATGTGTTGATTCTTTATGTGTGTGGGTTTTTTTTTAATAGATCTGTGCGTGTCATGTTCCGTCTGATAAATTTAGGTCACACCTGCGGTATAAGATTATTATACATGCACACACGCATGGTAATAGTAATGTGTGTGTGTGTGTGTGTGTGTGTGTGTGGCGTGCTGCGCTGTGCGTGCGTGCGTGGTGTGTGTGTGTGTGTGTGTGTGTGTGTGTGTGTGTGTGTGGGTGGTGTGGATATTTTTCGTCCTTGAAGTTGCGCTAATGTGTTTGTTTTTCCGTGCCTTCAATCGATTGTTTTGGTGTTGTTGATTGCTACGTTGTTTTTCTTCGATAACAAGCACGGGAACACAATAAATTCATGTTGAGCCGTGTACCAGACATAAAACTGTGTTTCAAATTAGGAAAAAAAAACAACATTTCCTGATGTTAAAAATTCAGCCTAATACACAGGATTTCTTTTCCAAAACAGAACCGCATGGTTTGGAACATCTTAGAACAGAGTCTTTATGAAGCCTCTGGTTATATCTTTGTGTCTTTGAAGGAAGGGGTTAAAAGTTCCAGACTAACTTCCATAAGGGCAGTGAACAGTTAGATGTGTATAGTGTGTACGGCATAGAGTCCAAGTGTCTCTTTTCATCGTTCTTAACCTTCGCAGAAGTGAATCGGTTGACCGAGAGATTTGTTTTTCTTTCTTTCTTTTTCTTTCTTTTTCTTTCTTTCTTTCTTTCTTTCTTTTTCTTTCTTTCTTTCTTTCTTTCTTTCTTTCTTTCTTCTTTCTTTCTTTCTTTTTTTTCTTTCTTTTTTCCTTTGTTTCTTTCTTGCTTCTTTTATTGGTTCTTTATTGTTATTTCTTGGTTTGTTTGTTTCTTTGTTTCTTTGTTTTGTCTTGCTGGGTTACTTGTTTGTTTGTTTGTAAGCCTTAAAACCCAACCCCATAAATGCACTTATGGCCCTCAGCTCCCCAGCTGAAAGCTATAATCATGTGACTACAGGACCAAATTATGCCCTAGCGTCATACCAGTCCCAGTGCCCAATTACAGCTTAAAGACTAGACGTGGAGAGGAGGCTGTCATCGCATAGCAGGCACCAAGGAGAACCTTTACGTTTTGCCGAGTAAAATCTGACATGGAATTTGGAACGCAATGATGCCCCTCGCTACGGGGATCTGGAAATCCAATAAACGAATACCACTAAGGTCCTACGTGAGGATTCGATTTTTTTTTTCTCAGCCTGTTTAAAAGAAGTACCTCGAAAATTTAGTCTTCCAAACTTTTCTGCTAGAGTAAAAGTGATGAGAACGATCATTGGCCCAAATAGATCACTTGTGGGTCGGACAGATGTGTTGTCAATGTGTCCGGGTTTGAAGGCCCTGGGGCAGGTTGTTAAATTGATGTCGCAAAGGTCTATGTCTCAGGACTCATTTAAGTTTCGGAAGTGATCATTGATTTTTTACTAACGGACAGCTGTGGAATCGACGTGTCAAGATTGCATTGATATAAGTTTGCATCGATTTAATCTCTCTCTCTCTCTCTCTCTCTCTCTCTTCTCTCTCTCTCTCTCCTCTCCAGCCGTCTTACTATCTATGCCTATAATTTAAACCGGTCCTTAATAAGAGAATGATGATATATAGTAAAGACAGAGCAGTGCTTTCGTCCCAGAACTTACTTCTTTCACATTTATGACATAGCAACTTCAAAATCTAAGCTGCTAGAGTAACAGTTCTGGGGAAGACCGGTGTTTCTATGTCCAAGATGTGTGTGATCTATGATTTAGGGTTAACGGCCTTTTAAGTCAACTGTCTCACAATATATCCCTGTAATTGGTGTCTCAGGGTTACCAGATGTTCCCCACCTATTTGATCATTCGCGTCGTCAGGGGATAGGCAGTAGGATCCATTCGTATCGGACTATTAACACTATTGTCAAGAAGTCGTCGCCGATGGCTCTCTCTCTCTCTCTCTCTCTCTCTCTCTCTCTCTCTCTCTCTCTCTCTCTCTCTCTCGGGAGTAGCTTCCCTTGCTTGGAAACAACAGCAAGAAGGAAAATTCAAAAGTATGTGCATACTTTCACGTTGTTTCACGAAAACCGCGTTCAGTGAACCAGCAGTGGGACTGCCATCCCGTTTGGAAAACGTTTCGAACTCATTTCTTGAAGAAATGTGTTTATCGTCATTTGAAATAGAAAGCGGAGAAGACCAGCTTTTGGTGGTGCTTTGACTGAAGACAGCGCGCCAACCCCCTGGGACACAGAATCAGACTGGTACTGTCTTGTACAGAAGAAAATGCCCATCGCAAGTTATCCGAGACAGGAGAAGAGACAATGCGTACAGAGGCTCGAGAGAGGAGGAGGAGGAAGAGGATGAGGAGGAGAAGGGGAGGAGAGAGAGAGAGAGAGAGAGAGAGAGAGAGAGAGAGAGAGAAGAAGAAAGAGAGAGACAGAGACAGAGAGAGAAGAAGAAGAAGGAGGAGGAGGGGGAGGAGGAGAGGTGAAGAGGGTGAGAAGAAGAAGAAAGCAAGTCATTCTACACCACTGTCTGGTCTCTTTCAACCAACACCTCCCGGTTCACTTGACAAGGCAGAAAACTCAACTGCTTTTGACGCATGCCCTGGAAATACTACCAACCACAGTCCTGAACATGTGGCGACGACACGAACCGCCGATCACTTGAACCACACTGTGTGCAGCTCTGACCAGGAGATGGTGATTGTGAGTGAAACTGATCTGACTCTGGAGGATGGGATTTCCAAAACCGATCATGCAGTTAATGGTGTGGTCAGTCCTTGACCAAAGTCTACAACACTGATACACCGCACTGAGTGAGTTTGGACAGTGTCGGACATACACAACTCGCGTGATGAAAACGGGGACAGTCTCGAAAGTTTCAGTGGATTGTTTGAAACAAACAACAACCTTCTGGTCTGTCGTTATGAAACGTGCAGGAAAATACGCCACTGTTGACGAGAAACGCCAGAAGAAGTGGACAGACTGCGACACAGCATCAGACTGGAGGATGACTCCACAGCAGGTGAGGATTAGAATCCTGATTGACTTCACTGGGAATTTCAACACTCCTAAATACTTATATAGTGGTAGACTCTCGAATCATTTCGGAGTATCCCCCCTCGTGATCATATTGACAGCACTGGCTTTCCATATGCGGTCAACACAAAAAAATGCCGCTATTATGATTCCATGGTGTGAACAATATGTCCATTATTATCTCATGAAATATTCTTCGTATTCATTTTAGTTTCGATATCCACTCTTACCCCCATACACCATCCTGTGAAAATGGCCCAAAACACCGGACGCGTTGAATAATTCGTATCCGTATTCTCTTTCTCTTGTCTGTCTGTCTGGCTGTCTGTCTGTCTGTCTGTCTGTCTGTCTTAGATTCTTTAAGGGTATTGCATACATATTAATTGCTGAAACTTTTATACACAGCGACGCCTGAACTTTGCATTGGTGACCCTTCCACCATGGCGTTAGAAGGTGGACTGCTGAAGTACAGATAATGTAAAATGATAAAGAAAATTCAACCTGTTATGACGTTTTGTACAGATACACAATCAAAGCAAAGTCATACGAAGTAAAATATTGAAACAAAACTCGTTTCCTACAATCTTTTGCCTACTACATTCGTCCATTCCTGTGTGTGTTGTTTGAGGGAAGGATTCAATATGCAGGCTTGAAAACTGACTTTCAACAAAGGAACCACTGTTTAAAAGGAGACATGTGCAGACACAGATTTCTGTACACTGCATCATGTCCTCATGAACAAAATTTCTGCTGTGTCCCTTCACGTCAACGCCTTTACTGGGACGAGTCAGTAGACACATTGTTAGACTTGGTGAGTGTGTATAAAACTAGACTTATAGTTTCAGCTCTTGCCTTTGTTTGGAATGTTAGTGTTGGTAGTTCAATGTGTGTATTACTCACGTTCTTAAACTGTCATGCAGTTCTACTCTGGCCTCCATGGTCATATGGGCTGCATGCATTCTGAGTTTAACACTTGATCCGCAGACTTGTTAGCAGCCAAAGAGTATTAGAACGTGACAGGTAAGAGCTAACGTCTGGTTTATGCTGGTTATTTTATGAAGTTTTCACAAATTCGGTGAATGCTAACATTTTTTTTTGTTTGTTTTCTTTTTCCATTTTGTTCACAAGGGCAACAAGTAAATCTAGGTAAGTATGATTAAGAGAGAGAGAGAGAGAGAGGAGAGAGAGAGAGTGTGTGTGTGTGTGTGTGTATGTGTGTGCGTGCGTGTGTGTGTGTGTGTGTGTGTGTGTGTGTGTGTGTGTGTGTGTGTGTGTGTGTGTGTGTGTGCATGGTAAACTTTGACGTCGACAATTTCTCAGCAAGTGCATGGATGAGCGTAATCAAGGTTGATAGAATGATGAATTTGAAGACCTTTCCAGTCATGACAGTTTTGAACATGTCGCTGAATCATAGCAGCCATAAATCTACACTCAGCATTTTCTTACTCATAATGATCAGTTTTAACCGTTGGTTTACACACTATTAATGGACATGGTAAATGATTATATGGGGAAAAATCTGTAGCATTTATCAGGTATCTTTTATCAGAATCGGAATGTTTAATGACATTTTTTAAAGCAGAGGCAGAGACATGAATTGATATATTATTTTGAATTGATGTATTATTTATTATGAAATTAAGCTAGACCATAATAAATACACGGAGTATGCATCATGTACGTTACATCAAAAACATTACTGTCACACTGATGATTCAATTCAGTAGGTACGCGACTTGCTGGTCAAGGAAAAATAGAACTGAGATCACACTGTATTACAGAAACAAAAGAACTTTTGAGACGGTTGTTTTTTTCTTTTTTTTTTTATTGCCGTGAGAGGCGCATATGTTCGCCAGTCCGCGAGAGCGTACAGAAAGTAGACACATTAGGGGCTTTTCAAAGCGCTTGTTGTTGGTTTGTTGGTGCTGGTCAGTCAATAAGAAGGAAGTGGGAGGGGGAGCGGAGGGGGGGAGGGGTGTGTGGAGAGAAAGCGAGAGACTGCCAGCGGCAGTGGGATGATGAAAGTGGGGGAAGTGAAGGGGAGGGGTGGGGGGAGTGTTGGAAGTGAATGATAGATGATAGCGCCTTCGGGCGCTGACGAAACAAGTGGGTTGTCGACACAGACGGTGAAACCTTGCTAAGTCGTCTGCGAGGTGTTAGTGGCGACCGCTCCTACACTTTCTGTGCTTGACGTCAAGCGTTGTTGTGAGAGTTTGTATCTACATACCCCTCACCCCCACTCCCCCCACTCCTTGCCCTTCATTCTGCTGTCACATGCATTTGCCACACGTGAGTCCAACGTAGGCAAATTGCCCCCTCCCCCATCTCTCTCTCTCCTCTCTCTCTCTCTCTCCTCTCTCTCTTAAATGAAACTTGAAAGTCTGTTGTATTCAAGTAATGATTAATCATCGTTTTTAAACGAAGTATGAATGCTTTGGATACGAAGCATTTAAGAAAATAGCTTCTTCATTTCTTTCGGTGCTATTTCTCAGCAGTTACCAACATCGACGTCGACATGATCTGAGAAGACGGTGTTGGACTCTTTGTGTGATTTTGTTTTTCCTTCTGTATGTAGTATGAATGCCTCGTGTGTCTCAGCCACATTTCCGTGCACACACATTGAACTGACGAGAAAGCTAACACAGTTTTCTACACAAAAAAAGTTAAAGGGAAGGTTATTTTGACTTCACAGCAATGACACTAACTCCTAGACCTGGAAACGGCTCGGAGTGTTGAAAATGGAATGGATGAAACAAATGTAACGAAGTGTTTCTTTTTTTTTATGAATGAAAGAGATAATTTGTTAAAACAGCAGAATCAGACTGATTTCGTGATTACACGAAAGTTGCAAAAAAAAAAAAAGGTAAATTAAAAATAAAATAAAACGGGGGGGGGGGGGGGGGGGGGGGGGGGGGGGGCTTTGTTCCCTGACAGATTGAGACCAAACCCATGTAACCTAGGCAACATGCCAGTCACCTTTTACTCTCGATATTGTGATCCCTGATCTCCCTCTCTTGGGGGGGGGGGGGGGGGGGGGGGCTGTTCCCTGACAGATTGAGACCAAACCCATGTAACCTAGGCAAGATGCCAGTCACCTTTTACTCTCGATATTGTGATCCCTGATCTCCCTCTCCGAAAACTCTTTGATCAACAGCTCTTTCTCCGCGTGTTGACGTTTCTCGGTAGTCAGGGACACTGCATGCAGGCAATGTCTTGTGTCAATACCTCACCGGATTATTGACAGTCCCGTAATCAAAAGCTGCGGGCTTCATAGAGGATGGAAGAGGTGGGGTCGTTAGCTGTGGGATCGATGGGTCCGCGGGCATTGAAGACATATGTGTATTGGTCGGTGGGAACTGATGGTTCTGTTTGCCTGCTTCTCTGTCTGTCTCTCTGTCTCCCTGCCTGTTTTTTTTTTTTTTTCTATTTGGTCACTGTCAGTCTTCATGTATTTCCGTTTGTCTCTTTTTTTTTCTGTGCTCTCTATCGTCTCTTTGTCGGTCTTTGAGCGCGCGCGCGCGCGCGCGCGCGTGTGTGTATGTGTGTGTGTGTGCGTGTGTGTGTGTGTGTGTGTGTGTGTGTGTGTGTGTGTGTGCGTGCGTGCATGTGTTGACTGTCTGGCTATCTAACCTGTCTCTGTCTCGCAGTCAATCTGTCCGTCTATCTCTATTTCTGTATCTGTTTCTCTCCCTCTCTCTCTTTCACTCTCTGTATCTATCTCTGTCTGTCTCTCTCTGTCTGTTAAAACCGTCGCCAAGTGAATTCAGATCATAGGTACGTATCTAACTTCAGCCGACTTCGGAGGGCACACTACGATTGAAAACAATTTAGCACAGTACCATGTACGAGTTAATATGTCAAAGTTACCACCACCACCACCACCACCCCTCACCTCCCAATTTAAGTCAAGTTTTCAACTTTTAAAAACCTATCTACACAAAATGAATACCTAGCCACGCATGGTTGTCATAAGTGATGCAAGAAAACAAGAAAATCGTTACCTGTTCACTCACACACACACACACACACCACACACACACACACACACAACACACAACACACACACCACACACAC